>CAUYUJ010002669.1:1413233-1419133 GCA_963575745.1 Prorocentrum cordatum
CGCCCGCAGACCTGGCGGCGCGCCTGCGAGCGTTCAGCTCCCGCGCTGAAATGTGCGGGAAGGAGGCGGAGAAGCTAGCGGGCGAGCTACGCCTCGCTCGTTCCTTGCACTCTAAACAAGTTTTATCATGTGGAACTCTGCGACGACATGGCGCAGGCAGCGCTGCGGGTTTAGCTCGCACTTGAAAAACGCGGCAGTCTTCTGTCTCCTCCCGCCACTTTCATCGTCGTCCTATTCCCCGCCTCACCTTCTCCATGCATGCTGCTGCTTCCGCGATGGCCTTTCGCCCCCCCCCGCCCTCCATTCCATCCCTCTCCTACCCCTCGTTCCCGTGCCCGTTCTTCTTCGATCCTGGGGCCTCAGGCCTCGTTCTTTCGATCGTCGTCCTGTGAATCGTGCAGCGCATGCGCATCCCATGTAGCTTGCACAGCAAATCGCCGCGTCTACACTGTCGTTGTTCCTGCTAATGTTGGCCTACTCCTCTTGCCACTTGATGCGCGTGGGTTGGGTACGTCGCAGGGTATTTTTTTCCCAACCCTCCTGTGTTGGGTACTCGTTTTGAATAGAGCACTGCGGTGTGGTCTCCACCTTCCTGCTCCTCCCGCCTCCTCCCGCCTCCTCTCTTCTCTTGCTCTTACCTCCTCATCCTCTTCTCTTCGCTCCTCCTCTCCTCGCTTGCTTTTTACCTATCTTTCCCTCGCCATCTCTGGGGCGCTGCGATCTGTGAAACTGTCGCCACTTTCGAGGGTTGCGGGGGTGGCCAGCGAAATGACGCCCCACGGGGACTCAGATTAGACCTCGCCATCCCTGGGGGGCTGCGATCTGTGAAACTGTCGCCACTTTCGGGGGCTGCTGGGGTGGCCAGCGGAGTGACGCCCCACGGGGACTCATATTCGACCTCGCCATCCGTGGGGGGGGGGGTGGCGATCTGCGAAAACTGTCGCCACTTTCGAGGGCTGCTGGGGTGGCCAGCGGAGTGACGCCCTACGGGGACAGATTAGACCTCGCCATCCCTGGGGGGCTGCGATCTGTGAAACTGTCGCCACTTTCGAGGCTGCTGGGGGGCCAGCGGAGTGACGCCCTACGGGGATCAGATTAGACCTCGCCATCCCTGGGGGGCTGCGATCTGTGAAACTGTCGCCACTTTCGAGGGCTGCTGGGGGGGCCAGCGCAGTGACGCCCCACGGGGATTCAGATTAGACCTCGCCATCTCTGGGGGGCTGCGATCTGTGAAACTGTCGCCACTTTCGAGGCTGCTAGGGTGGCCAGCGGAGTGACGCTCCACGGGGACCCAGATTCGACCTCGCCATCCCTGGGGGGCTGCGATCTGTGAAACTGTCGCCACTTTCGATGGCTGCTGGGGTGGCCAGCGGAGTGACGCCCTACGGGGACTCAGATTAGACCTCGCCGTCCCTGGGTGGCTGCGATCTGTGAAACTGTCGCCACTTTCGAGGGCTGCTGGGGCGGCCAGCGGAGTGACGCCCCACGGGGACTCAGATTAGACCTCGCCATCTCTGGGGGGCTGCGATCTGCGAAACTGTCGCCACTTTCGAGGGGTGGTGGGGTGGCCAGCGGAGTGACGTCATACGGGGATTCAGATTAGACTTTGCCATCCCTGGAGGGCTGCGATCTGTGAAAAAGTGCCATTTCCCGCGGGCCGCCCGCAGACCTGGCGGCGCGCCTGCGAACGTTCAGCTCCCGCACTAAATGTGCAGGGATGAGGCGGAGAAGCTAGCGGGCGAGCTAAGTCTCGCTCGCTTCTTGCACTTACTATCAGCAGGTTTGAGCCTGTGGAACGCTGCGACGACATGGCGCAGGCAGCGCTCAGTGTTTAGCGTATACCTGAAAACGCGGCGCTTTTCTGTCTCCTCCCGCCACCTTCATTGTCGTCCTATTCCCCGCTTCACCTGCTCCATGCATGCTGCTGCTGCCGCGATGGCCTTTCGCCCCCCCATTCCATCCTCCTC
This sequence comes from Prorocentrum cordatum, assembly GCA_963575745.1. Taxonomy (NCBI): domain Eukaryota; class Dinophyceae; order Prorocentrales; family Prorocentraceae; genus Prorocentrum; species Prorocentrum cordatum. Next base: position 1,415,201 of record CAUYUJ010002669.1, read on the forward strand.
CTGCCCCTCGTTCCCGTCCCCGTTCTTCTTCGAGCCTGGGGCCTCGATCCTCGTTCTTTCGATCGTCGTCTTGTGAGTCGTGCAACGCATGCGCGTCCCATGTAGATTGCGCAACAAATCACCGTGTCTACATTGTCGTTGTTTTTGCTAATGTTGGCCTACTCCTCTTGCCACTTGATGCGCATGGGTTGGGTACGTCGCAGGGTAGTTCCAGGATGTCCTTGGCCACACAAAGGGGGATATCTAACGTGTTCTGCCCGAGCTGGAACCACGTCGCTTCACGTGTCCAGGGCGCCCAGGTGGGTATCTAACATGGTGGTCCCGAGCTGGTACCACGTTTTCCCTTGTTCAGGCCACACAGGTGGGTATCTAACATGGTGGTCCCGCGCTGGAGCCATGTGTTGTCACGTGTACAGGCCAGGTATCTAACATGTTGGTCCCGCGCTGGAGCCACGTGTTTCACCTGTCGAGGCCACCCAGGGGGTGTCTAAGATGGTGGTCCCGCGCTGGAACCACGTGTTTTCACGTGCCCAGGTCGCCCAGGGGGTGTATCTAACATGGTGGCCCCGCGCTGGAACCGTGTGTTTTCACATGTCCACGCCACCCAGGGGGGTATCTAACATGTTCCTGAACTGGATCCACGTGCTTTTACGTGTCCAAGCCACCCATGAGGTATCCAACACGGTGGTCCCGAGCTGGAACCATATTTTTTCACGTGTCCAGGCCACCCTGGGGGTATCTAACACGGTGGTCCCGTGCTGGAGCCGTGTGTTTTCACGTGTGCAGGCCACCCACGTGGGTATCTGACATGGTGGTCCCGAGCTGGAACCACGTGTTTTTACATGTCCACGCCACCCATGGGGGGCATCTAACATGGTGGTCCTGCGCTGGAGCCGTGTGTTTTTACGTGTCCAGGCCACCCAGGGGGGTATCTAACATGGTGGTCCCGCGCTGGAACCACGTGTTTTCAAACGTCCAGGCCACTCAGGGGGTGTCTAACATGGGACTCCTGGATCCTTCCTGGGACTCGGAACGGAACGTCGAGAGTTTATTTGGATCTGGCATCGATTCGTTGACTTTTTGGTCTCCAGGCGCCTCTGGGCGTTCCTGGGCCCTCCTGCGCTCCAGACGACCGCATGTTAGATATCCCCCCTGGGTGCCTGGGTGGGCTGGAACACGTGTTTTTACGTGTGCAGGCCACCCAGGGGGCATCTCACATGGTGGTCCCGAGCTGGAACCATATGTTCTTACATGTCCAGGCCACCCAGGGGGATACCTAACATTGTTGCCCCGATCTTGAACCACGTGTTTTTACGTATCCAGGCCACCCAGGGGGTATCTAACATGATTGTTCTGAGCTGGCACCATGTGTTTTTAGGTGTCCAGGCCATCCATGAGGATATCTAACATGGTTGTCCCGAGCAAGGACCACGTAGTTTAACGTGCCGTAGCGCGTCCCCTCGGCACGTCCCGCGGTGCGTCCCCGTGGCACGTCCCCTGGCACGTCGCCTGGCGCGTCCCTTGGGACGTTGGGCGGCGCGTCCTCCTGACATGTTCCCCTGTCAATTAGCTCTGGGGCAGCTACTATGTGCTGAGGCAGCTCGAGATTAAGATCCAGATCAGTTCGGTCAGGACTCGGATGCAAAGGAGGACTCGATCCACAACGCTATGGAGCACAATCGCGGCATGGCACATCGCAGTTCAGCACGGCGCAGCACAGCACAGCCCTCGGCACGGTACAGCGCGATCGATACACTCAGCATTTCGTTTGCCCGTCGCCCGATCAGGTGTTTTTGAAACGTTGCCATGCCTTATATTTCTATAACCCTTTCCGGGTTCGTGGGTCGATCATGTTGTTCTCTTGGGGGCCAGTCCAATCCCTACAGACAAGCAGTATGCTCAGGACACGCCGACTCGCTCCAGGTGCTTTGGGCCGTGCAAAATCCTCTTCTGATCGAGCTCATGCTTCTATGTTGGGAAACCTTAGTTCAGTTTGGTGTTGCAGCCTCTCGTCAGCGGCTTTCTCGAAGCTCCCTTACGTATCCAGGCATAGCTTCGATCTCTTCAAGCTGAAGCCATCGCCACGTCAAAGGGAGTAGTTTCTCGATCTCGAAGTGTTTTTTCCTGGAAAGGGCGCGGACCCAGGGTTCTCTTTTAGCTGTTTACACCCGGAATCGACGGGAAGAGGGCAGCGATGTTATTTGCGGTAAATATCGAGGTGGGGCGAGGGCCGGCGAAATGATTTTTGAGGACGTCCCGCGACGCTTGTTTTTTTCAGAATTTGTTGAGGATGTCTCCAGCGAAACGCTTGTTTTGTGTTATATTTTGTTCCTCTCCTGGGACCAGAATTCAGGGGATCTCTCAGGTGAAGTGATCTTGAGGATGTCTCGAGCGAGACGCTTGGTTTCACGCGTCCAGGTTGCCCAGCCAGATGTCTAGCATGAGGATGTGTTGAGGATGAGCGAGATGCTTGTTTTCACGCGTCCAGGTCGTCCAGGCAGATGTTTAGCACGAGGATGTGTTGAGGAAGTCTCGATCGAGACGCTCGCTTTCGCGTGTCGAGGTCGCCAAGGCGGATGTCTAGTATGAGGATGTGTTGAGGATGTGTCGGGCGAGACGCCTGGTTTCACGTGTCCAGGTCGCCCAGGTGGATGTCTAGCATGAGGAGGTTTTGAGAACGTCTCGAGCGAGACGCTTATTTTCACGTGTGTCTAGCATATGGGTGTGTTGAGAACGTCTCGAGCGAGACGCTTGTTTTTACGTGGCCAGGTCACCCAGGCGAACGTCTAACATGAAGATGTGTTGAGGATGTCACGAGCGAACCACTTGTTTTCACGTGTCCAGTTCGCCCAGGCGGATGTCTAGCATGAGGATGTGTTGAGGATGTGTTGAGCGAAACGCTTGTGTTCACGTGTCCAGGTCGCCTAGGCGGATGTCTAGCATGAGGATGTAGGCAAGATGTCTCGAGCGAAAAGCTTGTCCCCAGCACGTTCCATAGCGCGTCTCCTTGGCACGTCCCGCGGTGCGTCCCCATGGCACGTCCCGTGGCACGTCGCCTGGCACGTCCCTTTGGACGTTCCGCGGCGCGTCCTCCTGGCATGTCCCACTGTCAATTACCTCTGGGGCAGCTACTATGTGCTCAGGCAGCTCGAGCTTAAGATCCAGCTCAGTTGGGTCAGGACTCGGATGCGAAGGAGGCCTCGATCCACAACACCATAGAGTATAATCGCGGCATGGCACATCGCAATTCAGCACGGCGCAGCACAGCACAGCCCTCGGCATGGTACATCAAGAGCGATACACTCTGCGTTGCATTTGCCCATCGCCCAATCAGGTGTTTTTGAAACGTTGTCATGCCTTACATTTCTATATTCCTTTCCGGGTTCGTGGGTCGATCATGTTTTGAGCCCAGGTACTGCTGGATTCTAGCTCATGCCAAACTCACGATATTTTGGGGGATCGGCTTTCTTCTCCTGATTTGGACATCCATATTGCCGTTTCAGGGAAAGAGGTGACGAGGAACGGACACATCATACCTTTAGAGCCTTGCAACAATAAGCTTCGCAATGCCCAAGGTCGGGGGGATTAGACATGTTTCCCCTCGCTCTCCTCTCATACCGCTTTCACAGGAGGTGCGGGCACGGGCACCCTGGGCCATCTGCGTGGGCGCGAAGATAATCACGCTTCGCGCGTCACGGTCTGGGCCAGAGCGGCTGCCCTTCACAGGAGAGGCCGCGTGCGGGCGCGAGGGGTCGAAGATCATCACGCGTCGCGCACTGCGAGGCGCGATGCGCGAAGTTGGGCGACCTGGGGCAGCTGGGTGCCGGGCCCAGGGCCGAGGACGGAGCTGGGTCTGTGAGCCTCCGCCGACCGAGGCCCCCTGCGGGAAGAGTGGCACGAGCCCGCGCGATCCCGATGCCGAGGAGCGACGCC
>CAUYUJ010002669.1:1419233-1449525 GCA_963575745.1 Prorocentrum cordatum
TGGAGCGCAATGCTTTGCCGCTGTAGGGCGAGCATGTAAGAAAAGGTCTCGTCCAGCCGCGTGCCCTGATGTTCCCGCGCGCCGCTGCTGGCTGGCAGTGCAAAGCTTGGCTGCAGCATGCCGCTGTACGCTCGGTCGAGATTCTTCAACTGCTTATCGGCGTAGCTGAGGCGGCCCTTCTGGTCCAAGCGCTGCAGTTGGTCTTGCTGTAGGGCCAGCTCGGTTGCTCTGACGTGTCCCGCAGCGGAAACCGGGAGATCTCGGTAATCTCGGCGTCCTCCACGTCCTCCTCTACGTCGCTGCCGCCGCCTCCACCCACGTCAACGAGCTCCAGCGGGACTCGCCCCTTGAGCCCTTCGGCATCGCTCGCAGAGTCTTCATCCGCCTCGAGGTGTGCGGTCGTTGCTGGCCGAGGCTTAACCCGCGCCTCCGCCGCGAGGTCCACGTGCGCCAGCACGTCTCGCGCCACGTGCGCGCAGAACTCCGCCAGGGTGCACTGTTCCTCGTGCCACCGGCAGTGGTGGTCACTGAAGGCGAGGATGCGCCGTGCCGCCTCCGCAGGCATGCGCCGCGCCAGCTGGGACCTTGCGAAGTGCGCTAGGCTGAGGAGCACCAGCTCGCCCTCCTCGAGGTTCGCCCGGGGCTCTTTCAGCTCGGAGAAGAGGGTCGTGTCCGCGAGCACGAGCCTCTTGCGGGCCAGGCGGCTCCTGGAGACTGCGCGCGCTGCCAACACGTGGATCTCCGCGCACCGAAGCCGCCACGCCCGCTCGAACGAGTATGGGCGCACGGCGGGGCAGTCGCAGTTCCTCAGCATATGGCTGTACTGAGTAACGCAGCCACAAGAGAGGGGACACTCGCACGCCCAAGGCGTGAAGAGGAGGGCCTTGAAGAGCGAGTTCTGCTCGGGGTCCTGTGCCCAGGTCGGGCACTGGAAGCCATCGATGGTGGGGGCGGAACTCCGCGTCAAGTGGACCTCCTGCATGCACCGCGGAGCCAAGACGTAGTGGCTGTCGAAGGCGAAGAATCGCGGTCCAGAAGCTTTGACCCGGCTCGGCTTCAGGACTCGCCGGACGTACATCCTGTAGACGTAGTACGGCATGGTCTGCAGGCGAGGGCCTCTGTGGGCGTAGTCGTCGGCCGTGGTCGTGCTGGTGGTGCACGCGTGCATGTCCTCGCACTCCGCACCGCCACCTTGCTCATCACCAGCAGGAGTGTCTCCAGGAGGCTGAGGAGCACCGCTGGTGTCACCTGCTGCGTCCTCCTCCTCGTTGTCGGCGTCAGGGATCTGGATGCGGACTGCTTGTATTGGCACCTGATCATTATGCGTCTCCTCGCCCGAACCTTCATGGTTTAGCAAGCGTTTGCACTGCTGGCAGGCCCACTGTAGTTGTCTCGTGAAGAGCCGCACATTGTGGTGCGACTGGAGGCAGTCGCCGCCTGTGAGGATATGCACGGCCACCTCCGTCGTGGAGAGCCAGAAGCACCGGTTCGCCATCGACGCCAGGCGGATACAGACCCGCCGAGCGCGGCGAGCGAGATCCTCGCGCGTCCGGCCCCGTTTGGCCAGCGTCTGGTCCTCGCCATCAGCGCCGCCCTCACTGAGCACCTTCCGGGCTTCCTCCTCCTTCTCGTCCCTCTCCTGCTGCTCCAGACGCTGCATGCCGGTGAGCATAGACTGGAAGAGCGGCGTCATGGACTCCATCATCTTGCCCTGGTACTTCGTGATGTAGAAGTCCATTGAGAAAGCCTTCTGGAAAGCAGCTTGGAAGCTCTCCACGACAGATGCATCTGTCGGATGCAAGGAGCCACAACCGTAGAGCCACTTTTTGCGGCCGCCGAGTTGTTTGGATGAGCGCAATGCGATTGCCGACTCTGGGTTCTTCATGCTGGCCGTTTTCTTGGTAAGCCTTCTGCGCTTGGCCAGCTGAGCTGGGGCGGCCGCAGGCAGCCCGTCCTGGGCAGGCTGAGGAGCACCACCAGGCTGAAGCACTTTTGCTGCCTCGGCAGACTCGTCAGGCGCGCACATCAAGAACTGGAAATCCACGTTGCACCGGCTGGTCACTTGAGAGACGTCGTTGCTGGAGCTCCTGAACGGCTGGTCGCGTTTGACCTGGCAGCGGCACCGCTGGTTGCGGTCATCAGAGAAGTCGATGAACGGAGTCCGGACCAAAGGCTTGCCGCGCCGACGCACTCGCTTGGTGCGGCCTGCTAGACATAGCTGCTGGATGCGAAAGAACCAGAAGCGGCACGACGGGGTTCTGTTCGAGCGCAGACTCTCTTTGGCCTCGAGCTTCTTCTTGACGTACTTGACGCACGTCTCGGTGCAGTCGTGCTCGTGGTTGGAGCAGATGTTGCAAAAGAAGTCATGGCTAAACGCTACCGCCCAAGCCTCCGCATCTGCGGTAATCTCCTCGACCGAAGCCGGCGAGCCATCGGGCTTGAGGACTTCCTGAATCGCTCCATCCTCGTTCGTCTGGAAGAGGCTAGCATGGCTGGCTGCCATGGCAGGCTGAGGAGCGCCACCTAGCTGCCCGAAGCTAGTTCGTTGGCGGTAGCTTGGAAACGTAGACTGAAAGGCTCCTGTGAGCGGGAGGCCCCGGTACGCTGCAGCGCCGATTGCAGGCATCCGGTTCTCTGCGGCTGCCCGCGCTCGCTCCTCCACCAGGTGCGGCTGCTCCACTGGCGGGCCGAGAGGCACCTCGTCGCGCAGGGTGCCGTCCTCCTCTTCCCCTCCGTCCATGCGGCTCTGTCGTTGCTGCCTGGCTGTGAAAGGCTCTGGCGCGACGTCAGGAAGCCCCAGCTGCCGTGCGGGCTCGTTGGCAGCTTCGTACTGCACGGTCTCCGCGGTGGAAAGAAGCGCAGTTCGCAGCTCCCGAGCGGCGGTGCGCAGGCCTCCGACCACTGCCGACCGCAGCCACGCCATCGTAGGCCCGATGACGCTGTGGCCTTTGCCGTGGCCGTGCGTGAAGCCCCGACCCTGTGCTTCGAAAGGCGCTTGCACATCAGTGGTGCCTGGGGCCACGCACGGCTGCAGAGTCGCTGCCACGTCGTCCTCCGTTGTCACCGCCTGTCGGGCTAGCGTTGTGCGGCCAACAAACAGGCGCTCTAAGCCGATGATGTAGCGGTAGTGAAGCTCCGTCATCAACAGGAAGAACTTGGCCTGCGCCCGCGGGTCTGCTGCCACTATCTGGTGCATCCGCTCCAGAGAAGGCATGGTCGGAGCTGGACTCCGCAGGTCAGGGCCAGCAGGCTGAGAAGCGCCGCCGGCTCTGGCCACCGCGCCAACCGCGCCCCCGCGAATGTCTAAGTGGCTCCGCTTTCCGGGCCCTTCGTGGAGTTGGAGGACCAACGGGCTGTACGTGTCTGCGAAGTTCGGTGTGACGAAGAAGCTGGCCGCGCCGAACTTGAGGTTGTTGCCGTGCCCGTCGAAGCGGAGTGCGGTTTTCCGCCCCTCCGTGCCAGGGACATCGGAAGTGCTAAGTAGCAACGTCCTGAGGGCAGTCTTGACCTTGGCAGGCATGCCCGGGCGTGAAATGGCGGAGCCGATGCAGTCGGCCGGCTTAGCGATGTTTAGCGCCTCCATGAAATCCTCCGCCGACGCCTCTGACAGGATCTGGAGGTCAGTGCCGAAGCCTTTCCTGCCAATCGCCGCCCGAGTGCCTTTCAAGAGCCGCAGCCGGCGGATCACGTCGCCGAAGACAGCAATGATCTCTGGCGAGCTGAAGCGGCTCTGGCAGGCTGCCTCGTAGGGCTCCTCGTCGGTCGCGAGAGAGTACTCGAGCTCCTCCAGGTTGATGAGGCGCCGTGCGACCTCGAAGGACGAAGAAACGAGACACTGCTATGAAGACATGTAGGTCCAAACGCAACTTTGCGTTCAACGGATGTATGTCCAAACGAGACACTGCTATCAACACATGTAGGTCCAAACGAGACACTGCGATCAACGCATGTACGTCCAAACGGGGCACTGCTATCAACACATGTAGGTCCAAACGGAACAATGCTATCAATAGATATAGGTCCAAACGAGACACTGCTATCAACATGTGTAGGTCCAAACGAGACACTGCTATCGACACATGTAAGTCCAAACGAGACAGTGGTATCAGTGGGTGTAGATCCAAACGAGACACTGTTATCAACACATGTAGGTCCAAACGAGACACTGCTATCAACGCACGTAGGTACAAACAAGACACTGCGATCAATGGATGTAGGCCTCCACGAGACACTGCTATCAACACATGTAGGTCCAAACGACACACTGCTATCAATGGATCGACTCCACTATCAACACTGGTAGCATAAGTAGTATTCCTGGGGAAGACCTGTTCGAACAGCATGGGCCGCTCCCGCTCGAGGTTCGGCGCGCCGTCCCCGAACCAGAACTCTGTGTAGCACGCCGGCCAAGACCTGCTGTCGAAAGAACTCAAGGGTTTCTGCGTAGGCACCGATAAGGAGTGCGGGCCCACAGCTCTGCACGCGTCTGCTCCTGCTTGCGCTTTCTCCAGCACCACCTGCGCTCGCTCGTCGAACGAACGAGCAGCACTCTGTACATCGAGAACCATGCTGCGCATCGTATGCCTGCCGCCCTCGTCGGCAACAGGCTGAAGAGCACCGCTGCTGTCTGCCACTGTCGGTGTCACCTCGTTCTTGGCGATGCGTGCTGCCTGCTCCTGCAGCGCCACCAGCGTGCCTTGCAGCGCTTGCATCATTCGGACTGGAGCGATGTCATGCACTGGATCCACTGCAACTGTGACCTCTGCCACATTTTCATGCAGGTAGGCCATGTCAGGCTGTTCTGCTGCTTCTCCGTCTTTGTCTGTCTCTGTCTCCTCGTCAGACTCGTCTCCCGCCTCGTCGTCTCTGCCCACTTCCGGCGCCCTGGATGCTGGCCCCAACAGACGTACCGGGGCTTTGTCCACACCGTCCACTGGTTGCAGACAGGCTTCGATGTGGTCTGGCACGCCGTCCTCCGGCAACCGTGTCGGGGCAACATCCTCCCGGACGGATACCTCGGAAAAGGTTGCGCACTGCAGCTTGCGCTCCCTCACGATCTGCATATACTCGCCGCGCTTGACTGTTGCCCAGTACGCCTTGTGGAGTTTGTGCGCGGCGCCCGAGAAAACGATGTTCAGAGAGTCCACAAGCGCGCCCTGCTCCGGGGGCAGCTCCATGGTCGGGATTTGCGCCGTGGGCTGGGCGAAGAGGATAGTGTTGCCCGAGATGCCTTTCTGCTGGACATCCGGAGCGCCCTTGCCGAGGCGGACTTGCTTCCAACAGCATCGGCCAAGGGACGCCAGCATCTTAGTAGCTTTCGAAGCGTTGCGGACGAGCATGAGCTCCCGGCCGATCCAGTTGTCGTTGACCAGGGCGTTTAACGGCATCTTCGGTTTCTTGGCGCACAGGTCATTGAGGCAATCCCAACAGACCCACACCAACGCGTTGGCATCTCCCACCCCTGCGCACGGAGGCCTCTCGTCCGCAGGCTGAGAAGCTCCGCCGGACTTGTCGGCAGCAGGCTGAGAAGCACCGCAGGTTCCCGCCGTTGCTTCTGGTGGTGCAACCACAGGGACTCGGCGGGAGTGCAGCAGCCACCGCCACTCTGGGTGCTCCGGATGCTGAACGCTGGACGCGTGCAGCTGTTCACACGGGATCAGTGGCCACCGCTGCCTGTACCTGTCCACGTCCAGGAGCTTCTGCACGAGCTCCGGGGACTGCAAGTAGTACACCCCGCGGTGCTTCACCAGAGCACGCTTGGGTGGAGCATCTGCCTCGCCATCGGATAGGTCATCACGATCGCTTGCTGAGTCGGCGCAGTGCTCAAAGACACGCTCCTCCGGCACTGCCCCAAACAGGCTCAGTTTGTGGCGGTGCTCCAGGTAGTCTTTCTGCGCACAGACTACGCAGGCTGCCTCGCATCGGGGCACCGCCTCGCCGCCCGAGAAGCGGTTGCCCTTGCTGCCCGGGTGACAGAACTGCTGGAAGTGAGCAAAATTCTGCACCATGATCCTCTTCTCCTGGGCGGCTATCGGCCTGCAGCCGGCCTCTGTCATCAGGAACAGCACCCGTTTGCGGTATTCCGCCTCGCCCGCGTGGCCCTGCTGCTTGCGCCGCGCAAAGTCCTCCTCTGTAAGAAAGTCGCACTCGCAGAGCTGGCACACGAGCGGCCCCGTCATGACGGGGCGGGCGGAGAAGACGCGCAGCTGGCCCCCCTCCACCTCGCCGCCGGGAACGTAGCAGGTCTTCCCCGCGGAAGCGGCCGACGCCCTGCGCACCCGCTCCGCGTACCGCTGTACGAATTCTTTGAGCTGCGCGGGCTGAGTAGCACCGCGGCTGGACACCAGCTCCTTGTAGACGGCAAGGCGCCGCAGGATTGCCTTGGTCCGGATGCCACTCTCCAGCATCAGCAGGTCCTGGTCGATCCTGTTCTGCGCCTCGTCAGCGAACCCTTCCATGGGGTTTGGGAGGGCCTCCGCCTCCGCGATGCGAGTCGCTGTTGTGTCATCGGTCTCCAACTGCTGGAGGGCCTGGAGCTCGGCCTCCTGCTCCGGGGAGAACTGCTTGGCCTTCCGTGCTTTCCGAACTAGCCAGCCTAGTTGCCGCTCTGCAACACTACGCCCGGCGGACTCCTTCGGAAAGCGGCCGAGGTCTCGCACCTGTTGCATGACCTCCTCGATCTTCGTCTGCTGCATGAGCCCGACGGGCTTCGTATCCGCCCGCTGCAGAGTTTGAAGCTCGGCCTCCTGCTCCGGTGAGAAATGTTTGGCCTTCCGTGTTTTTCGGATGTGCCAAGCCAACTGCCGCTCTGCAAGCGGGCGTTGAGCGCTCTCCTTCGGCCAGCTGCCGAATTCGCGCACCTGCTGCAGGAGCTCATCGGTCTTCTGCTTCCGCTTGAACTCCTCGGTTGCAGCACGCTGAGCAGCAGCGCTGACGGCGCGTGACTCCTCGAGGTCTTGCAATTCCAACATCACGTCACCAGGAATGCTCTCGCGGTGTTCAAGGAAACGTTTGGCCAAGTTGTTTTCGGCTCGTGCTTCCTCAGACGTTCCATGATTTCTGATCGGTATACGACCGAACTGCTTCACGTCCTCGACGAGCGTTTGCAGAGATCCGCTTAATGCAGAACGCTGAAGGGCAGCGCTGACAGCGGCTGACTCTGAAGGCGTGGCGCATTCGAGGGCTTGCAACTCTAACATAACGTCATTAGGAATGCTGTGGCGGTGGTCGGAGAAACGTTTGGCCAACTTGTTTTCAGCTCGTACTTCCTCGGACGTTCCTTTCTTTCGCATCGGTATACGACCGAACTGCTTCACCAGGTCAACAATCCTTTGGACAGTACCGTTCAACACAGCACGCTGAGGAGGGGCACTGCTCACTGCAGCAGGCTGAGGAGCACCGCTGTTGGGTGCAGAAACGTCAGGAGCATCAGAACGCTGAAGGGCAGCGCTGACAGCGGCTGACTCTGAAGGCGTGGCGCATTCGAGGGCTTGCAACTCTAACATAACGTCATTAGGAATGCTGTCGCGGTGGTCGGAGAAACGTTTGGCCAACTTGTTTTCAGCTCGTACTTCCTCGGACGTTCCTTTCTTTCGCCTCGGTATACGACCGAACTCCTTCACCAGGTCAACAATCCTTTGGACAGTACCGTTCAACACAGCACGCTGAGGAGGGGCACTGCTCACTGCAGCAGGCTGAGGAGCACCGCTGTTGGGTGCAGAAACGTCAGGAGCATGGCGCCCAGACCGAGAGCTACCAGCATGCCGCGGCATTACTGTGTACAGTGGGTGCTGGAAAGTTCCTTTGTAAGGATAGCTCGAGGCAACATGGCTAGGGAGAACTTGATCATGATGATGGTGATGAGGGAAATTCGTTGTGGAGGAACCTCTGATACCGACACTGCTACGCACATGGAAGGTGTCTTGAAATGAGGCACAGCCAGAGTTGATATACAATGAGGCGTTTGAAAACGAGACACTGCTATCAACGCTTTTATAACTCAACGACGTCTGATTTCGACACTGCTACGAACATGGGGGTTGTCTTGCAATGAAGCACGGCCATGACCTGATTTAGATTCCACAGAAACACATGCAGAATTGTTTTGTTTTTCAAACACCGAAATTCTCTGTAAACGAGACACTGTGAACGACTGCAGAACAGGCGCTTGTAGCAAAGGAATGCAGGCCGCAAACACTATTCGTGCACCAGACGCCACAACAGTAAATAGTGCAGGCTGAGAAGCACCGCATAAACAACGAAACTACCAAACGATATGTTTGAGGCAAACCTAGTTGGCATCCCGCAAGGCGCAAGACAAAGATGCTTGCCATGTCCAGCAAGCTGAGAAGCATCGCTGACAAGACAGGAGAAAGCTCACCTCAAGCTTTCTCCTGAGGGGTGGCTTTCAAGAATGCGGCACTTCTTGGCGGATTCCGGCGTCGTGCTCCACTCATTCATCCGCTTATGCTCGCCTGATTGCTGAAGCTCTGTGCGCATCCCCAGTGTTCTCAATTTTTTAATGAAGTACTGCGCCTCAGACACGACGGAGTCGTCAATGTGGGTCACGCTGTGCACCGTCATGCCGTCTTTTGAACAGCCAGTAATGAGCAACAAGCAGACTCTGTGCTTCGCTCGGTTGGGCGGATCCATTTTGAACGAGAGCAAGTTGTCAACTGAGCAGTGTCCGTGAATCGTCACTGAGTGGGAAGACTCACCGTCAGAAGCGTCCGTGACACCTGGTGTGGACACGACGAAGCCAGCCGCAGTGGATACGCACCGAGACTTCTGCGTGGTACGAACGAGAACGACTGCCAAGTGGCAGTTCCGGGTAAGTTGAGAAGCGTCACCCCCTCCACCCGCTGGTGAGTACTGCACGCGCATGCCGTAGAAGGGGCAAGACCGTATCTCAGAGAGCTGTGCCGCGAGCATTGCATCCTGGCTCTCGCGGCACTGCTTCAGGATCTCCAAGACGACATTGTAAGACGTATTCGGGGCGTGCGATATCTGAAGCGGTGAAACGGCCACCACAGTCGTGTTGACGAAAGTCCGTTGAGGTGTGTCATCCTGTGCATTCGCAGCCACATTGCGCACGCGTCGTATGATGCGACAATTGCTCAGTGGAGGGAAGGAGATAGCTTTCTCGTCGTGAACTTTTTTGAATTCTTGCATGCTGTCAATGCCAGTCAAGGCGAAGGCTGCCGCTTGTGATACGCCGACTTTGCACGAGCCACTGAAATCACGAGCAGTAGTCGTAAAGAACACGCGCTCGCCTGTGTTCTCCACCACAGAGTCGGCTGGCTCCGGTTCCTCAAGCCTCATCCCATTGACCTGCAACAAGAGTGGCAAGTTTGCATTCGGATCATCCGACGCCATAGCCAAAAAGGCACAGCAGGAGAGGAGTGCTTCTCCGGTGAGAATCTGCGAAGCCTGGTCTGGATCCCAAGTACCCGCATGAGCGGTGGTCAGCTGCTCCCGGTCCATCGCGAAGTCTTGAGTGGCTGCTAAGTCGTGTAGTTGAGTCATTCTGGGACAAGAGCATGCGGAATCCACCACGCGATCTTGCGACAAGTTCAGCTCCAGTTTGCCGTCGAATTTGCCCGCCACGTTGAGAAACAGCAGCGGTTGTCCTTTGTGAGAGCGACAAAGCTCTATGTTGGTGGATCCCCAGACTGCAATCACAGCCTCCGCTGTCTTGGAGTTACTCGTCTGTGTGCCGTCGACCAGATGTACACTTGCCACTGGAGGGTGGCCAGCGGGAGTGCGGGTTTCTGAAACAGAATGAACCACAGCCATGACATCGAAGCAACGCTGCGATTTGATGTTCATCATGTCTGCCACTGTAGTCGCTGGAGCCGGCGCCGATGCCAAGGAGGTCTCCTCCGGAGAGCTTTTGAGCACTGGACTGCAGGTTGTGCGCTTGAGGTCGACCACGACACGAACAGACGTATGCACAAAAGCGTCCTGCTGCCGACTGTCCAGGCCGACGCTGGAGAGTTTCCACGCCGTCATCGGAGGGAACTTTTTCAGAGCAGCTTGGACTTCTGCTGGAGTTCCTTTGAGGATGGCCTCACAATAGTGCTCTGAGTCTGTGCCAAGCAGAATGCATGTGAATCGGTTTGCATGGACTAGCTGGCCATTGTTCCTGCTCTTGTACGAGTACTTGATCTCCCTGGGCTTGTATACTCGGACAAGGAAGTCTTGGGTTTTGGCGCTGCTCTTCGTGAGAAAACCCAGTGGAGACGTCGGCTGTTCTGCAGCAGCAGCCATGGTAGCTCACCCGGAGGATCACCGTGGAGCGCACAGTGACACAGGCTGAGAAGCACCGTGCACGGCACGGTGAGACTGGTTGAGCGGATGCGGACAAGGCTCGCTTTTGCCGCGAACTCCTGCAATCCAAGTTCTTTGAACCAGAACGGCAATGATTACAGAATTGCAAAGTTACAAGTGATGCCTCCACGAAGCACCCCCCCTGTGGAGTCGAGAAAGCGTGTTGCTGTATGTGTGCGTGACTCGATGGATGTGATGTGTGTGCTGTGTGGCCCCGCCCCAAGAAATGTTTCGCTTCTCAAGGCCCCCCCCGCTCCACGAATCCCATTGGGGGGTCGAGATCCCCGCTGTGGTGGGCGGAGACGCCAAAGGCTTCGAAAACCGCGAGGGAGGGAAGGATAAGGGAGAAGAAAAGGACGGAGAGGGAGGGCTCGGAGGCCCTTGGAGGGGGGGATGTGCCCATCCGAGGGAACGGTGCACCCCCCCCTCCCCGTCGTGAAATCGAGGCACCAGCCGTGGCAACGACCCCCCCCCTATCCCCCTCCGCGACCTGAGTAGACCACCCAGGCCAGCGGAGGACGTCATAGGGGGCGGGGGTTCTGACTTCGATGAAAGAAGAGAAGGAAAGAGGGGGGGAGGATCAGGCAGACGAAAGCCCTTTTAGGCTTTCCCCGGCGTGTGGAAATGCCCTCTTTGGCTTTTGCGGGGACTAACCCGCGCGGTCGCCCGCAGGCGACAGGGCGCCCAGGCCCTCTCCGCGCGCGCAGGCGCGTGGCAAACTACATGCGCACGATCGCCCGTGGAATCGAATGGAACCGTCCGCGGCGAGTCGTCCGCGGCGACTCAGGACCACGTCGCCCTGGAAGAAGAGGCGCTACAAGGATGCATTCTGCGACGCTGGACATCCTGATGCGACGAGGACGCTGCAGAGAAACATTCTGCGCGCGTACGCACGACCTGGAACGACAAGCACAATACTGGAACAAATTCGGTGACGCTGGACTCCCCGATGGGACGAAGAAGCAGCAGAGACACGTCTCAAGGCGCAGCAACACCGAAGTGACGCAAACGCACCCCGCGACACGACAAGGACGCTGCAAGAAGAAACTCGGCGACGCAGGAGTGCGTGGAAGCTACAAAGGCATGGAAAGGAAGCTACGAGGAAACTACAAAGTATTCAAAGCGTCTCGAGCTTAGGGAGCGCAGAGACACGTCTCAAGGCGCAGCAACACCGAAGTGACGCAAACGCACCCCGCGACACGACAAGGACGCTGCAAGAAGAAACTTGGCGACGCAGGAGTGCGTGGAAGCTACAAAGGCATGGAAAGGAAGCTACGAGGAAACTACAAAGTATTCAAAGCGTCTCGAGCTTAGGGAGCCTTCCTCAGAGCCCTTGTGCGCACGACTCGGGGCAGCCGGCCGCCCTCCCCTCCTGTTCGTCCTCCTCCTCCTCCTCCTGCTCGTCCTCGTCCTCCTCCTGCTCGTCTTCTTTCTCCTGCTCCTCCTCCTCCTCCTCCTCCTCCTCCTCCTCTTTCTCCTGCTCCTCCTCCTCCTCCTCCTCCTCCTCCTCCTCCTCTTTCTCTTGCTCGTCCTCGTTCTCGTCGTCCTCGTCTTGCTCGTCCTCCTCCTCCTGGTGCTCTCTCCTCCTCCTCCTCCTCCTCCTCCTCCTCCTCTTGGTGGTCCTCGTTCTCCTCCTCCTGGTGCTCTCCCCCCCCCTCCTCCTCCTCGTCCTCCTCCTCCTCCTCCTCCTCGTCCTCCTCCTCCTCTTCCTCCTCCTCCTCCTCCTCCTCCTCCTCCTCCTCCTTCTCTCCTCTTCCTCATCCTCCTCCTGGTAGTCCTCCCCCTCCCCTCCTCCTCCTCCTCCTCCTCTTCCTGGTCGCCCTCGTTCTCGTCCTCCTCGTCTTGCTCGTCCTCCTCCTCGTGATGTTCTCTCCCCCTCCTCCTCCTCCTCCTCCTCCTCCTCCTCCTCCTCCTCCTCCTCCTCCTCCTCCTCCTCCTCCTCCTCCTCCTGGTGGTCCTCGTTCTCCTCCTCCTGGTGCTCTCCCCCCCCTCCTCCTCCTCGTCCTCCTCCTCCTCCTCCTCCTCGTCCTCCTCCTCCTCTTCCTCCTCCTCCTCCTCCTCCTCCTCCTCCTCCTCCTCCTCCTCCTCCCTCCTCCTCCTCCTCCTCCTCCTCCTCCTGGTACTCCTCCCCCTCCCCTCCTCCTCCTCCTCCTCCTCTTCCTGGTCGTCCTCCTCCTCCTGGTCGTCCTCCTCCTCCTGCTCGTCCTCCTCCTCCTCCTGCTCGTCCTTCTTCTCCTGCTCCTCCTGCTCCTCGTCCTGCTCCTGCTCGTCCTCGTCCTCCTGGTCTTGCTCGTCCTCCCCCTCGTCGTGCTCTTGCCCCTGCTGAAAATGTAGCCCAGGAATGGGAGTTTTGGGAAGTCGAAGAGCACGAAGTTGCCTACAGTTGGCTACGGGCATTCAAAATGTGGCCCGGGAATGGAGTTCTGGGAACTCGAAGAGCACGAAGTGGCCTACAGTTGGCTCCGGGCATCAAAAATGTGGCCCGGGAATGGAGTTCTGGGAAATAGAAGAGCACGAAGTGGCCTACAGTTGGCTCCGGGCATCCAAAATGTGGCCCGGGAATGGCGTTCTGGGAACTCGAAGAGCACGAAGTGTGTGACTGTTGCATCCGGCCCCCCAGAATGTGGCCCGGGAATGGCGTTCTGGGATGTCGAAGAGCACTTTGTGTGTGACTGTTGCATCCGGCCCCCCAGAATGTGGCCTGGGAATGGAGTTCTGGGAAGGCGAAGAGCACGAAGTGTGTGACTGTTGGTGAAAAACGAGCCCGGCTCATGCCGCCCGGAAACGCCCCAACACCTGCCCGGACCCCCCTGTGGAGTGATCTGCTGCTCTCTTTTGATCCCACTAGAAACCTATCAGTCTTCGCTGTTAGGTAAATTATCCCGGCAAAGCAACCTAACAGCGATGTGTAGGAGCATATCTGGAAGCATTCCCCTTAAGATTCAGATGAGAATCCAGTTGTAGAATTCTGCTGTTCTCGCAGTCGTAGTCGCATTCGCGATGACAGTCGCAGTGGCAACGGCAGTCGCAGTCACAGCCTCAGCCTCAGCCTGCCTCAGCCTCAGCCTCAGCCTGCCTCAGCCTCAGCCTGCCTCAGCCTCAGCCTCAGCCTGCTTCAGCCTCAGCATCAGTCTGCCTTCAGCTTCGGCCTCAGCCTCAGACTGCCTCAACCTCAGCCTGCATCAGCCTCAGCCTCAGCCTCAGCCTGCCTCAGCATCAGCCTGCCTCAGCTTCAGCCTCAGCCTCAGCCTGCCTCTGCCTCAGCCTCAGCCTGCTTCAGCCTCAGCCTCAGTCTGCCGTCAGCCTCGGCCTCAGCCTCAGCCTGCCTCAGCCTCAGCCTGCATCAGCCTCAGCCTCAGCACGAAGCAACCCAGCTAGAAGGACAAAGCGCTGAATGTACACCGATGTGTTCGACGACTGCGTATGTAATGATGTGACGATATACAGACTGAGCCCTTCGTGAATGTCTACATGTTTTTCTGACGCCTACAAACGGCGCTGACGTGTGTGTGAAAAGTGTCCGCGCAGCAAAAGCCGGCGAAGCGTGCAGACAGCCAGCTGCAAAAGGTTGCGAGCGGCTCTTGGAAGACGTTTACGGAACGGAGCTACGGTGTCTGAAAACAATGGCATCGAAGCGAAGAGCCTCGGAGCCCTGCAGCCTGAGAAACACCGCAGGAACTCGCATACTGAAAAGGAATGCATTGCAAACCGCACGTTGCGAACCCTGCAGGCTGAGAAGCACCGCAGGATGTCGCATGCTGAAAAGCACTTGTACTGCAGAGCGCAGGCTGCGAAACCTGCAGGCTGAGAAGCACCGCAGGAACTCGCATGCTTTCGAACACTACTGCTCGAGACCGCAGCTGGAGAGCGGCAGACCGCAGGCTGAGAAGCACCGCGGGCAGAGAGACTTGCAAAACTCAGATGTCCTGATCGTCTTGGAGGAAGTCACGCCAGTCCGGCGGCTGCCAAGAATCGATGATGCGCCTGGAGCCACCGCCCGTGCTGCCGCCGATGTCCAGGTAGTCGCCATCGCCCCTGAACAGACGGCCGTGCCCGCACGCCAGAATCGCTTGGTTGCGGATTTGAAGCAGCGCTCCGCTCTCAAACATCTGCAACACGTCCTGCTGCCTGCGCGTGAAGTTCGGCTTTGCCTGGCCAGCCTGGGCAGACAGATATAGGGAAAGCCGCTCCCCCTCGTTGTAGCGCGCGATGGCCTCGGCCTTCTGGTGGTGCAGCCGGCGCCGCTGTTGCCGCAGAGCTTCCTCGGGAACTGCTGCATCACGGCCCTCACTGTGATCAGCTTGCAACGCTTGCGTTAACCAATCAACGTCGAAGCGCCCTGAGAAGGCCAGCACCTCCCAGATCTGTTTAGTACCGGCCACACGTTGCAAATGGCGATGCCACCGCTTACGCTTCTGGTCTTTCACAAACTTGGCGACGCTACCCAGACCTGCACCCTTGGCCTGGCCACCTTTTCCCGCAGGCTGAGAAGCACCGTGAGAACCTTTCTTACCGCCTGGCCCTTTGTTCGGACCCTGCGGAACCGCATGGCCCCCTTGTGGCGCAGACTTGCCTTTCGCTTTTCCCTTTTCGATATCCCGTTCCTGAAGCGCACGCTGCTGCCGCGACTGCTCGTACTGGTCGCGAGCTACTCTGACCAATTCCTGGCGCTCAGGCTCCGTGAGAACGTAGCGCATGTCGTCGATGTTCTTGCTCCGCAGAAAGTCATGTCGAAGCTTAAGGACAGAGAGAATGGCTCGGCCAGTCTCCTCCTGAGACGCAAAGGCCGTGTCATATTCCGAGCCAGGCTGAGGAGCGCCAGCTGGATCAGTGTCCGCTGGCTCCGTGGACTTCCTCTTTTTGAAAAGCAAGAGACTGAGATGATGGAGGACTTTCGGATCGTACTCCTCGTCGTACCTGTCGTCCCAAAGCTTCCTCAGCTCCCTGTGCAAGTCGTCCGCGCGATTCTGAACGACATCCTCGACGTAGTCGGGATCACCCGGTGAAGTCGGTGAAAGCGGAGGAGCAGAACTCGGCGACCGATCCCAATGCACAGAAGACTCGCGGTCCGCCTGTACGCTGACGTCGGCGTCGGAGACGTTTTCGACGACAATTTTCCGCCTCTTGCTCTCCCCAGGCTGAATAGCACCAGGGAGAGTGAGCACAACCGCCACCGCATCGTGTGCGTCGTTGCGCATGCCACGATCCGTAAAAGACGCGCCAACGGCAATGGAGCAGAAACGGGCGACTGCTCCGCAGACCGCGACGTGGTCGCCTTTGAGGTCGGCCGGAGTGGCATGGACCTCCCATACCTTCTCGTCGTTCTGCTCGCGCTGGTAAGCCTCCCGCGCCTCCTGGAAAGTGAGGTTGTCGTCGCCGACTACAAGCACAACGACTGCCTCGTTTAGATTCTCAAGAATCTTGGCCAGGCCGTCCAGGTGCAAGCGGAGATGGCGAACTGTCCGCTTTCGAGTCTGGATGCTCGGCGGTTTCTTGCCGCACACGATGTGCATGTTGGCGATCACCACGTGGAACTTGTCATGGCCTGGTTTGTTCACCTCAAAATGTGAAATAACAGCATCAATATCTCGGCCGCTAGGAGGCCTGTAAACTTTGCTGTCTTCGCACAGAGTCAGTTCCGCAGGCTGAGAAGCACCGCGGAACCCCCAGAGAGTCAAGTAGTTGTCGACCTCCAAGAAGCGAATGCCATCACCGAAAGGCTTACTGAGGATCTCTGTCACGTTGATCCCTGCTCGGCGAAAGCCTTCACGGAACGCACCGACCTCGCAGCCACAGACCATATCAGCATCAGCGGTCTCCACTATCTTGGCGCACAACCTTCCGAAGTTAGCGCAGTGAGTGGCCGCCTGCTTACCAGTCATCATGCCCTGCTCGAACCCGAAATTGAACGAGGCGACCGTGAAAGACGCAGGCTGCACAGCGCCAGAACCAGGCGTCTGTCCACCTTCCTCCGCAGGCTGAGAAGCACCGCGAGGCGGCGCAGGCTGAGAAGCACCGCGAGGCGGCGACACTTCGGACGAGCCTCGCGGAGCAGAGGCTGCGGATGAACGTTGGACATGGGGGTACGGCCAGGGGAACGCCATTGCAATCAAAACTCAGTGGACTGCAGTGAATGAATGTAGTGGCCAATTGAATGCAGAGGACTGCAGTGTCACTAGCAAGTCCTGAACCAAACACAGCTGTGGCGGAAGGAATATGAAGCGTCTGGCTATTCAAAATGTTGCCCGGCAATGTCCTCCTCCTCCTCCTCCTCCTCCTCGTCCTCCTCCTCCTCTTCCTCCTCCTCCTCCTCCTCCTCCTCCTCCTCCTCCTCCTCCTGGTAGTCCTCCCCCTCCCCTCCTCCTCCTGGTAGCCCAGGAATGGGAGTTTTGGGAACTCGAAGAGCACGAAGTGGCCTACAGTTGGCTCCGGGCATTCAAAATGTGGCCCGGGAATGGAGTTCTGGGAACTCGAAGAGCACGAAGTGGCCTACAGTTGGCTCCGGGCATTCAAAATGTGGCCCGGGAATGGAGTTCTGGGAACTCGAAGAGCACGAAGTGGCCTACAGTTGGCTCCGGGCATCCAAAATGTGGCCCGGGAATGGAGTTCTGGGAACTCGAAGAGCACGAAGTGTGTGACTGTTGCATCCGGGCCCCCCAGAATGTGGCCCGGGAATGGCGTTCTGGGATGTCGAAGAGCACTTTGTGTGTGACTGTTGCATCCGGCCCCCCAGAATGTGGCCTGGGAATGGAGTTCTGGGAAGGCGAAGAGCACGAAGTGTGTGACTGTTGGTGAAAAACGAGCCCGGCTCATGCCGCCCGGAAACGCCCCAACACCTGCCCGGACCCCCCTGTGGAGTGATCTGTGAGCTCTTTTGAGTCAATAAGAAACCTATCAGTCTTCGCTGTTAGGTAATAAGTCAAAAGAAGAAGCAAACACATAAAACGCAGTACTCCACCGTGCCTGGCTGGGTTCATCCTGGGCCTCAGGATGGTGTGCAGGCTCTCCTGGCCGAGGCCCAGGCAGTGTACACACCATGCCGGGACCCAGGAAGGCTCTGGCCAGGAGATGTATAGAGATGCACTCTGCGTAGGTCCGTCCGCTCACAGCGCGCTGGCAGGCCGCAGCGGCCGGCCTCTGGCAGAGGTCCCCACGGCGCCGTTGAGCCCGTGGGGCTTGGCGCCGCGGATGCCGCCCACTCCAGCGCCGCCCGTCCGCCCGTCCAACCTCAGTGCCAGCGCAGCGCGCTCGGATGCCGCGTGGCTGTGGATGGAGGGCCATGGCGGCGGCTGCTCGGCTTCAAGTTTCTGGCACGAGCCTGGAGAGAGGCCGCCGTCATCGGTCAGCACGGCGCTGCGTGGCGCTGCCCCGGACCGTTCAGGCACTGGGCACAGCGAGCTGGCTGCGACGGAGAGGCTGCTGCCGCGGGCTCCGAGCATCTCGCACTTGCACAGCAGCCTGGACATCGACACTCTGTCGCTACTCGAGGCGCCAGGTGCAACGACCGCATCTCCAGATGCCCTAGCGAGAACGTCAGACGTGCCACCCGCAGGCGTGACGTCGCCACAGCACAGCGAGGCTGGTAGCGCGGGTCACGTGGTGGCAGAGGCGTTTGCCTATCGCAGATGCCTGTCTGCTGCCGTCCATGGATGGCGTGGGACCGCACGCCTGTGCGCAGCCTTGAGGCGTCTGGTGAGCCTCCGAGCTTCACACTTGGTGGCTGCCGTGCTGGACCGCTGGCGCGCTGCCGCTGGAGAAGTTGCATGGGAGAGCCGTGTTGCATGCGAGGCGGCAGAACATTTGCGACAGAGACTGCGCGAGCTGTTTGGGCAGCACGTCTTGCGGGAATGGCTGCTCGCTTCACGAAGACGTGGCCAACTGCTGCGGCTGCAGAGTGAGGCGGCCTCAGATGTTGCGCGCGAGGCGTGCCGCAGCGGCCTGGGCTGGTGGATGCAGTGGCGGGGTCAACGGCGTGACATGCGTGATCTGGAGACGACGGCCGCTGAATGCCACCGAGAGGCGCGCCTGCGGGCGGCCCTCGGGCAGTGGCGAGCGATGCCGCCACAGCAGCTGGCGCAGAGGAGGCACCGCCTCCGCTCGCAGCAGCAAGCTGCCCGAAGGGCCCGCTCGGCCGCGCTGGCGCGCTGGCGCGCCTGTGGGGCGCGCCTGCGCGGCCCTGCTCGCTGCGGAACCGCCCTGCGGGCCGCGCGCAGGCGGGGCCTGCTGGCACGCGGCCTGGCGCGCTGGCGCGCCACGCTCGTGGCGCCGCACGCGGAGCGGCGCCGCGGGGCGCGGCAGCTGCGCAGGGCGGCAGCTCGACGTGGCCTGCAGACGACGTGGGCGGCGTGGTGCCGCTTCGCCCGGGTCCTCCGCACCGGCCGGCAGATGGCCGAGAGGCGGAGGGTCGATGGGCTGATGCGGGGCGCCTGGGGCGCGCTGCGGGCGGTGGTCAGGAGGAGGAGCCTCACCCGAGTGAGCCGCGGCTGGGCCGACGTCCGCAGAGCCCGGGCGCAGCTCGGCAGGGGCTGGGCCAGCTGGCGCGAGTGGCTCGCGAACACCGGGCGGGCGCAGTCGATGCGGAATGAGGCCCAGCTCCTGGCCACCTGGCGCTGGCTCCGCCTCTCGTGGGGGGACTCGCACCGGGCATGGGGCAACGTTAACGCCGTGCCCCTGCCACCCTTCGCGGCGCGCGGCGCCAGGCTCGCTGCAGACCTGCTACTGCCAGTGGCGCCTCTCGCACTGCGGCCGAGCGCGGCACTGTGCTTAGTGTCGCTGTCGCCGTCGCTGTCGCCGTCGCTGTCGCCTCCGCCGCCGTCGGCGTCTCCCCTATCGCCGTCGTCGTCGCCGTCGTCGTCGTCATCGTCGTCGTCGTCGTCGTCGTTTCGCCGTCTCCCCTTAGTCCTTCGGCGTCCAGACAAGCTCTAAACGGCTTAATTTTTTCCGAGTTTTGGGATCCGGAATTGTGTTTTGGGTCTGACGGCTGGTAAAAAATGACACACGACGCGAACTCCATGCTGATGGTGAGGCGAGGAGGAGGCGGAGGAGGAGGGGGAGGAGGAGGAGGAGGAGGAGGAGGAGGGGGCGGAGGAGGAGAGGAGGAGGAGGAGAGGAGGAGGAGGAGGAGGAGGAGGAGGAGGAGGAGGAGGAGGAGGAGGAGGAGGAGGAGGAGGAGGAGGAGGAGGAGGAGGAGGAGGAGGAGGAGGAGGGGGGGAGCTGGAGGAGGAGGAGGAGGAGGAGGAGGAGGAGGAGAAGGATGATGAGGAGGAGGAGGACCAGTGTAAACCCAAGAGTCATCAACGATGTTGGAATAAACCTTCCCTCCAAGCTCCCTCTCCCTATGCCTCTCCAAGCGTTCATTTCCACTGAGGGAGCTGCCTCGTTGGAAGACAACCGTTTGAAGACTCAGAAGCATGCCAAAACATTATTCTCGAGACTCCAACGCCACGGATCAACCGGACTGTTGCGTCTTGACGATCCTGAATCGCGCCAGCGCCATTCTTGCGACTTTCACGCCGCGAATTAACGTAACGGTTGCACCCTCATAATCCTGAGTCTTTCCAGCACATCATTTCTGGTCCGTTGACCATGGGAATTTGTGAAACTCTGGAAATGAGAGAAAAGGAATTTGCGCGGCGCTACGGCGAGAGCCACATTTTGAAAACGAGCCGCTCTCAGTCCGTGAACGTATTGCAATGTTTAAGCGAATGTGTGCGGCGCTGAGGCGATAGCCATCATAAACGACCCGCCCTCAGTCCGCGAAACTGTTGCATTTCTTAAACCGAATGTGCGCGGCGCCGATGCGACAGCCACATTTTGAAAACCTCCCGCCTTCAATCCGCGAAACTCTTGTAGATTCTGTTAAATCGAATATGCGCGGCGCTAAAGCGAGATCCACATTTAGAAAACCACCCGCCCTCAATCCGTGAAGCTCGTACAAATTTCTAGAACGAATGTGCTCGGCGCTCAGGTGCGAGCCAGATTTTGGAAACCACCCACCCTCCATTTGTGAAGCTGTTGTCGTTTTTAAGCTTCCGGGTCATAAGCGGTGAGGAGGTCTCAGGCGAAACGCCTGGCCCGCCCTTTTGACCTGCTCGTGGTGTGACAGGGAAAAGTTCTTTGTAAGGAAATGGAATGGAGGAGGAGCAGGAGCAACAGGAGGAGGAGGAGGAGGAGGAGGAGGAGGAGGAGGAGGAGGAGGAGGAGGGGGAGGAGGAGGAGGAGGGGGAGGAGGAGGCGGAGGAGGCGGAGGAGGCGGAGGCAGCGGAGGAGGCGGAGGAGGAGGACGAGGAGGAGAAGGAGGAGGAGGAGGAGAAGGAGGAGGAATAGGATTAATAAACATAACGAAAGATGTGCAGAAGAGGACTAATCATGATAATACGAAGAAGCATGGTAATAGTAACATTATGATAAGTATTCGGAATTATTACCATTCGTCGTCGTCGTCGTAGTAGTAGTAGTAGTAGCAGCAGTAGTAGTAGTAGTAGTAGTAGTAGTAGTAGTAGTAGTAGTAGTAGTAGTGGTAGGAGTAGTAGTAGTAGTAGTAGTAGTAGTAGTAGTAGTAGTAGTAGTAGTAGTAGTAGTTAGTAGTAGTAGTAGTAGTAGTAGTAGTAGTAGTAGTAGTAGTAGTAGTAGTAGTAGTAGTAGTAGTAGTATTCGTAGTAGTAGTAGTCGTAGTAGTAATAAGTGTAGTATGATTAATGCTACTGCTAATGCAGGTACTGTTATTAACAGTGGTAGTACTAAGAACCAAGACGACTTCTCACACGAATACTAATACTCACAAAAACCATACTCCTACCATCAATGCTAATTTTAAGAGTGGGAAGCTAAATACGACCAAACGACCATAGTAATAACATTACTACTAATACTCATATATTATATTTTAAACAAAACATGGCAATACTACCCGTAATACTACGAATGCTAGTAATGGCATTATTGTTTGCGATCGTGCTGACACCTATTATCATTTATGATCAGACAATTTAAACTTATTACTACGTACGACTTACGATTAATAAGATGAATACGAACCATAATACTAAACACAATAACAATACTACCAAACATAAACTGATGAGGAGAAGGAGGAGGGGGGAGACGAGGAGGAGGAGGAGGAGGAGGAGGAGGAGGAGGAGGAGGAAGAGGAGGAGGATAAGGAGGATGAGAAGGAGGAGGAGGAGGAGGAGGAGGAGGAGGAAGAGGAGGAGGAAGAGGAAAGTCCGTCCGAGCGAAGCTTGGCTGATCCGCCGCTCGGTCTGGGCCCGCGCCATGGCGACGGCGAGAAAAAGCTAGCGGTTGTTCATGCAACTGGCGCCAGCGCCCGCCGCCTGTCGCCGCCCCGCCAACAGCTCCAGCGCCGAGCGCCAGCGCCCTGCCGTCTGGCAGCGGCCAGGCCTGGCCAGCGGCGGCCCCCAGGCGGCGCCCTCCGTCCGCCGTCGTCCAGGGCATCGGGCAAGCGGCGCGCTGCCGGCGTCGCCAGTGTCCGCCGCGGCGGCCGCGGGCCGCCAGCCGCCTGGCTCCGCATAGCGCTTGCCAGCAGCTTTGCGGAGCTTGCTCGCTGCGGCGGCCTGCAAGCCGTAGCTCAGGACCTTGTAGGCCCGCGGCAGCTCCCGTGGCTGCTGGTCCTCTGACAGCAGGCGCACCTGCCCGAGCAGCCAGAGGCGGGCCTCGGCGCCGCGCCGCCCGCCGCCTCGAAGACGAAAGGCATCAACCTGGCGCCGGGGCAGCGGGAGTGCTTGTCTCGCTCCCCGCGGCGGCTGGCCTCCCCGTCCCGCCGCGCGGCCACCCGCAGCTCAGCTTGGGTCCTGGCTGCGGCGCGGCGCACGGAGACGTCGACCCAGCTCCGGCCGTCGTCGC
This sequence comes from Prorocentrum cordatum, assembly GCA_963575745.1. Taxonomy (NCBI): domain Eukaryota; class Dinophyceae; order Prorocentrales; family Prorocentraceae; genus Prorocentrum; species Prorocentrum cordatum. The sequence goes on from CAUYUJ010002669.1 coordinate 1,441,425, forward strand.
CGTGGTATTCCAGGTCGAGGCGGCTGGTGGCCGTCCCAGGTCGGCACCCTCTGCTGGAAGACTCGCCGCGCCAGCGCTGGACGAGGCTGCCGACTCTCCGGTTGAGCTCCCCGCGGCGCGCCACCGCGCCCCCGCCAAGCTGGCAGATGACGGCAAGGTAGCCCTGCTCGTCCAGCGCCCCGGCGCAGCCAGCTCCACCGGCGCCGTGCAAGCATCAGGCGGCCCCCGCCGTCGCTAGCTCCTGCTAGCAGATCTCCGCGCGCGGGAGCTGCAGCCGTCGCCGCGCGCCAGTCTGCCAGAGGGCGTCCTCCAGCGTGCAGCGAGCGTCTTCTGGGTAAGCGCGGAAAGCTCCGCTGCCGCTCCCTGCTGCGCTCTGCAGCTCGGCCTGTCGGGGAAGGATCACGTGTCGCAACAAGGCTGTGCGCTGTCTCCTTTGCACCGGCTCCGTGACCAGGCCTTGCTTCAGGGGCGTCTGCAGCGCGGTCGCCAGGTCCCCGCCCGCGGCGAGCTCCAGCCCTTGGGCTTGCAGTCCGCGCCTCGCCGTTGCCAGCTGCTGGGCGGCCCGCGGCAGCCGATCCAAGCAGTCTGCCAGCGTCACGCAACCTTGGTCCTCCGGTCCTCCGTGTCCTCCGGCGCCGCCGCCATCCGCCGCCATTCAGAAGGCTTGGAAGGCTGCGTGACGGCGCGTGCTGGCCAGTTGCGCGCCCAGGCCTCCGAACCTGGACGGGAGGGAGAGGAGCTCCTTAGCTGCGTTGTCCAGGTCCCGCTCCAGGAGGTCCCGCCAGCAGCCCGTGAGCAGGTCGTCGTACTGCTGTGTCGCGGTGTCCGTGGCGAGTTCCATCCGCAAGGAGTGTTGGCTTGCTGGGCCAGCGTTAGTGCGGAGGTGGGCTGCCGCCGCCTGCTTTTGATTCCAGCCTGCTGCAGGTTCTTCAGCTTCCCCCAGAATGCTTGCAGCTTTCCCGCCGCTTCTGTCAGGCTGTTCGCCCGTTCCCCGGGCAGCGGGCGCGCGGCTGTCGGCGCATCCCGGCGGCCGCAGGTGCTTGCCGAGGACGGGCAAGCTGGGCACCCAGCGCGCTTGCAGGTCCGCCGTGATCACGGCGCGCTCAGCCGGACACCAGGCGGCCGTCTTCGTTGTGTTCAGCCGCAGCCCGAGGGGCTGGAGTGCCTGCTGCAAGGCTGGCAAGGCGAGCGCGGCCAGCGCGGCGTCCACCACAGGGTAGGAGTCGCCCACGTAGCTGTAGAGCTTCGCCTGAGGGTCCACGGAGGAAGAGGAGGTGGATACTGATGATGATGCTGCTGCTGCTGATGCTGCTGATGACGCTGATGCTGCTGCTGCTGCTGCTGCTGCTGATGATGATGATGATGATGATGATGATGATGAGGATGATGAGGATGATGATGAGGATGATGATGATGATGATGATGATGATGATGATGGTGATGATGATGATGATGATATGGTGATTGTGAAGAAGAAGAAGAAGAGGAGGAGGAGGAGGAGGAGGAGGAGGGGAGGAGGAGGGGGAGGAGGAGGAGGAGGACGAGGAGAAGGATAACGAGGACGAGGGCGAGGATGAGGACGAAGGACGAAGGAGGAAGGAGGTAGGAGGTTGGAGAAGGGAGGGGAATTGGGTGGTACTGTTCCTGGTGATCTGCAGGCCCCTGTGCGGCGCTGCGAGCTGCTCGCGCACTTCGCGACAGCGGTGCAGCGGTGGCTCTTCCGCGGCTGGTTTCGCGAGGTGCGCCGTGTCCAGGAAGTCGGCCTCAGCAGTTCTCTGACCAGCGTTCGGCGCACCTTTGCTGCGTGGTGTGTCGCCACCGCCCGCCGTCACCGAGTGCGTCGCTGCGGCGACCGCATCGTGGAGCTCCGGGCAGCTCGGCTGCGCGTGTCGTGCGCGCGCGGATGGCATCTCGCATGCCGGAGGCGTGCAGCGCTGCAGCGGACTGCGGAGCAGGTGGCCTCGGCGTGCTCGTGGTGCACGCGGCGCCGGGCCGTTGACTGCTGGCGGGCGGCCCGCGCCCGGGAGGCCAGCGTGCGCACCGTGGGGGACTCCATCGTGCGGCGCGTGGCCGCGGGGCTGCTCAGGCGGGCCTTCGGGGCCCTGCGGGGTCGCTGGCGGCAGAAGCACCACGGGGCGCTCCTGTCCCGGCTGGCCGACCTGCTGCTCAGGACCGCCCGGGGGCCGGCCGCGGCGGGGTGCCGCAAGGGAGGAGCCAGGGTCAGCCCCGCCGTGGGAGGCCCTGGCGGGTGGCGGCGGGGAGTCCGAGGTGTGCGTCGAGGCGTGGGCGATCCCAGGGCGGGGCCAGAATGGGGCTGGGGGAGGCCACCGGCTGGCGGCGGTGGGCAGCCGTAAATCGGTATCGCTGAACCGATCCCCATCCCCATGCCCACCCCCTTCGAGACCCCCGCCAAATTACCCCTCCAGTTGGGGATACACCCCTCGAAGCCCGAAGGGAACGGCCTATATCCCCATCTAGGGGGGCAACTCGGCCAGTGGGGCTCAGGCCACGCCGCTGGGGATGGGGATCGGTGAAAGGGTACTCAGTAAAGGCAGGTCTAGGAGCCAGGACTGGGTTGGCCCAGCTGGCGGGGCGGGGAGCTGCGGGCGGGTGGCGCAGATCTGGACCTGCAGTGATCGCAGGGGTGGTGGTGGTGGTGGTGGTGGTGGTGGTGCCAAGCCACGAGAACTCTGAGCCCGGGGGGGGGGCCCTGGGGGGGCCCTCGGGGGGTAAGGAGGAGGAGGAGGAGGAGGAGGAGGAGGAGGAGGAGGAGGAGGAGGAGGAGGAGGAGGAGGAGGAGGAGGAGGAGGAGGAGGAGGTGGTGGTGGTGGTGGTGGTGGTGGTGGTGGTATGTTTTCCTTTCTTGGGGGTGGGTGGGCCGGGTCTCGGGCGGCCGGGCCTGCGGGGCGGGGAGCCGCAGGTGCAGATCTGGACCCTGGTGGTCTTGTTTCGGAGGGACCAGGGCCAGCTTTGGCCCATGGGGGGCTCAACAGCCAGGAGTGTCGTCAGCGTCGCACGGCTCTGGGCTCACACGTGTCTGAAAAGTGACAAGGGCCCACGGGGACAACAGGGGTCACAAGGGCCACAAAGATCCGTCCAGGCCACCAGGGTCACGAGGGCTTCTGAACTGACAAGGGCCACAACGGCGTGTCACAAGCGCCACACGGTACCCTAAGGCTTCCAGGGCTCTGTCCTTCCCCCCCCTGTGACTTTGTGATTTTTGTAGCTCCCCCCGCCGCTGGGCCAACCCAACTTCCCGGGGCACATCCCCAGCACTCCCCAAGTCTAAACTTAGTGGCCTGTGTGTTTCTGGTGCGCCTTGTGACCCTGGTGAGACAGGGATGGCGAAAGGGCAGCACCGACCCCAAATCTTTCATCATGCGCCGATCCCGGCTTTTGTGCCCCATCCTGCCCAGGAACCTGAGGTTTCGCCGTCGGGAGGCCATCGCCGATCTGTTGGCAGTGCCCGGCCGATTCCAGGCCGAAATCCCTCCCCCGAGCCAGCCTCCCAGTGGCGGCCCCCCTTCGGAAGCGCAGTGGCATTGCTGGCCTCCCTGAAGAGGCCACCCCGCCTCCACACTTCGGGCACCCTCAGGAAGTCCCGCATCCGCGGCGGGCTGCTGGAGCTGCTGACGCACTCGCGCGCGAGGGCACGGCGGCGCCTGGCGGCAGACCGGCTGCGGGAGCGGCTGTTGACGGCCTGCTGGCGGCGATGGCTCAGGCTCGGCGCAAGGAATCTGTGCACCCCACGTCGCTTCTCTCTATACGCGGGCCCGCCTGGAAGGAAGGTGGCCCGCATCGATCCAGCGTCCTGCGAGCAGACGCTGCAAGTCCATGCGCCTCACCTGGCCTGGGAGGGGGACGGGAGGTGAGGCGCGCAGATTTCTCTGCCCTGTCAGGTGGCGCCTCGGGGCACAGGACCGCCGGGCCCGCTGCGGCAGGGTGCGAGCGAGCGCGAGCTGCGCGCTGGGGCGCAGGGCGCTCCGGGAGTGGGCTGGAGGCGCGGCCGCCGCCGCGCACCGGCAGCGCCTGGCCCTGCACCACCAGTCGGCGCGGAGCCGCCAGGCCGTGTCGCGGTGCCTGCTGCACTGGCGCGGCTGCGCGCGCGCGCGTGCCCGCCGGTGGCGGGCAGGGGCCGCCGTGGCGCAGCGCGTGGCGCTCCGGAGGGGGCGAGGGCTCCTGCGGCAGTGGAGGTGCGGGGCCGTGCAGGAGGCGGCGTGCCGGCGGACCCTGCAGCTGGGGCGCGCCAGGCTCGCGGCCACGGCCTTGGGGGCCTGGCTGTCGCACGCGCACGAGGTTCAGGAGGGAAAGAGACACACAGACACAGTTCATCGTCGATCCCCAGGAAAGTATGGGAAACTATGGGGGGGAAGGCGAAAACTCAGAAAATAGGGGGAAATATGGGGAATCCTGTTATTTGCGTATATTTGTTTGTGTGTCTCAGGGCCCCCTCAGAGGTCCAGGGCCAGAAACTTGCTTCCGCAGCGTACAGGATTCGGGAGAGGCATCTGGGAGACGAGGCAGGTAAACAAGCTGACGGTTTTGCAGCGGTCAAGTACATGTCTGGTTCGAAGACGGCGGCCCAAGAGTGCTATGAGCGAGGCCAGGACTCTGTCTCTTCAGCTCCCCGGGACAGGCCCGACCCCAACTCTGGGCGCAGGCGTCTCCTGGCCTCCCCGCAGGGCCGGGCCGCGCAGCTGGGCCGCCTCGGCGCGCTCGTGCTCCTGCGCCTGCGGCACCTCCTGGCCGCCTGGCGGCGCGAGGCGCTGCTCGCCGGCCGGGCCCGCCGCCTCCGCGAGGGGCTGGCCGCCCGCCGCCTGCGGCGCGCCCTGGCGCGGCTGCGGCACCGCGCCCGCCGGAGCCGGCGCCGGGGGGGGGCAGAAGGCACCGCGCTGCCGCGGGCACCTGCGCAGCGTCTCGGGGGCAGCTCCCGGGGGGTCAAGGTCTGGGTTTGCCCTGGTCCGAGATCTGGCTCGATCCCGCTTCATCCAGCTTTGTCGATGCTCGTTTCGGGGACCTTCCTGGAGCCCACCTAACGGATCTGTTCGACCCCAGTTCGACTCAAGTTCGACTCAAGTTCGACTCAGGTTCGACTCAGGTTCGACTCAGGCTGGGTAGTCGAAGGCCAGACTGTCAGATTGGATTGGGCCCCAAGGGCCAATCTGGCCCGGCCAAACTGGAGGATTTGGGTTATTCGCCAGACTGGATTCGCGTTGGCTCCCTCGCCAGATTGCCCCCGTTTGCCAGATTGGGCCTGCCAGATTGGCGCCAGATTGGCTTCGACTACCCAGTCAGGGTCGACCCAACTCGACTGACGTTCGACGCAGCTTCGACGCACGAGTGGAGCGAGTGGCTCCAGGAAGGTCCCCAGAACGAGCATCCAAAGCTTTATCCCGTTCACAATCCAGCTGGATCCCGCTCAGTGCCGCTTCATCCGAGGCCCACTCCAGTGCAAAACAGCCCCCCCGATGGGGCTCAATCCTCCTTAGTCCTTCCGACGAAGACCTCCCAGCAGTTGCCTCCGAACAACTGAGAGACTGGCCTGCCTGCACGTGCCCTTCGGGAATTCCTTATCCCCAATGACCCTGGCCCTTGGGACTCACGTGGGCACTTGGGCACCTCGGGAAGCTCAAGTCGGCGTCACCCCAACATACTTATACCTATACGACCACCCTTCGGGTGATAAGGAGGTTCGGGGGGGGAGGAACCAACGTCTCACTCGATCGGTCTCACTATCGATCTCACGATCTCACTATCGGTCTCGCTCGATCGATCTCACTCGATCGATCTCACCATCGATCTCACTCGATTTATTTCATTCGATCGATCTCACAATCGATCTGACTATCGATCTGACAATCGATCTCACAATCGATCTCACGATCGATCTCACAATCGATCTCACATTCGGTCTCACTATCGATCTCATTATCGATATCACCATCGATCTCACAATCAACATCATCAACATCATCGTCATCAACGTCATCATCATCATCATCATCATCATCATCATCATCATCATCATCATCATCATCATCATCATCATCATAATTTCATCATCATCGGGACACCACCATCATCATCACCTCATCATCATGATCATCAACATCAACATCACCACCACCATCATCATCATCATCGTCATCATCACCATCGTCATCATCATCACCGGGTCACCATCATCGTCACCATCGTCATCATCAACATCATCATCATCGGGACACCATCATAGTCATCATCGGAACACCATCATCATCATCTCATCTCTTCTCATCATCATCATCATGAACAACATCATCAACATCATCAGCATCGCGACACCATCATCATCAGCAACATCATCATCAACATCATCATCATCGGGACACCGTTATCATCATCAACATCAGCATCCTCAGCATCATCGGGCCACCATCATCAAAATCATCATCATCACCTCATCATCATCCTCATCATCAACATCATCATCATCATCATCATCGGGACTCCATCATCGTCATCATCATCATCAACGTCATCATCATCATCGGGACACCATCATCATCATTAACAGCATCATCATCAACCTCATCCTCTTCCTCTTCCTCATCCTCATCCTCCTCCTCCTCCTCCTCATCATCATCATCGGGACACCATGATCATCATCATCTTCATTATCATTCGCATCGATCATCAACATCATCAGGATCATCGACATCATCATCATCATCATCATCATCATCATCGGGACACCATCATCATCAGCAACATCATCATCAACATCATCATCGGGACACCATCATCATCACCACCATCACCATCATCACCAACATCGTCAACATCATCATCATCATCATCATCGTCATCGTCATCGTCATCGTCATCGTCATCGTCATCGTCATGTCATCGTCGTCGTCGTCATTTCATCATCATCAGAATCATCATCATAATCATCATCAACATCATCATCGGGACACCGACGGGACACGGACGGGACACCGGCGGGACACCGGCGGGACACCGCGGGGCCCCGGCCGCCCGGAAGGGAATCATTTGGTCCGGCCGCGCCTCAGCCACACGGGACACCAGCGGAACACCGGCGGGACACCGCGGGCCCCCGGCCGCCGCCCCTGGTTTTGTTGTGGTTGGTGGTTTTGGATTTTGGTGGTGTTTGGGTTTTTTTTTGTTTTTCGGTTGTTCTGGTGGATGGAAGGGAGACATTTGGTCTGGCCGCGCCTCAGCCACAGGAGACTTTCTCTCGCCCGCCCACGCAGCTTCGCCTTGCCCGCACGGCACGCACGAACACGAAACCGAAATCGATTTCCCGGTAGGGGGGCTCTCCGTTCCACTTCGATCTCACCCCTTCACCTCCGACTATATGTGCGTCGCCCCCCCAGGGGCGACGCGCGCACCGAGAAATCTTATCGTATATGCGTCGTGGCAGGCGCTTTCTGGCCACACCGCTCGGGAAACGACATACTACAAGATGGGTATACCATATGTTCGGGTCGGACGCGCGCCTCCAAGGAGGACATCTGGTATTAGTATGTCCCTGTGCGTCCCATTGAAGCCAGTTCAGTTGCCTCGCAGTGGCGTCCTTGCGCCCAGGAGGAGAGGCGGCAGAGGCCACCCCGAGCTCCGCCGCTTGCTGTGCGCCCAGCTGCTGGCCGCGTGCCTGCGGGCCTGGGGCGCCCGCGCCGCCGCCCGCCGCAGCTGGCAGGTGCGCTCCCGCACCGCGCGCGCCGCCCTGGCGGGCCGCGCGCTGCGGCGCTGCGCGCAGTGGTGGTCGGCGCGGGCCGGGAGGGCGCGCGCGCTGCGGGCCGCCGCGGAGGCACTCGGCCAGGCGGCGGAGGCCAGGCGGGCGGCGCGCGCGCTCGCGCTGCTGCGCCGCTCCGCGGCGGCGGCCCGCGCGGCCAGGGACATGGCGCTGCTGTCGACCGTGCGCGTGTCGCGGGCGTGCGCCGTGGCCTGGCTCGCGGCGGCTCGCCGGCAGTCGGGCCGCCGAGCAGCCCTGGCGCGAGCGCAGCAGTCAGTGCACCGACGGCGGCGGGAGGCAGTGTGGTTTCGGTGGTGCCAATTGTGTATTTCTCGGAGGCGTCTCTTGGACATGCTCGTCGCG
>CAUYUJ010002670.1:0-61151 GCA_963575745.1 Prorocentrum cordatum
ATCAGAATCTCTCAGAAAGTGTCAGAATCTTTCAGAATCTCTTAGAATCTCTCAGAATCTCTCCGAACCTCTCAGAATCTTTCAGAATCTTTCAGATTCTCTCAGAATCTCTCAGAATCTCTCAGGATCTCTCAGAATCTTTGAGAGTCTCTCAGAATCTCTCAGAAGCTCTCAGAATCTCTCAGTGGCTCGCAGAACCTTGCAGAGGTTGGAGCTGTTCAGAGGCTCCAAAATGGTTGGGATCTCACGCGTCCCACGCGTCCTTGACGGTTGGGATCTGAACCGTCCGGTTGGGATCTCACGCGTCCAGTTGGGATCTGAACCTTTGTCGATGAGGGGGAGGGGGAGGCGGAGGAGGAGGAGGAGGCGGAGGGGGAGGGGGAGGAGGGGGAGGAGGAGGAGGAGGAGGAGGACGAGGCGGAGCTGAACGCGAGGAGGGAGAGGAGGGGAGGACCATCTAAGCGAATATAGCCGCAGTCTTTCACCAGGGGAAGGAGGAGGAGGAGGAGAAGGAGGAGAAGGAGGCCGAACGAATTCTTGTTCTGTTCCCTCCCCCCAAAACGACAACGCTGTGCATTTCGAAAGTAGGCGCCTTTCCTCAAAGAGATACGTAGTTGCTAGGCAGGGGCCGCGACGACACCCGCGTCGCACCAGGACTCCAAAGGGTCTTGATTGCCTGCCCCCAGTCCTTACTGTGGTTTCCTTGTGTCCCCCTTCCCCCCCTCCCGTGCTCCACCTTCCACCTCTGTGTCCCCCTGTCAGTGTCCGGGACCACCCGATGCCCCCAGCACTTGCTGAACCCAGTACCCTTCCACAGTCTTGGTTGGCATTTCGCTGCTTCCGCACCCCTCCTCCTCCTCCTCTCCTCTTTCCTCCTCCTCCTCCTCCTCTCTCCTCCTCCTCCTCCTCCTCCTCCTCCCCTCTCCTCCTCCTCCTCCTCCTCCCTCCGCCTCCTCCTCCTCCTCCTCCTCCTCCATCCTCCTCCTCCTCCTCCTCCTCCTCCCCTCCTCCTCTCCTCCTCCTCCTTCCTCCTCTCCTCATCCTCTCCTCCTCCCCTCTCCTCCTCCTCCTCCTCCTCCTCCTCCTCCTCCTCCTCTCTCCTCCTCCTCTCCTCTCCTCCTCTCCTCCTCCTCCCTCCTCCTCCTCCTCCTCCTCCTCCTCCCTCCTCCTCCCCTCCTCCCTCTCTCCTCCTCTCCTCCTCCTCCTCCTCCTCCTCCTCCTCCTCCTCTCTCCTCCTCTCTCCTCCTCCTCCTCCTCTTCCTCCCTCTCCTCCTCCTCCTCCTCCCTCCTCCTCCTCCTCTCCTCCTCCTCCTCCTCTCACCCTCCTCTCTACTCTCTCCTCCTCCTCATCCTCCCTCCTCTCCTCCTCTCCTCCTCCTCCTCCTCCCTCCTCCTCTCTCCTCGTCCTCCTCCTCCTCCTCCTCCTCCTCCCCCTCCACAATTACTCAATATGAATACTACTCTCCTCCTTTCCCTGATGACGGGTTGGGAATGTTCGACCGCCCCCCCGCGTGCTGTTTTTTAACACACAGCATTCCCCGGAGTTGGGTTTTCGCCTGCATTTTTTTCAAAATGCTGCTCTCGCTGAGGCGCCGGCCTTATTTTCGGGCCCCGCTCGTTCCGAATCGTGCTCCCGCTGCCGCGCAGGCCTCATTTCCGTGCTTCCGCTCGTTCCGAATCGTGCTCCCGCTGCAGCGCTGGCCTCCTTGCCGCGCTTCCGCTCGTTCCGAATCGTGCTCCCGCTGCAGCGCTGGCGTCATTTCCCGTGCCATGCCACGGCATGCAATGCAATGCTAGGTTGCGTTCCGCTGCGCGATGCCATGCCTTCAGCTGAAGCTGTGTGTTTAAATGCTTAAGTGCCACGTCGTGCTATGCCATGCTACGCTTTGATATTCAACGCCATGCTATGCAATGTCATGTTCGGGGCCGCTGTGCGATGCCATGCTTTGCGTTGCAAAGCTTTGTGATGCAATTCTTCACGACGCCACGCCACGCCATGCTGTGACATACTACGCTTTGCGGTGCTCTTCTACGCCATGCCATGCCGTGCTCTACAATGCATCGCGTACCCTTTCGGGATCATTGCCCTGCTCGACATTCGACTGTGCGAGTAGAGAGGGGATCTGCGCCATGGTAAGGGATGGGAGGGAAGGGTTGGATGTCAGATATGACGCGAGCGCACTAGCTTGTATTCTCCCTCCCCGCCTTCCTCCCTCATCCTCCGCCTCCTCATCCTCCTCCTCCTTTCTTCCTCCTCCTCCTCCCCCTCCTCCTCTACCTCCTACTCTTCCGCCTCCTCCTTCCCCCTTCCCCCTCCCCCTCCCCCTCCCCCTCCCCGCCCCCCGCTACCCGCCCCCGCCCCCGACCCCGCCCCCGCCCCCGCCCCCCGCCCCCTGCCCCCGCCCCCTCCCCCTCCCCCCTCCCCCTCCCCCTCCTCCCCCCTCCCTCCCCCTCCCCCCCCATCCCCCTCACCCCCCTCCCCCTCCCCCCTCCCCCCTCCTCCTCCTCCTACCTCCTCATCCTCCCTCATCCTCCTACTCCTCCTACATCCTCCTCCTCCTCTCCTCCTCACTCCCTCCTCCTCCCTGCTCCTTCCTCCTCCTCCTCTCCTCCTCCCTCCCCCCTCCCCTCCTCCTCCTCCTCCTCTCCTCCTCCTCCTCCTCCTCCTCCTCCTCCTCCTCCTCCTCCTCCTCCCTCCTTCCTTAGCGGGCGACCTTCTTCTTTCAGCCCTTTATGACCTCTCATCCGCAGTGGGGACGCCCTTGATGAAGTCTTCCATGAACGTGCTCGCTGGCCTGCGACCCTGGAGGCCATCGAACGACACGTAGCCGACGGGCACCTCCACGAACTGCCTCCTGCGGCAGGGAGGCGAAGGCGCCCTGAGGGTCTCGCCTCGAAGGCCTCCGAAGGATCGTCGGAGGGCCTTCGACAGCCTTCGAGGGCCTGTGGGGCCTTTAGAGGCCTTCGGGGGGCCTCCAGAGGGCCTCCGAAAGCCTCCAGGTGCCTCCAAGGACCTCCGGTGTTTTTCAGTGACCTCCAGGGACCTCCGCAGAAGGCACCTTCACACCACCACCAGGTCTGGCCACGGATACCCTGGGCCTTGGCGAGAGTCTATACACCTTCCTGGGTCCAAGATGGTCCTCCCCAGGCAGGGTGGTAGTGGATGAGCGCCTTCTGCAGGAGGCCACAAGGCGAGAACCTCGCCGTTGCCGTCCTCCTCCAGAAATCGCGGTCATCCTCGAGAGCTCGCACCGGAAACACGAAACGCTGCCGCCTTCGCGCCCGTGCGGGTGACCACCCAGCTGCAAGAATATCACATATCTGCGCATAATGTCAGTGCTCGCAATTATCTTGCGTGCTGCCCCATGCTCGATACGACCCGCTCTCTGGAATCGTCCTTGGAGCCGCAGATCAAAAAGTAATGTCAGTGTCATCTTGATGGTCCGTCGCATGTTGAGGCAACATGGACCGCCATGTGAATATGTATCCTGTCGATTCGGATGCTCGGACCCTCGTATCGCGACCTCGTCGTATAGATATGGGCACGCTGGCAACATCGGCAAGGGCTGCGCCGGCAGCGATGCGCCTGGCGGGGGCGTGGCCGACGGCGAGGCCGAGCAGACGAGCGCGCCTGGCTGCGATGGCATCACGAGCAGCCGCAGCCTGGTGGCCAACGAAGGTTTGGCCGTGAGAGGGGAAGAAAAAGAGGAAGAGGAGGAGGAGGAGACCAAAACCAAAACCAAAACCAAGACCAGATCATGGAACCCCTGCTGTCAACGCGCATGCCTGCACGAGGAAGAGGGAGGAGGCCGAAGAGGCGTGTGCCCCAGTGCTCCTGTGGGCCCCAGACTGCCCCGGAGAGCAAAGAGGGGAACTTCAGAAACCCATCAGCCTTTCAGGCGTAGGTGGTCTAGCGCGCTTCCTCTTCCAATTTGTTTTCATATGGCTGCGCTCGCTATACGGCTGGGGCCCGTCGCATTGACGCCAAGTGTGCCTGCGGGCAAAAAACTGCTACCAACAACCGTGCGGAAGACTCGGGACCTCTTGGATGTATGCTACAGGTTTTGGGATACCCGGTGATCGACCTTGTCTTCAATGTCGACTGTTTCGTCACGGCTACATCGGCTGGTGGGTTCTATTTCTGGTGTTCGACAAAAAAAGCCACGGAACATTTTCGGGTGTGGCTTCCTTGCGCGACCAATGTGTCACTGCGCATCGCGCCTTGAGATTTCTCGGCCTGCCTACGGGACGACCCGGGCATTCGTCGCGCCTGTTGTTTACGCGCGGCTGCCGGCGCTGGCGCGTTCAGGGTGTTTTTCGCCTCGCTTGGGGGGCGGCGTGCAAGCGATTCCCGCATGAGCCCGCGGGAGTGGTAACTGCGCCACGCTTGATGGCACAATCCAGCGCCAGTAGAACGAGCAGGAACAACATTATCCTGTCGACACTCCAGCCATGTGCAATTGTGAATACCGCCGTTGTGGGCATCGCCGTCGGTGGATATCTTTACGGGGCACCGAAACATGTAAACGGTGTGCCGAAATAGTGCGGGGACGCATGCGGGCGTAGCCGTTGAGGCCTTCGGTGGTGGACCAAGAAACGTGTGAGGAGTATGCCGAAATGGGCGCATGCGGGCGCAGCCAATGGACCCTCGGTGGCGCTCCACAGAAGGCCACGAAACGTTGTACAGAGTGCAGGAGACGCATGCGGACACTGCTGCTGGGGCCTTCGGTGGAGCTCCCTATGGGGCCACGAAGCACTGTGCCGGGTGGGGGGAGCGCATGCGAACACCGCCGCTGAGGCCTTCGGTGGAACTCCCTGTGGGGCTACGAAGCGCTGTGCTGGGTGAGGGAAACGCACGCGGACACCGCCAGTGGGGCCTTCGGTGGAGCTCCCTGTGGGGCCACGAAACGCTGCACGGGGCGGGGGAAACGCATGCAGACACAGCCACAAAGGTTTCCCGTGGAACTCCTTGTGGGGTTACGAAGCGCTGTGCTGGGTGGGGGAAACGCATGCGGACACCGCCAGTGGGGCCTTCGGTGGAGCTCCCTACGAGGCCACACAACGCTGCGGAAACCACCGCTGGGGTGTTCGGTGGACGGAGCGCTTTGCTGGGTGGGGGAAACGCATGCGGACACCGCCGCTGGGGCCTTCGAAGGACCTCCCCGTGGGACCACGAAGCTCTGTACTGGGCGGGGGAAGCGCATGCGGACACCGCCACTGGAGCTTTTGATGGGGGTCCCTTATAATGGCCCAAAAACGCTGTGCTGGGTGGGGAAAACGCACGCGAACACCGCCACTGGGGCCTTCGGTGGAGCTCCCTATGGGGCCACGAAGCGTTGGACTGGGCTGGGGAACGCATGCGAGCCGTGCCAACGTTGCCTTCGGAGGAGGGCCATATGGGGCCACGAAGCGTGTGAGGGCGTGCCAATGGAGGGGGGGCGGCATGCGAACGCAGCCCTCGCTGTCCGTGGAGTTCCCTGTGGGGCCACGAAACGTATGACGGGTGTACCAATGTGGAGGGGGCGGCGCGCGACACATGCCACTGGGGCCTTCGGTGGAGCTCCCTTTTGAGGAGACGAGGGGAGGAGACGCGGGGACCGTCTACTCAAGACGAAAACCCAACTCAACACAGGACGGTCAGGAAAAACTCTCGCGGGATGGGCGGCTGAGAATGAAATCGAAGAAAAAACAATAAACATAAACTTTTGGCGCTCCGCGCGGATTTCTTGGATCCGCAGTGGACCCCCTTCCCTGGCGCGCCGAGCGCGCCACTGGCGGCGCCGGAGGCGCCGCCGGTGGGCCCCAGAGCGGATCCAAGAAATCCAGCGCGGAACGCCGAAAGTTTATGTTGATGGCGTTTTTCCCAACCAACCTGTGTTGTTGGGTCCTCGTTTTGAAGAGACGGTGGCCCGCGTCTCCTCCTCTCCTCCTCCTCCTCTCCTCCTCCTCCTCCCTCTCTCCTCCTCCTTCCTCCTCCTCCCCTCCCTCCCTCCTCCTCCTCCTCCTCTCCTCCTCCTCCTCCTCCTCCTCCTCCTCCTCCCTCCTCCCTCCTCCTCCGCACACCCATTTCGGCACACCCCTCACACGTTTCGTGGCCCCATTAGGAGTTCCGCCGAAGGTCCCAATGGGTGTGCCCGCATGCGTCCCGCACACCCATTTCGGCACACCCCTCACACGTTTCGTGGCCCCATACGGAGCTCCACCGAAGGTCCCGTGGGTGTGCCCACATGCGTCCCGCGCACCCATGTCGGCACACCCCTCACACGTTTCGTGACCCCATAGGGAGCTCCACCGAAGGTCCCAGTGGGTGTGCCCGCATGCGTCCCGCACACCCATTTCATCACACCCTTCACATATTTCGTGGCCCCATAGGGAGCTCCACCGAAGGTCCCAATGGGTGTGCCCGCATGCGTCCCGCACACCCATTTCGGCACACCCCTCACACGTTTCGTGGCCCCATAGGAGCTCCACCGAGGGTCCCAGTGGGTGTGCCCGCATGCGTCCCGCACACACATTTCGGCACACCCCTCACACGTTTCGTGGCCCCATAGGGAGCTCCACCGAAGGTTCCAGTAGGTGTGCCCGCATGCGTCCCGCACACCCATTTCGTTACACCCTTCACATGTTTCGTGGCCCCATACGGAACTCCACCGAAGGTCCGAATGGGCGTGCCCGCATTCGTCCCGCACACCCATTTCGGCACACCCTTCACGCGTTTCGTGGCCCCATAGGGAGCTCCACCGAAGGTCCCCGTGGCGCAGTCCGCACGCGTCTCCACCACCCAGTACGCCTCCGTCGGAAGCCGTCGGGCTTCCGCGCCTCCCTCGCCCGTCGTCGCTCTGCCCAACGGCAAGAGCCTCGCCCGCTATCAGCCAGCCAGCTAGCTCTCTTTGCTGCGCGCAACGGACGACCCGCGCGCGTCGCTGGGACCCCTCCGGGGCGAACTGCGCGCGTCGCTGGGGGTCCGCGCTGCGCTGCGCCCGCAGCTTTGGACTTTGAGTGCGCGGGCAAAGAGGGAGTAAAAGAAGGGGAGGAAGCGGGCGCGATCCTCGCGGTGGCGTCGCGGCGCGCGGGCGATGCCGTCGGGGAGTCCCAGGGAAGCTCCTTGCGGCGGCCACGCCCAGCGTCACGAGTACTCAGAGGCAGTCATTCACAAACTATTAACATTCATATACAATTTCACCATGCATTGGCATACTCGCATTCGTGCACGTAGACTCGCTCGCACGCAGATTCATTCACAGTCAGACGCACTCGCGCTCATATTCACCCGCGCTCAGTCTCCCTACGTGCTCAGATCAATCGTTTTCGTTCGCGTTGTGTCCCACGCCATTCATTTTGGCACACCACTAGCACGGTTCGTTGCCCCATAGGGATCACCACCGAAAAGGGGAATCACAATTGCGGTACTCACACCTGCATATGGTTGGGTCCTTCGTCTGGCTAATTTCTTCTTCGCTGAAAGGCGCCGCGTCGTGTGAAATCGCAAAATCAGAAGCCACAGCGCGGGCGCCGCAGTAAAGGCGGGTCGTCGCTGGGCGCGCGGCGGGGTGTCCCACGCGGTTGCCCTCGCAGCGCGACGTGCGTCGTTGTCGCCCAGGCGACAGGCTTTTGCCAGCGCCCGCCGCAAGAAGCGCCACCAGAAATCAAAGGCAGCCCGCGGCCGACCAGATTGCGAGTTGTTTTGGGTCATCGTTGGCCGTGGCAGGAGGGGGGATGGGGGAGGAACGGGGGGGGAGGAAAGGAAGGCGGAGAGACAGGACAAAGGGGAACGGGAAAAGGACGGGGAGGGACGAAAGAAAGAGGATGGGAACGGGGGCGGGAGGGAGAGGGAAAGGGAGGAGGGAGAAAACCGAAGGGAGGGAAGCCAAACACGGCCGCACCTGCCAGCCACGGGGCTTGAGCACGCCCCGCGGGTTGAGCCGATCGCGCGGCTTCCGCCGTGGCCTGCAGGCTGCCCTGGCACGGCTGGTGCGCACAGAGGGATGGTGTGCACTGGGGGACGGGGTGGTGCACACTGGGGTGGTGCACGCTGGGGACGGCCCGTGGTGCACACTGGGGGCGCCGAGCCGGTGGTCCACACTGGTGGTGTTCACTGGGGAGAGTGGTCTGGACGCATGTGGTGCACACCGGCCCTCGGCGCCCCCAGTGTGCATCGCGTGGCGTCTCCGTGCAAAGACGTGGTACTCGAGATTCGATCGACGACTCGAGCGCCGGGCCCAGGCAACAGGAAGGGAGGACGGAAAGAAGGAACGGAACCCTAGAGGGGAGCGAAGGCGCAGGGAACCGGAAACGGAATGGGACAGGGAGGAAAGAGGACCGAGAAGGAGGGGAGGAAGGGGGGGGGCACAGAGTGGAGGCGAGGGGGGGGGACGGGGAGGGGGGGAGGGCAAGGGGGCAGGACACGGGGGGCACGAGAGGGGAGGGAGAGCAGGGGAGGGGGGATTCGGGGGGCGAAGCGGGCGGGAAGTGAGAAAGGAGGTCCCGGCTCCAGGTACCTCCCTTGCCAAGCAAGACTGATCCACACTCTCGGCCGAACCACGCGGGCCCGTCCTTCCCCCGGAGGTCCCCTGACCCAGCCCTGGCAACAGCAAAGAACAAAGGACGTCGGGAAACTTCGCAGTTCCAAGTTACGCGTGCGGAGGCCACGCTTTAGACCAGACCAATCACGACACGGCGGAGTTGTCGGGGCCTGCAGACCGAGCACGAAACGGCAAGGCACACTAGTTAGTGCGTCTCTGGAGACCAGGGTGCGCTTGCAGACCAAGCACGGCACGGCTCGGCAAGGCACATTTGTTTCGCTATGAAGAACAGGCGCGGCTCGCCACTGCAAGGCACATTCTTTGCATTCACACAACGGCATGGCACGGTGGGGCTGTCGACAACAGCCACCGCCGCGAAGCAAGAGAAAGGGCAACCGCGTACAAGCCAGACATTCGGATGCACATCTGAGCAGGCACAAGACTGAAAAAGAGTCCCCAGTGAACCTGCCGATGGCTTCGTAGCGAATCTGTGTTAGTGGTGAAACAAGCCAACGGAATTTGGAGATACCGGGATCAAGGCCTCCGACCGCTTTATGAGCGCGCTCGGGACTTGATCCGACGCCTCAGAGACAAACCAGGTCTGCAGCCCGGTCACATCCGACGCGTACTTCGGGAGTTTGACTCGGACGCCGACGGCGTGTGCAACGAGGTTTTGGATGCGATCGCATCGGGCATCCCTCCCACGGCTCAGAACTGGCACGTGTGGAACAGTTGGAGGCCGTACACACATGCTACTTAAGGATTGCTCAACGTTCCTGCCCGCTCTCGTCGCCTGGCCGGTGTCTGGGGACAACGTCGCCGGCCACGTGCCGCTCGCCTCCCCCACTCGCGGCTCCCAACCGATTCTCTGATGTTTTCTGGTCTTGAGTCGTGCAGATCTCGGATAGCCTGTGCACCAATGCTTGACACATCCGATGATGTTAGGGAGCGGGCCCCGCCTTACGGCCCACATCTTCAGCTTTGGCCTTCGGCCGTTGTTCCAATCTTCTCTGACATGCCGCTCCATATTGAACCCTGCCAAGAGGCCTTCGTGACGTACCCCCTCTGGATCTCTTCAAGCATATATGTTCATAATGCGTATGGTTTTCCATGGCACTCCGAGGAGGCACTACAAGGTGGATTCTGTGACACGGCCAGTCCGGATCACTTCAAGCATTAAGTTGTTCGAGGAACAAAACAATTCCCGCTGGGTTTGTAAGGGGACGTCGCGAGCGATCAGAGCGCGCAAGGTGGCACAAGATGGCTTTAAGATGGCGAAAGAAAGCCTAAGATGGCTTGCAACAAAGCTCAGCGTAGCGCAACATCGCTCAAGATGGCTTCCACTCAGACCCGAGACCGCTCCAAGGCGGGTCCGAGTGGTCACAGAGCCTCCCGAGGATGCCCCCAAGAAGCCCAAATCCTTCCCAAGCCAGCGTAAAATTAATGCCTGTCTGTCTCGCCTTCTCGCCTCCGATGGGCTCTTGGGGACTCAAGGTGGCTCCAGGATGGCCGGAGAGGGCCCCAAGAAGGGCCCAAAAGGGCTCCAAGACGGCCAAGAGCGCCCGAAGAGGGCTCCATGAGGCGACTTGTGTGGCTCAAGAAGGGTGAACCTAATTAGGGCCACCCCTTTCGCTCAATGCAAAACGTTCAATGCCAAGATCTTTGAACAACCATTGTTTTTACAACCAAATTGGCATCTTGGGGGCATTCTGAGGAGGGTTTTGGCCAATCCACGATGGCCTGAGAAAGCCCGATATGGCATCCACAATTGCTCGAAATATCCCAAGCTGGCTCAATATGGCCAACATAATGCCTCCAAGAGGCCCCAAGACCGCTCCATGACGGCTCCAAGTGGCCACGGAGCTTCCCAAAGGAGGCCCCCAAGATGCCCAAATCCTTTCAAAATCGAAGGATATCAAATCATGGTTCCCTTCTCGCCTCCAATGAGCTTTCAAGGCCTCAAGACGGCTCCAAGACGGCCCAGTAAGGCTCCAAGAAGAGGCCCAACGCGGCCCCACGAGCGCTCAAGAACGCCCCAAGAGGACCCCACGAGGCGACTATAGGTGCTCAACATGGGCAACCGCGCAGTCGGGCTGCTAACAGAAGGAGCGCTAGGTCAGGAACGACACCCACTTCTGGTATCCAAGAAGCATGGTTTCACGAGAAGGGTTAGAAATGACCACAGAACAGCGAGCCCCTTCCGAAACCAAAGCGGTCCTTACTCCAACGCCTCGACTGTACTTGAGGACCCCTGGGCTTCGATCGAGATCTTCCATCCTTCCATCTTCCAACATCGAGATCTTCCAACTTGGAGTCCCGAACCGGTGCGGTGACAGACCGTCCGGTGACCTCGAAATCCCCCAAGACCTCACCGCACGGTCCGTCAACGCGCGCTTTTGGGACCTCCGATGCCCCAGACGCCCGAGACGTCCTCGGAGAACGACCCGAGTCCCAGAAACCGTGCGGTGACCCCGAGTCCCCACCGACTCACCACACGGTGTGGTCACCGCCCCGTTTGGGGGCCCCCGATCCAAGACAGCCCCTGGCCATCGCTCGGACGTCCATTTCCTGTGTGTGTTTTTTCGGTTTCGTGCGTGGTTTTTTCGCCAAATGATCAAGGATGCTCCTCGATGGTCCTCGCCGAAGGAAAAATGCACACGTCCGAGCGATGCCAAGGGAATGGCACAGGGAGGAAACATCCGACCTGAAATCGGTGATGCATCGCCGGTAGATCAGCGATAGGCCCCCGATAGCAGATCCCCGCGTTCCTGGGCGGGGTCGAGTGTCTGGTTTCCTGGCCCGAGAGCCAGGCTGCCCCTCGAACCCAGAGTGGTCCCATCTGGAGCGCCCTGACTGCACCCCAGGGCCGCTGTCCTGAACTCGGCCACGCGGGCGGCTCTGCGGTACGCCTGAATACCGCCGTAGCTCATCAAGTTGCCGAGAAAGAGCCCCATCAGGAAGATCGCGCCGGCGGAGGTCGCGAGCGAGCCCAGCACGACCCACCAGGGCTTGGCCACGACCTGCTTCATGATCTTCTGGTATTCCGACACGCGCACGCGGTTGGGCAGGAGCTGCCCGACCTTCTCGTACTTGTCGATGTGGGGATCGTACAGGTGGTGGATGCGGGGAAATCCGTGCAGGACGCGATCCTTGCCACCTGCGACGACCCTCCTTACAAACGCTCCGGTCGATTTGATGGCGTTCATACCTGCCCACAGCTCGTGACCACTGTCGCAACCTTCAGAATACATGGGGAACACGTGCCACATACCGGTGTAGACCTCTACCTCGACGTCCGCGCCGCCCTTCCCGGCGGTGTTGGCTACGCGGACAGTGTCGCCCTCGATTGACTCCGAACCCCCTACTGTAAAGAACAATGACGGCATGTTTTTGGCGCTGAACTGCTCCGGGTTGGCAAAGTAGGGCGAGGCGATTGGATCGGTCAACAAGGACGTGTTCTTGCCCACATACGCGACAGCGTTCCCGTTGAACAGGCTGGCCGACTGCAACGCGATGGACTGGAACATGATGTCCCCCACGAATTGCTGGTACTCGCCGAGGTCCTCGAACCTCACGTGCGAGTCCTTGATGACGGCGAACGCGTTCGTGTAGTACTCCGGCGTGTTGCACATGAGGTTCGTCCATGGGCTGAACATGAAGGCGCCGACGAGGCTCGCTCCGGGCAGCAACTCCGGCCTCGCCTGCAGCTGCAGCACCAGCGACATGGCGGTGCCGCCGCCGGAGGAGTCGCCGGCCACCAGGAGCGGCGCCCGATCGGACGGGCGGCACTCGTCCAGCGGCCCGTGCTGGGAGAGCCACCGCAGGGCGCTCAGGCCTGCCTCGAGGATCGAGGTGTAGTTGCCGTACGGTATGAGGGGGTAGTCGGGCATGAGGACCACCGCCCCAGCCGCCTCGGCCAGCTTTGAGGCCAGCTGGGGGTAGCCCGTCGTGAAGGGCGACCCGTACATCCAGCTGCCACCGTGGATGTAAAGAATCCTTCGGGTGTTGCCAGGAGTGAGTCACTCCTCCCAGCGGGCCCCAGCTCTTCCGGGGATGCCCAGATGGCCTCGAGAGCATCCCAGCGGAGGCCGAGCAGGCCCCCAGAGGTTCCAAAGTGTTCCGAAAAGCTGACGGCACACTGGGGCAGGATCACCTCGGGCAAACTCCAAATCTAAAGGGGTTCAGGGGGATACCAACACAGCGACACAAGTTCCAGAATTGCCCATCGATTTACATATTTCATGGATTACCTTTTTCCCCTCCACTTCATAATTTCACGACCCCAGCTATGCTCTAGTGTTTGTGAACCATTTTCCCTCCCGAGAATCCTGGGGGTCGTACAGTCCGCTCCTGGTGGGATCGTCATCTGGTCCGTGCCGCGGGGGCCTTTCAGGCTGTCATAGCAGCCCTTCTTGCGGCAATTCCAAGAGGTGCCCGGCCGCGTGAAGTTCCTGCGCGTCACGCCCTTACTGAAGTGAGTGTCGAGGCAACAGCTGGGGTCCTTCACGATCTTCGCGTAGCAGCACGACTGGGCTGGCGACAGCAAGTGCGTGCTCTCAACGGGGCATCCTTGGCATGAGGGAGAGAATCCGGGTGGAAACGTACCCTCGGTTCCGGGGCTTCAAAAACGCTCTCGCGTGCCCCTTTCCTCAAAACCCCCCTTTCTTCATGTTCGGGGTCAAAAATCCCCCCGGATCTGTCCCGGGGTGCGCTCCGCACAGATTATCGAGGGGAACCCAGCCATGATGACCCGCAACCGCCTGGAGGCCCAAAAACCAAAGCCCCGAAAGCGCAACGGGCGAGCCTGGCCGTAAAGCAGATCCCCCCCCCCTCCAAAGCCGCCCAAAAAGGCCTCAAGACCCTTTCTTGCGAGGCGGGGATATATCCACATCTACCGCCTGTGGAACCAACGTCCTGGGATCCCAGCGACATGTGGATAGATTCTAGCCCCAGGGAGCCCGAATATATCCATATCCAGAGGCCCCCGAAGGTCGATGCCCAGTTGGGCGGTTATGGACAGATCCCCGCCTCGAACTTCTCTTCGTGGCCACGTCCGAACTTGTCGCGGCGCCCCTGCTCGTGCTCGCCGACCCCCGCCGCGGCCCCGACGGCGAAGGCGTGCAACAGGGCCGCGCCCCGGAAAGGCCCGCGTGCGCCGCGGCAGCAGCCCATGGGCCGTTTCTGCCGAGCGCACCTAGGTGCATGAGCGGGAGCGGGAGGGGGCAGGCCTCAGCCAATAAAGCTACGTTGTTGCGCGAAACAGACATGGAACTCTCGACCCCCACGACGCAACAGCAGACCCAGGAACCTGCGGCCAAGAAAGCTATGATGCTGTGTGCAATATCAGGATGCGGGACGGGAAAATGACCACAGCCACTGCTTCTTGTTTGCGCCGCCTTCCAGCCGGCCGAAGAAGAAGCAGTGGTTGTGGTCCTCTCCCTGGTGCCAAGCTCAACGAAAATGACCACAACCACTGCTTTGTTTCTGCGGGCTGGAAGGCGGCAACAAAAGAAAAGCAGTGACTGTGGTCGTTTTCACGCCCCGTACAGAGTGAGGGGGCCGAACGGTCTTGCACCATCCCTGGATGCGTGGGCGAAGTGGAACTCCGTGGCCCAGACTCTGTTCGTTTGCTGTCCGGCGTTGCCGTCGTCCCCCCCCCGCGGCCCACACGGCGACCCACCCGCGACCCTCTCTGCGACCCACGCCGCGCCCGCCCCCTCACTCTTATCGCAATTGCGGGGCGCTACGTAAAACAAAGGCTCGACATTTGGAGTGCCAACTTTCCAACTGATAGGAGGGGACAGCACGACGCAGCAGCAGACCCGGGAGGCTGCGGCCAAATGGCTGCGGCCAGAAGGAAACGAATGACGCACGGCCGTCTCACGCCCAACTGGGCGGCGCCTCTGGGCTCAAGGCCCGGCCAGGTCGGCAGTCCGCATGCTGGATTGTGGCAAAGCGCCGCCGAACGCATGGACAGGAAATCAAACTCACACAGCCATGAATATTCAGTGCGAGATGATGATGATGATGCTGCTGATGATGCTGATGATGGCGACGATGATGATGCTGCTGATGATGCAGATGATGCTGCTGCTGATGATGCAAATGATGACGATGACGATGACGATGACGATGCTGATGCTGATGCTGATGCTGATGCTGATGATGATGATGATGATGATGATGATGATGATGAGATGATGATGACGATGACGATGACGATGACGATGACGATGATGATGATGCTGATGCTGATGCTGATGCTGATGCTGATGATGATGATGACGATGATGATGATGCTGATGCTGATGATGATGATGCTGCTGCTGCTGATGCTGATGATGATGCTGATGCTGATGCTGATGCTGATGATAATGATAATGATGCTGATGCTGATGCTGATGATGATGATGATGATGATGATGATGATGATGATGATGATGATGATGATGATGATGATGATGATGATGATGATGATGATGATGATGATCCAGTGCGGGCCTACGGGTCGGGGAGCGGGGCTCGTCCACGACGTGTTAGATTCCCATGCGCAGGCGCTGGGGCCCCCCCGAGGCCACCAGCCAGACGGGCGCCTACCACTACCGACCCTGCTGTCCGAGGCCAGCAGGGCCAATGGCACCATACGCCGCGAAGACCCCGACGGCCAGAAGACAACGGGCCCGCGGCGGCGTGCCAGAGCCTCTCGAGGCCCAGGCCCGCGCCGCCGAGAACTCCGAGCCGACTCCAACCGACGAGGAAGGCGCCCGCAGGTCGCCCACGCGGAAGGCCCGCAGGCCGAGGCCCGAAGGGCCGCGCGGGCGCGGGCCGCCGGGGCCCAGGCCGACACCGCGCAGAATCGCGAGCCGGGCCTGGCAGGGCGACGGCACACAGGGCGGGGGGCGGGGAGGAGGGGAGGACGGCACACAGGCGCGCGCGGCGTGCTGTGTGCACCCTGGCCCGCGCGCTCGGCGGCTCACCGCCCCGCGCGGCCTGCCCTGCACCTTGGCCCGGGCGGCTCACCGCCGCGGCGAGCGGCTCCGCGGGCGGCCGTCCTCGCCCGTCCTCAGCGGCACGGGGGCCTGCCGCCGCCCAGCACGGCGGCCTCGCCGCTCTTGGGCTGGGCGCCTCCCCTGCCGCAGGCGGCGCCGCGCGGCCGCCTGGCGGGCGTCGGCCCCCTCCGCGCAGCGGGCGCGGAGGCCCGCGACCCGCGGCCCGTCGGCGTAGCAACCGCTTGGGTAGTAGCATCTACTCTAACAGCGTGTGTTTCTGAAAAGAATAATTATAAGCGTGGCGGTGCCAGCCGTGAGCGAAATCAGCTCCGTCCGCATGGTGTTTGTACAAGCCCGGCGATTTGACCCCCTGCGCCATGTCTTTCCACTCGGGAAGATCCGAAGCGCCTTGTTGTTCGAGTTGTTGTTTGCTGGATAGAAGCTCTCGCAGTGCAAATGCTGCCGGTCCAACGGCACGCTGAAGTTCACGTAGCATCGCAGCAGCAACTGGCGGCGCTTTAGCTCGTACGATGGGGAAGGACGTAGCCCAAGACGCCCAATAAGCACCTGGGGCACTTCTGGGAGCAGATCTGAGGCCGAGCCCTCCCAGGCGGCCTGGCAGGAAGGCAATTATTTTCGCTAGCAAGTCGTCCCTAAGAACACCCGCTCCAAGACTGTTGCGGAAACGGTTCCAGATGGCCGCGTCGTGCGCCGCAGAATAGTCTTGGGATGTAGTTGGAGATAGTATCCTGAACAGATGGTTAGATCGTGGCTCTGCTGCCACGTTTAGGCCGCGCGGTGCACGAACCGCCGAACCGCCGCGCACCCGTGCCGATCACCCACAAGCGGTGGGTCGGGTCGAACGGAACGCTCCGCCATCGAAGGCGAGCGGCGGCGGGGCGATCCGCCAGAGGGGCCAGCGGAGCTGCCGCCAAGCCTGCCGGGGCCGCCGCTGGAGCCGCCACTGGGGGCGCCAGGGCGGCCCCCGCGCCGCCCCCAGGCAAGTCCAGCATTTCCGGGGGGGGGGAATCCTTGGACTTCCCTACCGGTGCGTCGGCGCTCCGCGCCGCGACCGCGGTGCCGCGGCTGCCGCTGCGTCGCCTGCGGAGCCGGGCGGGCCCTCAGCTCCCGCCGCCCCGCTGCCCTCCTCCGCGCCGTCTTCGGCGCCCCGGGCCTCGCCGCGGGCCTGGGCGGCGAGCGCGGCGGCGGCCAGCGTCGCGGCGGCGTCGGCTACGGCGGCTTCGGCGCCGCGGCGGCCCGTGCTCGATTCGGCTCGCGCGCGGCCGCGCCGCGCGGCGTCGCCCTAACCTGCAGCGCCGCGCTTCCTGCTGCCACTCGGCGCCGCGGCCGTGGGCCCACCTGGGGCGGGCGCGCCGCTCGAGCAGTCCGCGCAGGCGTCGCAGAGCCAGCGCGTTGCGCCCGCGCCTCCGCGACAACCGCGCCGCGGGCGCCGCGGGGCCAGCGTCTGCCATCGGGGCCGCCAGCGCGACCCCCCGCCGCCCGCAGCCGCGCGCGCGGCAGGCGGGCCCCGCCGCGGCGGCGCCCGCGCCGTCGGCTGCCGAGAGCGGCGTGCCCGAGCTGCAGCGCCTCGCTGAGCCAGCGCGCTGTCGACGCCGCGACATCGTCGGCCGGCGAAGCGCGCGACGCCGCCACCTGGCTGGCGGGGCGGAGCGCAGCGCCCCGCTTGGCGAAGACGTCGGCGGCCCAGTTGTTCTCGTAGTCGTCGAGGCTGGCGCTGCCGTCCAGCGCGGAGCGGGGGGGTGGCGCGCCCCGTGACCTTGGCGACGCGCGCGTACCGGGGGTCACCGACGTCGCTCGCGGCCTGCCCGAACTCGCGCTGCAACTCCATGCGCGAGCGTTCCCAAGCGCAGCGCCATGCCCGTGGCAAGGGGCTTGCAATCCGCCCCGATCTCGAGGGCGCCGCCGGCCCCTGGCAGGCCCCAGCGCGGAGCGCGGGCGGCGGCCAAGATTTTGCCCGCACTGGCCTCCTGCGACAGGTGGGCGGAGGCGCAGCCCCAGGCGCCGTGCGCGGCGCCGCTGACCTGCAGCGCTGCCAGCCCCCAGCCGGCGCGCACCTCGGGCGACCCCGCCTTGCCGCGCATGGCCGAGCCGTCGGCGCGCAGGATCCTGGCGCCCGCCAGGGCCGCAACTGCTGCTCCACCGCGCCTCCTCGGTCTCCAGCGGCGGAAGGAAGTCGCCCCCCTGGTCGGGGATGAGCGCCCGCGAGTAGCGGGGGCCCTCCCTGTCGGACTCCGCTACTGCGTCGGCGTAGGCCTGAGGCGCCGCGTCGCCAACGATCGCATCGCGCCGCTCCAGCGCCAGGGCGGGGCGCCGCCAATTTGGGCGCCCGAAATGGGCGCGGGAAAATGGGCGCAGTGCCCAACGACAAATATTGTCCCAAAACAGCGGCCGCTGTTGGGCAGGCTGTTCAAAACGTACTGGAACTGCTATTGGGCATCGCACCCAGTCTTTCCGTGCCCGTTTCGTTCGCGCCAAGCCAAGCGAGGCGGCGCACTGCGCCGCGACCGTCGCGCCCCGCGGGGCAGGCGCTCGAGCGGCGCAGCGGCGGATCGAGCGCGGCTCGGCGGGCCGCGGGTCGGGGCCCGCCGAACGCCGCGTCGCGGGCGCTGGACCGCCGCGCCCGCTGCTCGGGGGTCGCCTCGGCGGCCGGCAGCCGCCGGCGGAGGCCGCGTGTCGCCGCGCCGCCGGCCGCGCGGCCGAGCTCCGTGTCGCGGGCGGCGGCCTCGCGCCAGAGCCGCTGCTGGTGCGAGTCGCGGATGTGCCCGCGAAGCGCGCGGCCCCCGATCTCCTCGAGCTTCGGGCGCGGCGCGGTCGATGTCCGGCCCGGTCGCTCGATGGCGAGCGCCGCCGCCGCCGCGGGGCTGCGCCCCGCCAGCGCGCCTGCCCCGCAATTGCGACGATCCTGCGCGGCGCGCCGCGACGCCCGCGGCATGTCGCGGGCGGCGTCGGGGTGGGCCCGCGCGAGACGCTCCACAACGCCAGGAGCGCCTGCTCGGCCCGCGAGCACCAAGGGTCGCGCCGCGGCGCGGCGGACAGCGCGAAGCCCACCTGCAGCGAGCGGCCGCGCGCGCTGCCGAAAGTGAGAGCGCCGACTACCGATCGCCACTGCCCTGACTACCGATCGCCGCTGCCCTAGCTCCGACGCGCCCCATTCCTGGGCGCTGCATCCGTGGGACGTCGTTGGGAGGGGACCGTCCGCGAGCAGACGCGCGGCCGCGCTGATGGACTGCCGCCGCGCGCCCGCCACCCGCCCGAGCTGGTCGCGGGCCTCGGCGCGCCGATTCCTCGCCGCTCCTGTCGCGGCCAGCCACCCACGCAGAAGCGCCTCGCCGAGTTTATCCGCGGCCATGAAAGGCCAGCCGCCACCGCGAGCCCTGCTGCCACCAGGCCCCCCGCGATCGCCCGAGCGGCGCGCCCGAAGCAAGACGCGGTCACGTCGTCGCACAAGACATGCCGGATTTCAACGGGGTGCCGCTGCGCGCGCCGCACTCCTCGGCGCGTGATCTCGCCGCCGGGGGCATCGCCGCTTTCGGGGCCCTCCTGGCGCGCGGGCAGCCCGCCAGCAATGCCGCGCCCAGGGCGCGCGCCTCCGCCGCGACGGCGCCCGCGCGGATGCGGCGGCGCCCGCGGAAGGTCGACGTGGCGCAGCGGGCCAGCCGACCATGCAAGCCCGCTCGGCGGGCCAGGCGCTCGGCGCGGGTCAGTCGCGCCGTCTCGTGGGCCATCTCGAAGTCGATCAGCAGCGCGGCGCCGCGGAGTTGCTGCGCGCCCGCCGCCTCCGCCGCCATCGCCTGGCGCCGCGCGGACTCCTGGGCCGAGTGCCCCGGGCCGCCCCCGGAACGCGCCCGCGCCGCTGCTGCGAAGGCTGGCCCCTCAGCGCCGCGCCTCGGCCTGCCCGGGCTCGTTCCAGGCCCGCGGGGCGCCGGAGAGCAATCCGATGGGCGGCGATCCGCCAGCCGACTTGGGCAGCATCGCGATGAGCGACGCCCGCGATGCTATAGCATCGCGGCCGCCCCGCTCCTGGCCGCCCCGCTCCTCGGCTGCCATGCCGACGTCCGCGAAGAGCTCGGCCGCGGCGGCGGACGCATGGGTGAAGGGGCGGGGCGAGATGCGGTCGATGCCCATGCCCGTCCGCCTCGCGAACGACTCAGCGGCGTCGAGCCACTCGGCTGCCGACGGCCTGGACAGCGCCTCCGAGTCCGTCGGCCGCTCGAAATGTTGCCCCCCGTCGGAGCCGTCGGCGGTGTCGCGCGCCCAGTGCCCGTCGACGGCGCCCGCCTCGCGCCGGCCCTCCCTCGGCGCGCCGAGCGCGTCCAGCTCGTCCTCCTGCCGGCCGCGCGGGCCGCGCCGCCGTGCGTGGAGGCCGCCCGCGCCCTTCTCGAGCGAGCCCAATGCCCGGCGATTGAAGCGCTTGCGGCGGCCGCGGCTGTGCTCGGCGGCCACTGCCGCCAACGTGGCAACCCGGCGCGCCCCGCAGCAGCTAGCCGCCCGCGATGTCACGCGCCGCTGCGTGGCCGCGTTGTCAAGGCAGTCGGCCACGGCGGGGAGGTCCCGCGCCTTCCCGCTCGAGCGGGGGCCGCCCGAGATCTGCGGGCGGTCGCTCGGCGGGCGCGCCCGGCGCCCCTCGGGCCCGCGGTCGCGCCCGCAACGCTGCTGCGCGCCCTGCGGGTCGTCGGCGTGGCTCATGCAGCGCAGCTCGGCCTCGGCCCAGCGCCCGGCGCCGAAGTGGGCGGCCCCCAGAGCTGCCGGGGAGGCGGCGGCCGCGGCCGCCAGCGCCTCCAAGTCCGCCGACGGCGGAGGGATCTCGCGCCGCGGGCCGCCGGGCGACTCGCCTGGGAACGCCTTGGGCTGCGCGGGCGCGATCTCCATGAGCGCGCTCAGCACGAGCCTGACGGCGCAGCGGGGCCTGGAGGGCCCGAGGATGGCCACGCTGCAGCTCCGCGCGGACTCTGCCAGGCTGCGGTGCGCGACGAACAAGTCCAGGTTGGCGGGCGTGGCCGCCTGGAAGCAGGTTTCGCCCTCGGCCGAGTGCGCAATGACGCCCTGGGCCGCCTCCAGCCACCAGCCCGCCTTGGCCGTGAGCACGTCGGGCGCGGCGTTGAAATCGCTGCCGAAGATCCGCGGCCTGCCCTGGGCGACCAGCGCGTCGCCGATCGCGGCGAGGGTGCCCTGTGCCGCCGCGACGGGCCGCATCTGCCACCGCGACTATGCCGCGCCGTCGCAGCAGGTCGCGCGGCCGCCGCCCGCCGCGCCGGCGTTTGCCGGGCCGCGCGCGGCCCGGGCGGCGACCCCCGCGCCGCCCGAGGCCACGCGCGCCCTCCCGGCACCGCCACCGCCAGCCGCGCCAGGCGCCAGGCTGGCCTTCGCGCAGGCGCGCCTGGACCGCGCTGACTTCGATAACCATGATGATGACGACGATTATGATGCTAATTGTGATGGTGATGGTGCTGATGATTATGATGCTGATGATGGTGATGATGGTGCTGGATGGTGGTGATGATGATGATCGACCGTGCCTGAGGGGCAGCAGTCCGCCAGCGCGCTCATTGGTCAGTGGCGCGCGCAGCAGCTGCTACCGCGGCCCGATGCTGCAAGGAGTCTGCTGGCGCTCCGTGAACCACCGACGCCTTCCCTGAGCTCGTGGCAGACGTGGAAACAGAGCGCGCCTAGACGCACCGCGGCACGGCGGCTGAGCGCATACTCTGCGCAGATGCACTCGCCATCGGCTCCAAGGCCGAGGGTTTAAACGGCGAGGAATGTGTGTAGGGATACGACCGAGGGATGGATCCTACACCTGAGTCCGTAGGTAAAGGCGAAGGACGAAAAGACTAGCTACCCCTTTTCCAGGGCGCCGCGCGGAGAGCATATGCGCAACGTGAGAGTTATGCCGCTACCTGAACCGATACGTTAGCGGTATATGGCGATATAATGGTGAGATGAGCGGACTTCGCAGACACGCACACGCGCACCGCCCCGAGTCCTGCCAGCTCCACGATGGCCTCGGGCCCACGAGAGACAACGGCAAGGCTCGGGAACAGAAATGTGAGGTCCACTCAATACACCGCCATACCCACCGCACCTCCAAACGAGGTCGCATCGGCTGGGAAGGGAAGAAAGGGGCCAGCCCCGCCGCGCAGGGTACTTCGGGGGGTCTACCCGCTTTTAGCGGGCCCAGGGTGCGCGCCCCCAAAAAAGCTGCGGCACACCTGGACGACTCCCCGTCACCACGGGTGACAAGGCTGGGAGAACAAGGGAAAGAAGATCAAATGGAGAACGCCACTGCGTCCTTCGATGCAAGTGTCTCCTCTGGCGCACAGTGATACATGCGCAAAGTGTCGTAAATCAAAATACGAAGGACCAGAGTTGTGTCGACAACCCGATCAAGGGAGAAATAAATCCCTCATTCACGGTGCATCGCGACGAAGGTTGTTGTAATGTTGTTTGGGAGGTTTCTGGAATCCTGGATTCTTCGTGGCGGAGTTTTTTGGAATGTGTTGTTTTTTGGCTTTTTTTCTCTCGACGGTTCCGGAATCCTGGATTCTTCTTGACGAGGGATGTTGGAAGGTTGTTTGGAAGGTTCCAGGAATCCTGGGTTCTTCGCGACGGTATGTGACAGGTTGTTGTTAAAAGGTTGTCCCGACAACCTTCCAACAACCTTCCCAGCAACCTTCCAAACACCTTCCAACAAACCTTCCAAAACAACCTTCCAACAACCTTCCGAACTTTAGCGACGCCGCCCAATACATTCCCAAAACCTTCCCAACACCTTCCTAACAACCTTCCAACCAACCAGTCAACAACCTTTGAAACACGTTCCAACAAACCTTCCAACAACCTTCCAACACACTTCCAACAACCTGCCAAAGAAACCTTCCAAACAAACCTTCCACAAAAGACGCTTTCCAAACACCCCCCCAACAAAAACTTCAAACAAACCTGCCAAACAACCTGCCATTTTCTATATATATATATATATGTTTATATAAAGACGGCTGCCCCCCACGAGCCTACATTTTTATCTTGAATCTTTTTCACGTTCATCGTCCTCCTATGACAGTTCCCCTTGGTGCAAGGAAGCGCTGTGTATGTTTTCTGTTGCTGGTTGTTTGGTCTGGGATGCAAGGAAACACGTTGTATCTTTGGTTGATTTGGTTTTGCTTGGTTTTGGAAGTTCAAATGCTCCCCGCGGCCTTCCCCCCCAGTAGCTCCTCCTTCTTCCCCTTTTTATTTCTTCTCCTTCTCCTTCTTTTATTTCCTCCCCCTCGTTGCACAGCAAGAAAATCAAGAATACACAGTGTTTGGCGCACCCGGAACAAGGAGACGCTGTGTATGTGTTGTGTGTTTCGTACATTGGGTACAGGATGCAAGGAAGCACTGTGTATTTTTGGTTGATGTGTTTTCTGTTGCTTTGGAAGCTCAACTGCTCCCCGCGGCCTCCCCCTCAGCGCCTCCTTCTTCTCCCCCTTCCTCTTTCCCCCTCCTTCTCCTCCTTTCCTTTCCTCCTCCTTGTTGCAAAGCAAGAAAACCAATAATACACAATGTTTGGCGCCCTCGGAGCAAGGAGGCGCTGTGCATTTTTGGTGTCTCTGTTTTTTTTTTTTTGGTACAGGATGCCAGGAAGCACTGTGTATTTTTGGTTGATTTGGTTTTTGTTGTTTTGGAAGCTCAAATGCTCCCCGCGGCCTCCCCCCCCCAGCACCTCCTCCTTCTCCCCCTTCTGTTTTCCCCCTCCTTCTCCTCCTTTCCGTTCCTCGTCCTTGTTGCAAAGCAAGAAAATCAAGAAAACACAGTGTTTGGCGCCCTTGGTGCAAGGAGACGCTGTGTATGTTTGGTTGTTATGATATTTTTGGTGTAGGATGCAAGGAAACACGGTGTATGTTTGGTTATTTGGTTTTTTGCTTTGTCTTGGAAGCTAAACTGCTCCCCGCGGCCTCCCCCCCCCAGCAACTCCTCCTTCTCCCCCTTCCTCTTTCCCCCTCCTTCTTCTCCTTTCCTTTCCTCCTCTTGTTGCAAAACAAGAAAACCAAGACTATACAGTGTTTGGCGCCCTCGGAGCAAGGAGACGCTGTGCATTTTTTGTTGTTCTTGTTTCTTGGTCCATGGGAACACGTTGTATGTTTTTTTTGTGTTTTGGAACTCCGGAAAAGAAGGAGGAGGAAGAGGAGGTGCTGGGGGGAGGCAGCGGGGAGCACTTGAGCTTCCTCCGGAAGAGAAGGAGGAGGAGGAGGTGCTGTTGGGAGGCAGCGGGGAGCACTTGAGCTTCCAAAGCGGAGAAAAAACTAACCAAGAATACGCAGTGCTTCCTGGCATCCTACACCAAAACCAGAACAAACAAAAATACACAGCGTTTCCTTGGCGCCAAACACTGTGTATTCTTGATTTTCTTGCTTTGCAACAAGGAGGAGGAAAGGAAAGGAGGAGAAGGAGGGGGAAAACAGAAGGGGGAGAAGGAGGAGGTGCTGGGGGGGAGGCCGCGGGGAGCACTTGAGCTTCCAACATCAAGAAAAAACAACATAACCAAACATACACCGTGTTTCCTTGCCTCCTACACCAAACAAGACCCCCAAAACACCAAGCATACGCATGGCTTCCTTGCTTCTCAGACATGAACAACCGACACACAATACACAGGGTTTGCTTGCATCGAAGGCGCGAAATATTGCATAGTTGTGGTTTTCTTGGTCTGAGGCGCATGGAATGGTGCTGAAAGGGAGGCCAGCGCGAGCAGTCGGGCCTGCAAAACCAAGGATAAACAACAACATCAAAAGTACACAGGGTTTCCTGCAGGAGGAGGAGGAGGAGAAGGAGGAGGGGGAGGAGAGATCGATCGACGATGGCGGTACTAGACAAGAGCATGTATGATCTTTTCTTGGGGGGCGACCATATATAGATATACATATACATATATATATATGTGTGTATATGTATATGTATATGTATATGTATATATATATATATACGCCCTCCAAACACCTTCCAAAACACGTTCCAAACAACCTTCCGAAAACCCTCGTCACGAAGAATCCAGGAGGGATTGGCCCAACAACCTTCCAACAACATTCGTGACGACGGTTTTTGTAATGCTTTTGTTGAAGGTTTCTGGAATCCTGGATTCTTCGTGGCGAAGGTTTTTGGAAGGTTTATTGGAAGGTTCTGGGGATCCCGGATTCTTCGTGACGAAGGTTTTGAGAAGGTTTTTGGAAGGCTCCAGGAATCCTTGATTCTTTGTGAGGAAGGTGTTTGGGAAAGTTTGTGTAAGGTTTTTCCGAAAACCTTCCAACAACTTCCCAAACACCTTCCAAACAACCTTCCAACAACCTTCCAAACAACCTTCCAACATTTAGCGAAACCGCCCAACACATTCTAAACATCTTCCAACAACCTTCCAACCAACCTTCGAACAACAAACCTCCCAAAAACCTTCCAAACAAAGCTTCCCCCAACAACCTTCCAAAAACCTTCGAAACAAACACCTTCCCACAAAACTTCATGACGAACATTTTTGGAATGTTTTTTGAAGGTTCCGAGAACCAAAGAGTCTTCGTGACGAGGGTTTTAGGGAGGTTTTTTGGACGGGATTTTCCGCAAACCTTCCAAGCATCTTCCAAAACCTTTCAAAGAACCTTAAACATTCTTCCAACAACCTTTTCAACAACCTTACAAACAAAAAACTCAAAATACCTTCCAACAAACCTTCCAAATGTTAGCGGAACCGCCCAATACACTCTGATAGCCTTCCAAACACCTTCCAAAACACCTTCCAACAACCTTCGGACAAAAACCGTCCGAAAACCGTCCAAAAACCTTTTTAAACAGAACCTTCCAAACACCTTCCAAAACCCTTCAAACATCTTCCAATAGCCTTCGTGACGAGGTTTTTTGGAGGGTGTGTTGGAGACGGACGCGGAGGCACGGCGGGCGGGCGGCGGGGGGCGGGCGGCGGGCGGGCGGCGGCACGGCGAGCGAGCGGGAGTGCAATGGGATTCCCCTTGTAAGAGGATTGCAAAGGGACTCAGGTGCATCCCGCTGCAACAGAGAATCCCTAAGAGTTTTTGCCGATCCGCCCGCCCGCCGCTCGCCCGACTGCCGCCTGTCCGCTGCCCGCCGCCCTCCGCCCGCTCGCCGCGCTCCCGCGTGCAACGCAACGCTCAATCACGGGTCGGGTCGGGACGGGACGGGTCGAGCAGACCCTGACGGGCGGGTCGGGTCGGGCCCTAACGGGCGGGTCGGGTCGGGCGGGCGGGACACTAAAATAGGATGCATGTGCGAATGGACACGCGAGAACTCTCACTGGTCGGGTCGCGACAGGATGGGTCGGGTCGGGCAGACCCTAACAAGCGGGTCGGGCTGGGTCGGGTCGGACTCTAACGGGCGGGTCGGGGCGGGCGAGCGGGACAACAAAGCATGATGCATGTGCGAATGGGCACGCGAGAACTCTAACGGGTCGGGTCGGGACGGGACGGGTCAGGTCCGGCGGACCCTAACGGGCGGGTCGGGTCGGGTCGGGCGGACCCTTAACGGCGGGTCGGGTCGGGACGGGTCGGACCCTAACGGGCGGGTCGGGTCGGGCGGGCGGGACATTAAAATAGGATGCATGTGCGAGCGGACACGCGAGAACTCGAACGGGTCGGGTCGGGACGGGACGGGTCGGATCGGGCGGAACCTAACGGGCGGGTCGGGTCGCGTCGGGCCGAACCCTAACGGCCGGGTCGGGGCGGGTCGGCGGGACATTAAAATATGATGCATGTGCGAGTGGACACGAAAGAACCCTAACGGGTCGGGTCGGCGGGACGGGTCGGGTCGGGCGGACCCTAACCAGCGGATTGGGTCGGGTCGGGCCAGATCCTAACGGGCGGGTCGGGGCAGGTCGGCGAGACACTATAGTATGATGCGTGTGCGAATGGACACGCGAGAACCCTCACGGGCCCGGTCGGGACGGGACGGGTCGGGTCGGGCGGACCCTAACGTCGGGTCGTGCGGGGTTGGACCCTAACGGGCGGGTCGGGGCGGGCGGGCGGGACATTAAAATATGATGCATGTGCGAGTGGACACGCGAGAACACTAACGGGTCGGGTCGGGACGGGACATCAAAATATGACGCATGCGCGGGTGGACACGCGAGAACCCTCACGGGCCGGGTCGGGACGGGACGGGTCGGGCGGACCCTGACGGGCGGGTCGGGTCGTGTCGGGTCGGACCCTAAGGGGCGGGTCGGGTCGAGAGGGCGGGACATAAAAGTATGATGCATGTGCGAATGGACACGTGACGGATCGTGTCGGGTCGAGCCGGACCCTCACGGCCGTGTCGGGGCGTGTCGGCGTGACGTTAAAGTATGATGCATGTGCGAATGGACACGCGAGAACCCTAGCGGGTCGTGTCGGGACGGGTCGGGCGGACCCTAACGGGCGGGTCGGGCTGGGTCGCGTTGGACCCTGACGGGCGGCTCGAGTCGGGCGAGCGGGACATTAAAGTATGATGCATTCGCGAATGGACACGCGAGAACTCTAGAGGTCGGGTCGGAACGGGGCGGGTAGGGTCGGGCGCGCCCTAACGGGCGGGTCGGGTCGGGTCGAGCAGACCCTAACGGGCGGGTCGGGTCGGGTCGGAAGGACCCTAAAGGGTGGGTCGGGTCGGGCGGGCGGCCTGGGGGCCTAGGGTGTGCCTGAGGGAACGGCCTAGGAGTAGACCTAGCTTAGCCTAGAGGGAAGGCCTAGGGGTAGGCCTAGGGTAGCCACAGGGGGTCGGCCTAGGCGTAGTCCTAGGGTAGGCCTAGGGGGAAGGCCTAGGCGTAGCCTAGGGTAGGCCTAGGGGAAGGCCTAGGGTAGGCCTAGGGGTAGGCCTAGGGTAGGCCTAGGGGGTAGGCCTAGGGGTGGGCCTAGGGTAGGCCTAGGGTAGGCCTAGGGGGTAGGCCGAGCGGGACATTAAAATATCATGCATTCGCGAATGGACAGGAGAGAACTCGAACGGGTCGGGTCGGAACGGGGCGGGTCGGGCAGACCCAAACGGGCGGGTCGGGTCGGGTCGGACCCTCACGGGCGGGTCGGGCCAGGTCGGAGGGACATCAAAGCATCATGCATCAACGAAGCGACACGCGAGAACCCTAACGGATCAGGTCGGGGCGGGACGGGTCGGGTCGGGCGGACCCTCACGGGCGGGTCGGGTCGGGTCAGGCGGACCCTAACGGGCGGGTCGGGTCGGGC
The DNA here is from genome assembly GCA_963575745.1 of Prorocentrum cordatum. Taxonomy (NCBI): domain Eukaryota; class Dinophyceae; order Prorocentrales; family Prorocentraceae; genus Prorocentrum; species Prorocentrum cordatum. Next base: position 27,733 of record CAUYUJ010002670.1, read on the forward strand.
CGGGTCGGGCCCTAACGGGCGGGTCGGGTTGAGCGGGCGGGTTCCCGGAACCTTCCACAAAACCTTCCAAAACCGCCGTCACGAAGAATCCTTGATTCTTCGTGAGGAAGGTTTTTAGGAGGTTATACCGGGGGGAGGGGGGCGAGCAAGGTTTTTTGTTATAAGGTTGTTTTCCAAACACCTGCTAAAACCTGCAAGCAAACCTTCCAAAAACCTTCCAAACACCTTCCAAACAACCTTCCAAACAACCTTCCAACATTCAGCGAAACCGCCCAATACATTCCAAACACCTGCCAAACACCTTCCAAACAACCTTCCAACAACCTTCCAACAACCTTCCAAACAACCTTCTAACATACCGTCCAAACATATTCCAAACAACCTTGCAAATACCTTTCGAAACAACTTCCAACACCTTTCCAAAAACCTTCCAAAACACCTTCCAGGCACCTTCGTCGCGAAGAACTTAGGAGGGGTTGGCCAAACAACCATCCAAAAAACATTCGCGACGAAATAGTCTGGACGGTTTTTTGGAAGGTCCCGGGAATCGAAGGTTTTTGAAGGTTTGGAAGGTTCCAGGTATCCTGGATTCTTCGTGACGAGGGTTTTTGGAAGGTCTCTTTGTGATAAGTTTTTTTTTCAGAAAAATTTACATCTCACCTTCCAAAAACCTTCAGAAACCTTCCAAAACAACCTTCCCCCAAAAAAACGTCCAACAATCTTCCAAAACAACCATCCGGCAAAAACCTTCCCAAAACCTTCCAAAAACCTTTCAGACAACCTTCCAACAACCTTCCGAACACCTTCCAAAAAACCTTCCAGAAACCCTCGTCACGAAGAATCCAAAAGGGGTTGGCCAACAAAAACTTCCAACAACCTTCATGACGAAGGTTTTTGGATGGCTTTTTGGAAGGCTCCAGGAATCTTGGATTCTTCGTGACGATGGTTTTTGGAAGGTTATTTTTTGGAAGGTTCCAGGAATCCTGGATTCTTCGTGACGAGGGTTTTGGGACGGTTCTTTGCCCGCAAACCTTCCAAACACCTTCCAAACACCTTCAACAAAAACGTTCAAGAAACCTTCCAACAACGTCCCACAAAACCTTACAACATTTAGCGAGACCGCCCAATACATTTCAAAAGCCTTCCAGAAACCTTCCAAAACAACTTCCAAACAAACCTTCCAACAACCTTCCAAAACAACCTTCCAAAAACCTGCCAAAAACCTTCCAACAACCTTCCAAACACCGTCCAAAAAAACCTTCCAAACAAAACATTCCAAACAACCTTCCAAAAACCCTCGTCACGAAGAACCCAGGATTCCTGGAACCTTCCAAACAACCTTCCAAAAACCCTCGTCACGAAGAATCCAGGAGGAGTTGGCCGAACTGCCGCACCCAACTGCTATAGTGATATCGATAATGACATCTATAGTGAGATCGATCGAGTGTGATCGATCCTGTGAGGTCGATAGTGGGATCGATCAAGCGTCGTCACGCGTCGTCGCTAACTCGAGGGAGCGTCACCAACATCGTCATCATCACACCCATCGCATTTGCCAGCAGTTGGTTCTTTCCCGCCCGCCTCCCAACCTCCTTATCACCCGAAGGGTGGTCGCATAGGTATTTGCACCGAATACGAAACGATATTGTATACACCACAGAGAGAGAGGGAGAGAGGGAGAGCCTGACAGACGAGCGCCAGAGCAGGCCACGGTGATCCGCGTGGCGGTGGGGCATGCACGCCATAATCACCCGCAGTGGTGCCGCTGGGAGGGCGGCGCCGGTGGACCTTTCCATCTTCGTTGCGAGGAGCAGGAAGGCCAGTGCTGCCCTTGATGCGGAGCACAGCGAAGGACGGCGTTACTTGTCCCTGAAGGTTCGAATGGAGCCGCAACAGGATCCTGAGTTTCGTAATGATGCCAGTGCTGCTGTAGCCACACTATACGAAGCTCTACCGAGCCTACCAGATGGATGATTTTGACAGGCTTGCAAGAGCACATGCATCAGAGTGCGGGGGCCGAACGGTCATTCACTGTCCCTGGGTGCGTCTGAAAAGGGATTCCGCGATGCTGACTATTGTTGTTGTTTGTTGTCGCTGTTTGGCGTCGTCCCCCCCCGCGACCCCCCCCCCCACCCACGACCCGCCCGCGACCCGCCCGCGACCCGCCCACGACCCACCCGGCGACCCCCCCACACGACCCCCCCGCGACCCGCCCGCGACCCGCCCGCGACCCGCCCGCGACCCACCTGCGATCCACCCGCGACCCACCCGCGACCCCGCCCGCGACCCGGCCCGCGACCCACCCGCGACCCACCCCGCGACCCACCCCGCGACCCACCCACATAGCTTTGAAGAAAAAATCGGCGCCTGCGGCGGGCCCGTTGCAGACGTCCCCACCGCCCCCTCACTCTTCTCCGCAACTGCGGGATGCTACGTTCACTCACTCATTCCGGAGAGGAGGAGCCCCCCCCAAGGTTGCCTCCTCCCGCAGCCGCGCGTGCACCGCCGCGCTCATCGCGCGCGCGCGCCTGCGAAGACCCCGCGGAGCGCTGGCCGCCCGCTTGCCGCCCTCCGGCCCCCCCCCCGCGCTCGAGGGCCCCGGTGCCTCCGGAGCCAGCGCGCGTCCTGCCCACAGTCGGCGGGGAGGAAGGAGGAGGAGGAGGAGGAGGAGGAGGAGGAGGAGGAGGGGGAGGAGGAGGAGGAGGGCAGGCAAGGCTCGACCAAGGCAGTGCTCTTCGTTTTCGTTTTGTCTTCGTTCTCCCTCGTGTTGTCTCCAGTCCGCCTTTGCCTCTGCGGCACAACGAAGTCGAAGCGAAGGCGGCCCACGGAATCGCCAAAAGGCGGCCGCCAGGGGGGGGGGGGGGGCGGGAGGGAACGAAGCGCGGAGTTCAGGCGGCAGCTCCTGGGGGGCCTTCGGCAGGAGCCAGGAGCCACGAAGGAGGCTCGGCGGGGCGGGACCGGCCTGGACTGAGCCCGATCGGTACCAAGGAAGTGCCGAGCCCGATGAGCTCATGCAACCCCCCAGAAGGTGCAGTCCAGCATGACGCGGGCTGGGGCGGGGGGCGGGAGAGAGGAAAGAGGAGGAGGAGGAGGTGGAGGAGGAGGAGGAGAAGGAGGAGGTGGAGGAGGAGGAGGAGGAGGAGGAGGGGGAGCAGGAGAAGGGAGCGGGACTCAGGGGCACAGGGCAGGGCACTGGATGGCGCGGGGAGTGGGGGCGCAAGAGGGGGACCAGGACTCGCGCGGCGCAGGCCAGAAACGCAGGCGGGGAAGCTGGAAAATTCGACTCGGCGGATCGCGGGGTTGGTGCTGCAGCCGTGGTGAGGTCTGGGCCTGTCCTCGTGCTCAAACGTCCATCCCAAGACAACCTCGACTTTCCCCATCAAGCTGCTCCTCCCGGGTCCAGGGGCAGCCTTTCTCGTCCAGCGCACGTGCTACTCTTGTCGCCTGCGAGTGGTGGCGGAGGGAGATGGCGAGAGTGGGGAGAGAGGAGGAGAGGACGCACAAAACGAGAGGGGTGCAGGGGTCTACACTCCGCATCACTCCGCCGTCGTCTCGTTCACCTCGACCTTCAGCCTGTGGACGAAGTATGAAGACGTGGCGCGCTCCTCCAGGTCGTCTCTGCTGTCCTCGACGCCTCCGACCTTCGCCAACTCTTCCGCGCTGTGTCCCCAGGGGGCCGCAGGCGTCCACGTGGCATCAACCAGCCCAGCCCGCATCCTGCGCTTTGCCGCGTGCACCGTGCCAGTCTTGGCCTTGCTGACCTTCCTCTCCTGCGACGTCTGCTGCTCCGCAGCCATGTCCACGCTCTGCAGCGCAACTGCGGAGGCGAGCCACGGCAGCCCCGCGAACTCGAGGAAGACAAAGAAGACCAGTCGGCGCATCATCGCGACTAGGGGCCCAGACAACCGGCGGCTCGATCCTACGAGACACAGGGAGTTTCACGAAGGGCCTCGCCCTCGGCGCCTCCTCGCCCTCGGCGGATGGCGGCGGAACGCCCGCGGAAGTAAGACGGCGGCGGGTCCGCCAGCAGAAGCCGGCCCCAAACGGCGGAAGTGAAAACGATACGTCAACATGTTTGGGTCCGGGGCTTCCGCAGTCGACCAGATGGCCCCCCAGAACCTCTGGACCCCTTCCCGTGGGCCGTCTGTTCATCATGAAGCGTTTTTGGGCCCCTGGGCCCAACACCGCCCCCAAGAGGCCTGAAACCAAGAAAGACTCGATGTATTTTGGCTGCCGGATGTCTGGGGAGAAGGTCTTGGTGCCCTGGTAGCGTGGAATAGGATACGTGCAGTATGCGAGCGGACAGTGCCGAAGACTGCGGGACCTCGGCTTGAGTGAACACGGCTGGCGGCGGAGGAGTGAGGAGGAGGGCGACAAAGCAAAGTCACTTTTCCGAAACAGGTATCACAGATGAAGGGTCCTGGAAGAGGCAGATTCTTGGCCCCGAGGCTTTCTCTCCAGAGCCGATACTCCCCAAACAGTGCTTGCACTCAGAAATTCGTACTTCTCTCCCTCAGGAATTTGTTAACTCAGCCGGAGGGCCAATCGAGGTGTCGCATGGTGCGCGCCCGTGGGAGGTTCCGCCTGGCGCCCGCCCGTGAGCGCCTCGTGAGCGCCTCGTGCGTTGGGCGGCCGCATAGCTTGCACCACATAGCTGGTACCGCACAACTTTTACCGCACAGCTTGCACCACATGGCTTACTCCACCTACATGGCACCGCATTGCTTACACCACACAGCTTGCACCGCATAGCTTACACCTACACGGCATAGCTTACACCGCATAGGTTGCACCACATTATCTCTCACCACATAGGTCACGCCGCACAGCTTGCACCATACAGGCTGCACCACATAACTGACCCATCCCCCTCGGCACCCTTGACTTTTCATGGAGAAGGCCAAGCGTCCTTCTTTCAGCTCCCACGTGCCGCGCCGCTCGTGCGCTGCCCTGCGCCACGGCCTCTGCAGTGGTGGCCCGCGTGCCGCCCGTGTGCGGCCCGCGCGGGTGCGCAAGCTCTCAGGCAGCGCAAGCTCTCACCGCTGCGGAGGGTACCGGACTTTCCCGTGGGCTAGGTACACGCAGGAGGTGTCGCTGGGCAAAAGTGACCTCTGGTGCGCGGCTTCAAGGGGCCGCGGGAGGGGGGGGGAGGCAAATGAAAGTGCCCAAGCCCCACGCCAGTGCTGGGGATACCTCCGTGGGCCCGCACCAGAGATCACTCTGGCGGAGGGTCACCTTTGTGCGTAGACGATCCTGAACGGCCAACAGCAGCCCACAGTGGTGGTTGTGCGGCGCCGTAGGGGTGGGGCGGGGCGCGCGCGTCCAGGCGGTACAGGTTCTCGCTGCTGCAGAAAGTGCCAACCTCTGCCTGGCAAGGCGCAGCCAGCGCCGGGGCCAAGCCCCCGAGCGCGCCTCCTTCTCCCTCGATGTCCGTGGGCTCCGACCCGGGCCTCGCAGCAACAGCGCGGGGAAAGACAGTCGCCGACGGCCAGAGACAGCGGCCCAGCTCTGGCGCGGCCAACTCGGGGATGCTCTGGTTCCCCGCCGCCGCCAGCGCTGGAGTTCCTCCACGTTTTCGTTGTATACCCCCCCCCCGCCCCAGGAAGATTCCACCCCCGCGAGGGATTTGTGCAGACCAAAACCACGACCCACGACCAGGACCCCCTCCCCAAGGGCTTGTGGGCATGGTGTAAAAGCTTTCCCTGCGGACGACTCGACGGCTGGCCCGCTCCAGGTCGTGGGGCACGGGGAGGTCGACCGCGTGCGCGCCAGCGCAGCAGGGGCTGCGCCGCCGTCCCGGAGCGGGGCAGGCCCGCCAGCGCTGCCTCCTCCGTGGCGAGGGCGTGCCGGGACGCCCCACCCTCGCTCCCCCCCCAGTGCACGGTTCCCCCGGGGCCGTCGGCGACCCGAGAAGGAGGGGGGAGGAGGAGGAGGAGGAGGAGGTGGAGGATGGGGAGGGGCACGAGGAGATGGACGAAGAGGAGGAGGAGGAGGAGGAGGAGGAGGAGGAGGAGGAGGAGGAGGAGGAGGAGGAGGAGGAGGAGGAGGAGGAGGAGGAGGACGGGTCGCATAAGCCCTTCGGCGAAACCCTCTACCCCCCAGCTGAATTAGAGGCCCCCAGATGGGGTCCGAATATAGATGGGGTCGGAGGATCGCGCCGCATCGCAGGTGTATCGACGATGCACCAGCGATGCCCCGACGGCGTCGGCGATGCATCGGCGACGTCGACGTGGCGAGAATCGGGCTCCACATTTAGCTGCATCGCCGATGCATCGACGATGTGGCGTGATGCGCCGACCCCATCTACTCGGACACCACTTGGGAGGCCTGCACTCGCCCCCCCACGAATGCAGGCACGACAGGCTCGTGCCGGGACGACTGGCGCGATGGCTTCTGACACCGCGTGGGTCGTTCAACCTTGAACTATCGGCGGCTTTCCGATGGGGCAAATTGTTCACTGGCCATCGCTCGGACGTCCATTCCCTGTGTTTTTTTCGGTTTCGTGCGTGGTTTTTTCGCCAAATGATCAAGGATGCTCCTCGATAGTCCTCGCCGAAGGAAAAATGCACACGTCCGAGCGATGCCAAGCTCAATGACGGCCGTTTCTGGGCCACCGGCGGCGTTCTCCCTGGAGCGGCCGGGCTAAGGTCGCCCCCGCGTCGACGAGACACGAACCGACCGTCTCCCTCCCCCCCGTCCTCGGGGGCGGGGCCTGACAGGGAGTTGCTCGGGGAGTACGCAGTGCAGCGACAGCTTTTGCACCCCCACCATGGACAGCCAACCAAGCGAAAACACTTGGGGAAAGGGGGGGGAAGGAGCTGGGGGGGCGTCGGAACGGGAGGGGGCCCCTCCATGTTACTCCCTGGGCGAAGCGGACAAAGCGAACAGGGTCCTGAGCGAAGGACCCTGGGCGAAGAAGACCGCGGGAGAAGAGGACCCCGCAGGCGAAGAGGATCCCAGGCGGAGAGGACCCCAGGCGAAAAAACAAGATGCCGAGCTATGTCCATATAAGGGGTATCATTCTGGATCGGCAAAGTTTCTGGATGATCACACGGATGGTCTTTCGTAGTATGAACTATCGGTGTCATATCCAATCTCGGGGAACTCGGGGAGGTAGGCCTTCCTGCCATGTTCGTTGGGTGTTTCTGCTCAGAGACAAACGTGCAATTATGTATGTGTACAAGCCAGCCGACAGGAAAAGGCCTGCCGCGCGCGCTTTTTACCTCTACGCAGACAGCTGCGTAAAATGTACACGCCAATGAATGCCAACCGTGCGAACGGCATAGTTAGCACAAGCAGTAACCAGGGGCGAGGGGAGCGTTGGTAATAACTTCCCCGCGGCCGTCTGGGAACAGAAACGCCGCGCAACGATGGACGCTAACCATAACCGTGAAAGGTCTTGAGAACCCCCCCCAACAGTGGAGATGGAGGGTTTTTTCAAACGAACACCCTCCAGGATCCAAAACATCCTGGATGGTTTGTTTTGAACGACCCCCCCCTTCCAGGACCCCAAAAACCCATTCTGGATAGATTTTCGTTGGACGAGTTCCCCCTCCAGGATCCACAACGCCCCGCCCTTTCTGGAAGGGTTTTTCAGGACGAGTTCGTCCCACTACCACACCCAACTGCCGAACCTAGTTCGCGCTGGCCGCGTGGGTCGAATGCCGCTGGCTGATCAGATTCTGTACCTGCGTCAGCACACCCCGACGACGGTCCAGAATCATGGACCCTGGAACTGTCGCGCAGGTGCTGCTCGGTCGCTGCGTCTTTAGCCAAGCGGGGTGTCGATTTGACTGGCACCTCGGCTTCCGATAATATGGAGATCACGCTATCGGAGGAGTCGAGCTAATCACGTAGGCCTGGTTGACAGAGAATGGTAGCGGTGCACTCGATGGGGTACTGTTTCCATACGATAATTCGTCTGCCTGCGCGGTAGTGTCGGCCGCCCGTTGTGTCCCTGCGGCCGCCATCTCCGCCCGATATTGAACTGTCCATTCGTGCTGAATCCTGCTTGCTGAGATTCCGTGGAGGACCCGGGGCGGAATCGCCAACATAGTCAGCGGGAACTGTCTCGAGGATCATTTCATCAATTTCTTTTATGCCAAGATTTCCGGGCTCGGAAGAAGAACGGGCCCATAATTTTCTTCCACCATGAGTTTGTATTTCTCCGGGTCCGTTTCCATTTCCTCTTTATTTGGCCCCGCAAGCCCCGAAATTCGTGACTTAGTCCCGAAATCTCGCGGTGAATGCTTCGGATGATCGTCAGCAATTTGCCTAGTTATGTCCATCTAGGGGATTCCCTTCTTGAGATCTTGAGAGGCAATTGTTTGGGCTGATCACCTTGGATGGTCTTTCGGGGAACTCGGGGAGTAGGCCTTCCCGCCATGGTTTCGGGGTGTATCCGTTCATCGACGCACGTGCACAGATGTATGTGTAAAAGCCGGCCGAAGGGAGAACGGCCGCGCGATGTTGTACCTGTACGCAGACAGCTGCGTAAAGCGTGCATGTCACTGGATGCCAACTATGCGAACATCACGGCTGGCACAAACAATGAGAAGGGGCGATGAAACGTGAAACGTTGGTAATAACTGAAAAAGAAAGGACCCCGAGCGAAGTGGACTCGGGCGAAACCGACTCCAGGCGAGGGGGACCGGGCGAATAAAATCTTCCACCCCCAGAACACTCCCTCTCGCTGTCCCTCACCACTCTTCTCCACCAATATCTCCCTTCACCCCGTTCACTCTTCCCCCCCTCTCCACAATTTGTCTGTCCCCTCGCCACCGCTGGCGCAACGGTTCTCCACCAAAATTAGATGATGAAGACTTGACCCTGGCAGCCAGCTCATGCTCCTAAGTCACCTATCTTTGCACATTGCGCCGCGCCGCCCTGGCCCAGGCCGCGACGCGCGAAACACGATTATATTTGCGCCCCCGCGGCTAACCTAGATACTCCCGCACCATCCCACGTTTGGGAAAACAAAAAACAGAAACTCAGGGACCCCTCCCTCAGAAACTCCTCATTCCTCCTCCTCTTCCTCCTCTCTCTGGAAGGCAGGATCGGTAAGCATCGAATCGGGAAGTCGGATTGGATCGGATTGTGCGATGGGCCGGGCTGAATCGCACACGGAGCCCAGCTTGCCACCGACCGAAACCACCGAAAACTGCCAGACTACTGCCAACCTCCTCCTCCTCCTCCTCCTCCTCCTCTTGGTTCTCGGGTGCTGGTGTTTCAAGTGTGCGCTTCTTGAAGGACGGCTTATCGAGACTTCCGAGGATGGCACTTGGGGCGGGATTGCGTATCGCACCATCGTTAGTGCACCTTTGGTTTACTCAGGTCGTCCTTCCCCCCCCTCCTCCCGCTGGAAAGTGGGCCGACTGGACATTGCCGCGATGACGGGAGTGGGGTTCCAAACACGCCCTGGGTCCTGCAGCCACGGCATGTCGATACTCCGCGCATCACCCGCCAATCCAGCTGCCCCGCCACCATCTTCCGGGCGGTCAGCGAACCTGACGGAGAGGGAGAGGGGGAAACAGAGAAAGAGAGAGAGAGAGAGAGGAATGAAGGACAGAGAGAGAGAGAGAGCACATAAGATACAGAAATGACCTTGTTAGCCAGCGTCGTCCCGAAGCAATGCGTTATTCACTGTGGAGGTGAAAGATCTGCGGTGTAAGCTATGTGGTGTAAGCTAAGCGGTGTGATCTGAGGAGGTGAACACCATGCGGTGCAAGCTGTGCCATGAAAGCTGGTGGTGTGAGCTGGAGGTGCAAACTAGGGGGTGCAAACTATGTGGTGCATGCTCTGCTGTGCAAGCCATGCGATGTAAGCTATGCGGTGGAAACTACGTCGTGTAAACGATGTCGCTCGTACTCCACAGGTCTTGTCGCTTCCGGGTGCGGCGCAGGCGAAAACCTCAGCCTTGGAAGTCGTAGTCCTTGCCCCTGGTAGTTTAGGGCCACCAGGATGCCCGCACGTCGTGTCAACAGTGTGGCGACAACACAGTCGTGTCAGCTCAGGGCACGGAGAGCCCACGATGCATGGTTTCCCCCGGGGCCGTAGGCGACCCGACGAGGAGGAGGAGGAGGAGGAGGAGGAGGAGGAGGAGGAGGAGGAGGAGGAGGAGGAGGAGGAGGAGGAGGAGAGGAGGAGGAGGGGAGGTGGAGGAGGAGGAGGAGGGGAGGAGGAGGAGGAGGAGGAGGAGGAGGGAGGAGGAGGAGGAGGAGGAGGAGGAGGAGGAGGAGGAGGAGAAGGGAGGAGGAAGGAGGAGGAGCAGGGAGGAGGACGGGTCGCCTGAGCCCTTCGGCGAAAGCCTCCGGCCCACGAGGAACCTGCGAGCGCAACCTCGGCAAGCCCCTCGAGCGCAGGGCGCGGCACGGGCGCGGCAACCTCGGGGCACCCTCCCGGCGCACGGGGCACCCACGAGCGGCACGCGTGGCAACGCGGCGCCACCTCGACGTATCGACGTATCCCCCAAGAGCGGGGGAGGGGCGCCCAGTGAGCGGCACGGGCCGCAGAGTGGCGACGGTCCTGAATACCAACGCGTTACCCTGAGGAGGGTGCATGAGAAACCCCAAGTGCAAGCACGGTCTGGGGAAAAAGGGAGATACGAGAGAGAGAGAGAGAAACAAGGAGAAAACGAGAAAGAGAGAGAGAGAGAGACAAGGAGAGAGAGAGAGAGAGGAACAAGGAGAGAGATATACGAGAGAGAGAGAGACGATAAGAGAGAGAGAGAGAGAGAGAGAGAGCGAGAGAGAGAAACCCAACTAGATGCGCTCGTGCCGTATCTGACATCCTTGACCCTCCCACCCATTCCTTCCCATTGCGCTGCGTCATATCTACATCTGCCGACGCGTGCCATAGTGCACCTGGAACTCCAAACGGGACCCTATAGTGATATGAGTAGCCGGACACGAAGACCTGCGCACATTGGAAGATTAAGGAGGATGGGGAAGGAGGGGGATGAGGACGAAGAGCATCAGCAGGAGCTGGAGTGGAAGAAATGGGATGAGCAGGTCCAGGGGAAGGCGGAGGAGGAGAAACGAGGGTGCCCGAACCGCCTTGCTCGCGTTCCGGATTCCAGGCGCGGCGGGCTCGCCACGGCGCTGCGGCGGCCCGCGGCGAAAGGCTCACAAACCCAGCATGTACCGGTTGAGCCCGTCGTGCACCTGGGGGCGAACAGCCGAACTGGAGTTGGAACCTGGATATACATCATAATAACCAAGATAATCGTAACTGCATCTTTCCAAGGCATCATAATATCATTACCCCAGTGCGACCCTACCTAGAAGTTGGAGCCCCTAGGAAAGCAGCATTCTTTGCTACGCTATGCTATGCTATGCTATGCCATGCTATGCTATGCTGCGCTATGCTATGCTATGCTATGCTATGCTGCGCTATGCTATGCTATGCTATGCTATGCTAAGCCTTTGTGGGTTCCGGAAACGGCAAGGCCGTTTTTTTTACTGTTTCCAAAAAGTGTCCCTTGAAAATGGAAACGGGAAAAAACGGCGACCGGAAACGGCAAAATAAACGGCTCCAGGACTGGAGCCGGAGCCGGAACCGGTCAAACAACGGCGACGGAGCCGGTAAAAAAACGGTGTCGGAACCGGCAAAAAAACGGCAAAACGGAACCGGTAACAAAACGGCCCTGTCGTTTCCAGGGCCCACTAAATGCTAAGCTATGCTATGTCATGCTGCGCTGTGCTATGATGCTATGCTATGCTTTGCTATGCTAAGCTGCGCTATGCTATGCTATGCTATGCTATGCTATGCTGCGCTATGCTATGATATGCTATGCAATGCTATGATTGGCTATGATATGCTATGCTATGCTATGCTATGCTATGCTAATGCAGCGCTGCGCGATGCTAAGCTAAGCTAACCCTCTAGGCAGAGCCTAGGTAGGGAATTACACCCATGCTAATATGCTATGCTGCGCTATGCCATGCTACGTTATGCAATGCTATGCTGTGCTCTGCTATGCTAAAGCTCAGGGAAGCTAAGATGAAGGTAAGCCAAGCTAACATACACCTGAGCTAAGATGAAGCTAAGCTAAGATGAAACAAGCTAAGTTAAGGTGATATAAACAACGCTAAGCTAGGGGACGTAACTGGGGGAACCGCGGGGCGGATGCCGGGGGAACCGCCCGGGGCGGGTTGCACTTCCCGGCCCCTTTAAGCTCAGAGCCCTTCTAGGCAGAGCCTAGGTAGGAACAAAGTGATCAGGATGTGGAAATTCACGAGCAGCAGAGATACTCCCAGTAAGATCCAGATCAAATCTTTAACAGGCATTTAATGGAAGGAAGCGATTAAAACAAACTTTTTGGGGCGGACGATTAAAACAATTGTTTCGCGGGCCTCCTCGCCCCCGCAATAGCGGGGGGGCAAGGCAGGCAGACGGGGGGCTGACAATTCCGGGTTGCCTGGAAGGCCAGGGGGGGGGGGCACGCCCTGCCACGCCGTGCTCTACAATGCATCGCGTACCCTTTCGGGATCATTGCCCTGCTCGACATCCAACTGTGCGAGTAGAGAGGGGATCTACGCCATGGTAAGGGATGGGAGGGAGGGGTAGGGGAGCGAGGCGAGCGCACCTCCTCCTCCCCCCTCCTCTTCCTCCTCCTCCTCATCCCCCACCTCCCAATCGCCGCGGCCGTCCGCAAGGACGACCGGCGGCCGTCCGCAAGGACGAGGGTGATCAAGCGCCTCTTCGAAAACCCCTTCCCTAAACATCCCGTCCCCCCTCCGCAATCCTCCCCCCGCGGCCGCGGGTGATCAAGCGAGCGAAGGAGAACGAATAGAGAATCAGTTCCCCCAACGGGGCAAAAGCAAACGCTGGGGGGCGGACGATTTGAAAAACAGTTTCCAGCGGCTGAATTCTATTATTGGTAGTCCCCAAACGTGGTGGTGACAACACCTGGCGGTGAGTCTCGGGTGATTTGGTGTCACCACCCGATTTGGGGACTCGTGCGGTTTTCCGAGGATGTCCTGGACACTGGTGGGTCCAGGAGTCACAAAACCCGGCGGTGACCCCGCGTCCCCAAACCCAGCGGTGACCTTTTTGGGGATTCCAGATCGCCACCTGGTATCTCACCACCCGGTGTGGGGGTTCCCAATATTAGTCCGCCCCACTCAATCATTTTGGAGGGTCCGGGGGGGGGGGGGGGAGGCAAAAAAAAATCGCTTCCTTTCATTAATGGCACAACTGGGCCAGCGCGGGACGTGTCCAAACAGGCGCTTGCCTGCAGGCGGGGCGGGGCCACGCGGCACCGCCTTCCTCTTCTGCGGTGCGCTCTTCCCGGCCTCCTGGCAAAAGCAGGAGCGACCTCCCCATACCTTCTGCTTCTCCCCCTCCTCGCGACTCCGCCCCCCTCCTTCTCCTCGTCGTCGTGGTCCTCCTCATCACAAGCGACGGCGACAACGTGGACGACATCCTCAAAAATGACGACATCGACGACGACGACGATAATGGCGACGACGGCGACGACGATAATGGCGACGATGGCGACGACCACGGCGATGACGGCGACGCTGGTGACAGCGGCGACGACGGCGACGACGCTGGCGACCGCGGCGATGGCGACGACGGCCAAGACGGACGGCGGCGACTGCATCGGCGACGAATCGGCGGCGGCGACGACGGCGACGACAGCGATGGGGACGTCGACAAGAACGGCAACGACGACGACGACGACGCCAACGCCGACGCCAGCGTCGACAGCGATGCTGGCGCCGACGACAGCGGTGATGACTGCGTAGACGGTGCCGACGGCGACAGACGGCGAAGATGGCGACGGCGAAAGCGACGACGACGACGACGACGGTGCAAAGACGACGACTGCGAAAACGTCGACGACGACAACGACGACGGCGGCGGCGGCGACAATCGCGCGACGACGCCGGCGACGAGTGCCGCGACGACGGGCCGGTAGACATTTATGAACGTGGCCTGGCAAAATTATGAACGCCTTGCAGGCGGCAAAAAGGGATGGGGTCTCGAACCTCCTAACAGAACAATTGACACGCGTGCTGACACTTGCACGAGGGAGCAGCGAGGGACGGGAGGGACCGGGGGAGCGACTGGTAAAGGGCTCCAGGTCACCACGAGCCACGAAACTAAATGGCTTCGCCAGGGACAGGGCGATAAGCAGGGGGGACCCACCAGGGAGGCCAGGGGAGGGGCCAGGGGGAGAGGGGCGGACGACGAACCACAAGCGTCTCCGGGGGTGCCATACGGGTCTCTTGGAGCCTCCGTCCGGATGTCAAGCACGAACCGTCCATTTCCGCTCTTGCCGCAAGAACGGACAAAACGTATCTCTGTACGCGCGAGGTGGGTGTGACTCGCATCTAGCAGCCCGTCTTGGACACGCGCCGACCTGGACACAATTTCGGCATCCTAGGCACCCGGTAGGTCGCTAGGTCGCTGAGCTCTGCAGCCGCTGCGTCCTGCACCTGCAGCTCGGTGGAGTATGCCACGGGTGGCCAGTGCTGGCCGCCAGGGGATGCCTCCCGGATCCTCCGCAGCTGCTGGCGGAACTGCCGCCTGGCCGCCCGGTAGACGCGCATGTCGCGCCCGCTGAACCGCGCGATCATCCGCCGCGCGAACGGCTGCAGCTTGCCGCGCACGTCCGCAGAGCCCTCGCTCACGCGCCCCCGGACGGCCTCCTCAGGCCCAGCCTCGCTGGCACGCGTGCGGACCTCGTGGATCCACGGGAAGTGCCAGCCGAGCACCTCTCGGTACCCCTGGAAGTCCTCCGCCTGGAGGGCGACGACGCAGCGCCGCATGCGCCAGATCGCCAGCCTGGTCGGGAGCGGCCAAATCGGGGGGTGTCCTAGAAGAGGGGGTGCAACTCATGACCGGCGGCATGTGCGCGGCCCAGCGGGGGGGCCAGGGGCGCCATGAAATCTGGGGAAATATCATGCCCCCCGCCATGATATCCACCCCCCCCTGGTCATTACCCCCCTCTTTTCCGCCCCCGACCTGGGGTCCCCCCGCTCCGGATCCAGCATCCACGCCAGCCGGTTCTGCGGGCCGCCCATGTAGCGGAAGTAAAGCCGCTCGCGCGCCGCCCCGCGCCGCAGCCTCCGCAGGGGCGACTGCGCAGCGCCCGGGGGCGGCGCCCGGGTGCGCAGCGGGTCCAGACAGAGCAGGTTCTCGCTGTTGCAGAGGGTGCCCGTCTCCTTCCCGGTGAAGCTCAGCCTGCTCCGGGCCACAGACCTGAGGTACTGCCTCAGCTCCGACGAAGTCCACTCGTGGATGCTCCGGTTCCCCGCCACCGTCCGCTCGAATCGGCGGTCGCTCCTCTCCTGGGAAGACCAAAGGGTACCGATACCGCTACTCCCCGGACCTCTCCTGGGGTGCGTTCTGACTAGAATTTCGAGGCGAATCCAACGGTGGCAACGAGGGTTTCCCATGAGGCACAAAAATTGGAAAACGAGGAAAAGCTAGAGGTATGGGTATCTTTTCCTCCTCTGATCTCCATGTAGTAGGACACGAAGCGGTCGACTGGGTGGCGAACCAGCAGCAAGCACCGCACCGCCCTGCGGGCGCGGCAGTCGATCCCCTCGTGCATGGCCCGCCAGTCCAGCTGCCCCGCCACCACCTCGAGCTCCCTCCGACCCTCCAGCGAGAACGTCTTCAGAAAGAAGGGCGTGCCCACGGCCACCGGGTGCCCAGGGGTGGTGAACATGAAGGAGGAGCGCAGCTTCCCCAGCCTCTGCACTGAGTGCTTCAGCCAGGTCATGAAGGAGGTGCCTCCGCACTTCTCGTCCCACAGGAACACGAAGGGCTCCAGCGCGCTCGGCCTCTCCTTGGCGGCGCGCAGGAGGGGCAAGCCGACGGGGCGGCCCATGCACGCAGGGGTCTCCTTAACTAGAAGCCGTCCTGCCTTCCGGGGAGCTTCCCTAAACCATCCGATCCCTTCAAGAAGCACCCTGTCCTCGTACGAATTAGACGGCAAGGCCGCCCGAACCGACAGCAGAACCGACAGTTTTTTTTCCGCAGCAAGCGCGGGACAAAGCATGAACGCCGCATGAGAATGAGAAGCTCAAAGGCCAGCTCCGCACAAACGGAGCCAACACACCAGAGAAAGGCAAAGCAGAGCTACAGCGTCTACGCCGGCCAACTTCGGACTACCAGAAGCGAGGAGGGGGAGGGAGAGGAGGAAGGAAGGACCAGGAGGAAAAGGGAAGAGGGGAGGAGGAGCGATCCAAAGCTCCAGGAGCAGCGTTCGGGCCAACCTGACATAGGTGAGCCGTTGCGCGCAACTGGAGAATCACCACGCTGGTACAACTGCATGGTCACAATACCATGTGTGACCAAGTTCTGAAAGCGCCCACGCCAGCAGAACCTGCAGAGAGGAGGGGAGGAGGAAGAGGAGGAGGACCGGGGAAGACCCACGAGCAAAGATGCGGAATCCCTCAATCCACGCCCTTAGGCAGTGGAGGGGGCGGACTGCTAGCAAAACTAGCCCAATGAAACAATATGGAGCATTACGTGCAAAGAGAGGAAGGGGAGAGGAAACACAAGAAAAGAAGCGGCAAGAGGCGGCGGCGGCAAGAGGGGAGAGGAGGGCAGCAGACAGGGGCGCGAACAGCCAGCCCTCCGCGGGCGCCAACTTCAGCACTCGGGGAGAAGAGGCGAAGAGAGAGGAGGAGGCAGAAACCTGGCCGATCCCAGCAGGATCAGCCAGCGTTCCGCCTCGGGGAAGCGAGAGCGGGAGGAAAAAGGCGAGGGGAAGGGAGCTCCGCCCTTACCGCTGTCTACTGCCAGCCACTGCTGCCCAAGCCCAGGGTGCATTCCGTGGCACCCAGAGCGGCCAGAGCAGGCGGACAGATCGTGCCCCCCCCCATCGAGAGCTCGAGGGCGGAAGCCGTGACAACACAGATGCGAGACATATGAGGGAAGCTGCCCTGCTGCCGCGCGCGAGTGCACCACTGGATTTCCTCAACGACGCGGCAAGACGCGAACACTACAATGTTCATGCTCATGACGTCCCACAGCTAGCGTCAGTGTCTGCATCGGGGACGCTGGCCTGATAGAGGTCAAAGGGAACAACATTAAAAAAACAAACTTTTGACCTCGGCGATGGCCCCCCAGCCCGCGGATAGGCCGGCACGCCCGAACATAGATGCATGGGCCGGTATCGAACAAAACCGAAATTTGCGTGGGCAGGGCGAGCGCAAAGATGGCCAGGATTCACAACTGCCGAGTCAGAATCAATATCAACATCAGAAACAAGAAAAGCAACGCACGGAGGCGGCGACTGGCGCTGGCTACGGGCGGCCAGCCCTGGCAGCACTTAGCGCCTTCATGGCCTGGGGATGCCCGCGAGCTCCTTCGCGAGCGCGTTGAAGTAGAAGTTCGCCAAATTGTCCGCGTGCGGGGTGTCCGTGCCGCAGCGCGCACTGCGAGGCGTACGGCGCGTACAAGGCGATGGCGAGGACGTGTCGGGCGCTCGACGTAGGCCTCCCGAGTCAGATCCAGACTTGGAACTGCAGCCTGTCGCCCGGGTCTGCATCTGAAGCCGCAGTTGTCGGCATGTAAGTTTGCGAAACACCGGGCAGATGCCAGCAATGCTCAATGTTGTCCTCGCCCAGGCCGCACTGCAGAAGGCACGTGGTCGACCACCGTGTCATCGCCCATCCTCTGCACAGGGTTCGGAGCGTAGCTGCAAAGATGCGTGGCGTCGCGTTGTTGGAGAGGTCCTGGAGGACTTCCACGACTCGTTGTGCGCGGCGGCCAAGGAGCAACGGCATGGCCCAATAGCCGAGGCGACGCCAGAGATGACGATGCGCAGCCTCGGCGCGGTCCGGCGCGAGCGCCCAGTAGACTTTGCGATGCCACTGCCGCCGTGGCGCGTCGGTCTAGTCGTGGTCCTCCGGCGCATGCGCCACTTGCAACTCTGGGCCGCCCGCTGCTCGTCGCGCTCGGTCTTCTGCCCGTTCCAGCTGAAACAGAAAGCTGGAGTCGAACCGCTGGCTCCATTGGGCCGCCCGCGCATCCCGGGGCGCACTGACCCCCTGCAGTCGACGGAGGGCCCGCGCTCTCTCGGCGATGTGGAGCCCTCCCGCGGGAAGCGCATCCCGCTTGCAGACCCTGCTCTTGTCAGCGTCGATCCGCGCCCGAAAATCTGCGAACTCGCGCGTGCAACGGGCGCGACGTAGCTGTCCGAGGCCACGCGGGGCGTCAAGGCGAGGCCATGCACGAGGGCTGGGCAGAAGACAAACCTGAGCTCTGCGTTCGTGTTCCCCCCGCGAAACAGGCACCGCGCCCGACTGCGCCAGGGGGGAGACCGCCGGAAGGATGTGCGCGTTGGAAGCCGCCAGTGACAGTGTGAAGCCGCCGCCTATGGATATCCAGAGGCTCGCCCGTTCATCGTACTTCTGAAATGCCTTCGCCCGCGACTGCGCCTGCCGCTCTGGCCCGAGTAAAAGCCCGAGGTGCGTTGCCGAGAAGGAGATGCGGAAATCACTCCAGGAAGGCACGATCTCGCGCAACAGTGCGCGCCCCGGTTCCATATCCACTGGGTATAACAGAAGCCAATGAGATTTCCCGCGGCGCAGCTTCAAGCCAGAAACACGCGTGTACTCCTCAAACATTGGCTCCAAACTCTGCGCCGCCTGCGCGCCAGAGGGGTTCGCGCCAGGGCGTCGGGCAAGGCGCTGGCGAGACGTCGCAGCAAGATATCGTCGGCCACGGCGAACAGCAATGGCGACAATGGGCACCCCTGCCGGATGCCCGAGCCCATCCGGAAGCCGACAAACCTGGCCCCACCGACAGAAATCACGCAAACCATGTCGAAGTATAAGGCTTGGACGAACTGCAACAGCCAGCTCGGCCAACCCAGCGAAGCGAACAATTCGCGCATGAACTCCCTGCTGACGCTGGGGAAGGCCGCTGCGTAATCAAATAACACGGCAGAGGCGCGCCCTTCGGTCAACGCTGCAGCCTGCATGCCCTCATCCACGTTCACCAAGTTTGAAAGCATGCTGCGGCCTCCCGCGAAGCCACACTGCATGTCTGAGATTTCGGGGTCAAGGTGCTGCTCAACTTTCACTCGGGCGGCCCCTGCTTCTATCCGATTGTCGGTGTCGGTAATGCTGAGTGGGCGGGTGTTCTCCGGCGGGTAGATCGGATTGCCCGCGGTGTCCACGCGCGGCGCGAACGCCATGAGGCTCTCGTTGAAGTTCGGGCATTCGCGCTCGAGCGTCGCGAGACCTGCGGCGCCGCCCATTCCACGGAGCGCCCTGTGCAAGGCGTCGGCGGCGAGGTCCTTAACAGCGCGCCGCGCGCTGATGGGAGTGCCGTCGGGCCCAGGGGGGGAGTTCGAAGTGCGCCGAATTGCTTTGGCAATGTCGCTCCTCGTCGCCTCCCAGTCGGCCGGGCGGCGGTCGCGAGCAGCGTCCGCCTGGTCGGTCTGGCCTTCGCGGATCCAATGCTGCCTGGTGGTTGCGCGCGCAGGGCGAGCGCGAAAGTGGCGTTCCCAGCGTGCCCGCAGCGCCGCCGCCATGCCGTCTGGCTTCGCGTGCGCCGCGCCGTCGAGCCCCCTCGCAGCCAGCAAAGCCGCGCCGCGTCCAGGCGCGAGGCGCTGCAGGAGCCGCGCGTTCTTCTGACGACGCGCTGTAGCAGCAGAAGCGAAGATATTAGGTTGGTCCTGGTGGAGCTTCCCCAGTTCGCCCAGCGGGCGGTCTCTGGCCTGCT
Source organism: Prorocentrum cordatum (assembly GCA_963575745.1). NCBI lineage: Eukaryota > Dinophyceae > Prorocentrales > Prorocentraceae > Prorocentrum > Prorocentrum cordatum. The sequence continues at coordinate 47,428 of CAUYUJ010002670.1, forward strand.
CCAGCGCGCGAACCTGCGCCATGCGATAGCTGCTCATCCCCCCGCCCAAACGCCGGCGCGGATTTTGCGCGAGGTTGCCGAGGAGGGGGCGCGCGCTGAGGCATTCGCTGACGTGGCCGACCCGTTGGCGCTCCAACGCGCGCAGAAACTTCATCGCAATCCCAGTCCTGTCCTCTGGAGATAATGGCCAACCAGCCCCGCCCAGCGAGCCCGAGGTGCATCGCTGCCTGCTTCATGTTGCGCTTCAGGAAGGGAGGCATCCCAATGTCCGACATGTGAATGTGGTCCTGTTGCAGTCGCTGGAATTCCAAGGCTACGCGAGAAGGCCACCCCCGCTGCTGGGCGACGCGCTCGGGGATGGGCCGTTGATCGCCAGGGGGGGTGCGCGCCCGCCGCCGGGAAGCAGCCGCGGCACGATGGGCAGACAGATGCGGCATCCATTCCAACGCAGCAAATTGAATTCGCGTGTCAAGTTGGTCTGCTGCGCGCTGGTTGGAGCATGCGCGATCTAATCGCGAACGTGCCCGTGCCGACGCACGCGTGAACTCCAGCTGAACAAGCTCGTGCAACTAGAACGGGTCGAGGAGCATGCGTTTCCACCGGGCCTCCTCGGATCGGTCCCGCCCCCCTGTGCTGGTGGCCGTGGTCGTGTTGCACCGGTCCTCGGGGTGGATGACCCAGTTGGAATCTCCTGCAACGAGCGTGAGCGAGACATCGGCGGGCAGCATGACATTGGCGAGCCGCCGACGAAGGGCTTCTCTGAAGCTCCGCGACGACCGCGGAAGATGGGGCAGTGGCTCGAGAAGCCGCGCGCCCTCGTCTAATACCTCGACGCCAATGGGGAAATACGCGGCGATCGCATCTAAGCTCCCCGGCGGGCCTCGGAGGCGAATTGCCGCGCGCCCTGGGGCGACCGCCTGCCGGCGCGTGCGGGGGGCATCCACAGTCTTCAAAAACTCGCTCTGCACTGTGATGGCCGCGCCTGCCGCCGCCGAGGACGCCCAGGGAGACCGCCGCGAAGTGCGTCCTTGAGGCTCCCTCCACCCGGAGTTGCCATCCAAGCTGCCGCGCGTCTCAGTCCACGCCGTGATGGGGCGCCTGGCGGCCAGCTGGCGCGCGCTGAACTTTGCGGCGTTGGCGGTCGCAGTCCCGAGCGAATAGAGCTTGTGCGTTCCATGTGGCTATCTCGCATTCTCCCAAATACGGTCCGCCCTGAACAACTCCCGCGGCGGCTGGCGGGCGCCCGGCAGCGGGTGCAGGATATTCGAATGTCTGCCGAGGTAGGTCACCGAGCGCCTGCCGCATGCGACAACGTCGATAAGAGCATGGCGGAAGATCCTGGGCTAGAGCAGCGCGTGGATTTGGCACAAGCTGGTCGCCCCTTAATAGAAGGGGGGGTGGGGGGGATAGCAGTCCGAGGATGCCGAGGGAAACCCTGTCGAGGAGGATGAAACGCGCCTTCGCGAAGAGGAGGGCGCAGATGAGCAGCGGCGTCGGCGGCGAGAGGAGCGCGGGGAAGAGCGCGAGGAGGGGGGGGGGTCCTGCAGGAGCGAGGCCACTGGCAATCGGCCCCCCTTGCGACGTCCACTGCAAAGCTGCTCCCCCCAGAACGAGCATAAATGTGAATTCTCGCCCCCGTGTCGTGGCCCCATGCCGCTTAGCGACGACCGGGGGCAAGGCCGGCGGTGGCCTGCCCCCGTCGGCTGTTTCCCGAGGCCGCCGCGGCGCCCAGCAAATCTGAGTGGGCGGTGATTGCGATGCAGTCGCTGCCTGCGCTGATGCTCTGCTCGCGCAAGGCCCGCCTCGCGGTGCCCACATCCTCGACGGCGCGTCGGCACAGGCGCGCCCTTCCAGCCGTTGCAAGAATATCGATTCAAAGCAAATTGACCCACTCGCCCCCACGAGGCGCCCGGGGCGACGCTGCCAGCGCGAGCTGGAGGCCGGCGTGCTGGGAGACATGGCCCATGATAAGGCGAAGCACCTTATCCTCCGCGCCCCCCGCTTCACCGGAGAAGCGGAGCTCGGTCACGAAAACCACTGGGTGGGCGCCGCGATGACCCACTCCATGGGGCCGCCGACTGGCTGCGAGCTGCGCCGCAGTTACCTGCGGTGTTGCCCAGGGTCGGCCTCCGTTCAACGATGCCTTCGATCGTACCTTGGTGAAGGCTGTCTCTGGGTCCGTCTGGATAAGGCTGTCCAGGATAGGCTGCCAGGTGTCAGCGGGCGCCGCGGCGAGCAGTAGCAGGCGGCCCTGCCGAAGGAAAGGAGATTGCGAGCAAAGCTGCCAGACCTAGTTCGCAGCCACAGGAGAATTCATGTCGCCGATGAGTGCCAGCGGGTCGGCGTGCAATTCGCTGCCCCCGGCGATGGTGTCCTTGGAGTTCAATGCTCGACGACGTTGCTGCGTCAATACTTTGCGCGCGAGCGACGACGCGGCAGCGGGGCGCACTGACTCCATCCGCACTCGCGGCAACGTGTGTGAACTACCTGGGCATCGGCTCGGAAGACGGCACGCGATGCTGGCAAAGTCGGGCTCGGCTAGTCGGACTAGTCGATGCGTCGCCTGTGGCATCTGGTCAGGCGGCGAGTCCACGAAGATCGACTTGGCCCCTGGGAGCTGCAGGAGTGCTGCCGGAGGGCACAACGGTGTCGGCATTGCGCGACCTCCCTGCACTCCAATAGCGAATATGGCCAAGCCCTGCAGCACATGCCTCGGGGCGCGGGCGCCGGGCAACACCGTCTCCATCGCCTGCGGGCAGGACTCCACCGCCTTCATGAGAGAGGCCTACTTACCTCCTTAAAGGGAGTGGCACCAATAATCCAAAACATGCATCACCGTATCAATGCCCAGTAAGATGGGAAGCGGCGCGATCAGTCGTAGGTAGGCAGGGGCGTCGCCGCCAGCTCCGCGGCGCATGAAAGCTGCCAGGATGCGAGAGAAGGCGTTGATTTCTGAGGGCGCCCAGAAGGTGGCAACCCTATTCCCAAGCGTGGCCCAGAACTGGACACCACCTTTCTCCAGGAGGGACGCGGCGGTGCGGGTCAAGGAAGTCGGAGTTAGCGTCGTGCCGTCATGGTCCCCGAGCAAGCTCGACCACTGAGTGCACAAGAGTTCTGCAGGCTGGTTCCGGCTGGTGGCGAGGACCTGAATCGCCCGAGCCCTCAACTCTCTCCAGAGGGGCAGCCGGGAGGAGCGCAATCGGCGCCTTTCCCGAATCTCGTCGCTCAGCTGTGCAGCACAAATGGCTGCACTCTGGCCGGAGACCTCGAAGCCCAAAGCCAGCGGCATCGAGGTCCCCCTGCGGCCACGGCGTCTTCAGCGCACGGGCGCATAGCAGGCGCGCCGTGCGTGCCTTGGCCTGGATCGCCTGGAGCGTCGGCTCGGGACCCTCCACTTCGCACAGGCCCAACCGCTGAGCCACGTGATTGCCGCCCGTGATGAAGGGGCTTCAATAATAAGGGTCTGGTGGGCGGAGGGGCAGAGCCGCCCGGACGAGGTCGAAATGGTCCATGACATCCTGCTCCACAAACGCTTTGAAGGCCTCGAACGGGATATCCCAGCCCAGACCAGGAGGAGATGAGATCTGCATGGCCGCGGTGGCCTGGGAGAGAGACGCGTGGGCGTCCTGTCCCACCTCAGCTGTCAAATGTGTCGTGGCCAGGTCCTGCGATAGGCCGGAATGCTCGCCGAAGTCGCACCCCTCCGCGTTTATCCTGACTGCCGTGGCTGTCTGCACGCCGCCGCGACCTCCACATATGCAATACGTATGACCCGTTCCACATGTGGCACATAGAGGCTCACCGCGCGTAGCGGCAGCTGTGTGCATTCCTCCGCGAAGGCGGCACACCAGATGTATCGTGGAGTGGTTCTGAATGTTGTAGTCGGCCAGACAGCCTGAGTCCTCCAGTTGCTTCCCAGCATAAACCAACCGCTGTTGTTCTGGAGGGGTTTTCTCCCTAGCCTGCACGCTGGCCTGAAGGATAGAGATGTTGGCGTCTGCCTCAGCATGGATTCGGATGGTCCGCCCAGATAGCGTCTTCGCGAAGATCTGTAAGCCTCCTGCCGAAGGTTTCCGTACCCTGGGCTGGGTGACCCAGTCGAAGGTGCTGGCGTTGGTGCTGGAGTCGTTGCCAGCGCAACCGGGATTGCCGTCGGGGCCAGCGTCGGTGCGGGCGTCGATGCTGATTGCGTTTGTGCTGGGGGCGGTGACGGGGTCGATGCTGCGGGTGGCAGTGCCGGAGTCGGGGCAGGCGTCGGTGCCAGCAACCATGCTGTTGGCGCCAACGCCGCCCGCAGCGCCATCGAAGATGACAATGTCGGAGATGATGCTGTCGTCGTGGTGGCTGGTCTCGACGCCGTGATCGTCGTGGGCGCCGTCGAAGTGCTCGTTGCCTCTGGCCCAGGCCATGTGACAGAGCATATCGACCCCTATCCCCATGCCGCTGTCTGAATAGATCTCGTTAGCTGGCGCGTCGGGAGTAGTGCCACTCACATCGCCCTCATCGATGTCCAGCGTGTCTTCGATGTCCTGGTAGACGTTGCTCTCCCGCTGGTTGCTGTCGAGGCTCTTCAGCTCTTCGCCGGTGTCCTGACCGAGGGCGTACTCGATGCTGTGGTGGCCGAGGTCGGGAGGAGGGCTTACCTCAGTCATGTCCTTCTCGTAGCTCCCGTCGCGGTCCAGCTCGGCCAAGACTTTGAGGTGCCACATCGTGTCGTGGGTCGGGACGATGTCGTGGACCCGCTCGTGGTCGTGGCGGTTGGCGCCATCTCCGTCGGCTGGCAGCCCAAGAAGCGAGGGCTGCGACGCCGCAACCATCTCGGTACCTCCGGCGAGGCACCGCCGTCCGGTCCTCGCGGCAGCTCTGGCAGAGAGTGCGGGAGAGCAGATCACGTATAGCGGGGAGAGCGGGCGGCGGCTGGGCGCGGGGACCTTGGGACCTTGAGCCAGGGACACTTGAGCCAGCAGAACCGAAAACGATCGAACCCGACAGGTGGCAGGCAACTTCAAAGGGCGCAGCCACGCAGCAACGACACAAGCAGGCCGACAGGACCGAGCCGACCGAACGCCCACCGACCGCGACGCGACCGAGACGACGGCACCACGGACACCCTCGAAGGCCACACCCCCTCGCCCCAAAACTTAGCGGCGTGTGCAGAGGGGTAGGGGTAGGGGGGGGGGGAAAGGCGCCTTAGAAAGAGGTTGCTCCTCAGGAGGCGCCAGCCCCACATCTGCACAGAAGGCCCGCGCCTTCTGAGGAGCAGCCTCCTGCTAAGACGCCTTCTCCCCCTCCCCCCTAATTCCCCCCCCCCCCCTGCGCGTGGCCGGAGGAGGAGGAGGAGGAGGAGGAGGAGGAGGAGGAGGAGGAGGAGGAGGAGGAGGAGGGAGGAGGAGGAGGAGGAGGAGGAGGAGGAGGAGGAGGAGGAGGGAGGAGGAGGAGAGGGAGAGGGAGGAGGAGGACGAGCAGGAAGAGGAGCGAGGCCCGCGGGCCGCTCTCCTGAACCCACGGCACCCCGTCCAGAGGCGAGGCCCAAGGGCCGCCAGTGGCGCCTCGCGTGTGGTGCCCCGCGGCGATGAGCGGGCCGCCCGGCGCGGCGCAGGCGGCGTCGTCCAGCGGGGGCTGCCGCAGCCTGATGGGCCTGTTTTCCACCACCACCACCACCACCATAAGTTGGAGGGGGAGGTGGAGGAGGAGGAGGGGGAGAGGAGGAGGAGGAGGAGGAGGAGGAGGAGGAGGAGGAGGAGGAGGAGGAGGAGGAGGAGGAGGAGGACCCGCTCCCCCTCCAACTTATGGTGGTGGTGGTGGTGGTGGTGGTGGTGGTGGTGGTGGTGGTGGTGGTGGAAAACAGGCCCATCAGCAGCCGGTGCACGCAGCAGCGCTGGTAGGTCCAGAAGTCGTCGAAACACGCGGGGTTCCCTGGCGCCTCGAGGGGAGCCGAAGAGGAGGAGGCCGACTTCAACGGGGGGAGAGATGAGCAAAAGGATGCGGAATCGGCGACACGTCGCCGGGGAGCCCGCGCGTTCCTGGGCAGGTTGGGGCACCCAGGCCCGATGCCTGGCGACGAACGGGAGATTGGGAGTCGATGCTGCCTCCTGCCAGCGCGCCTACCCCCCATGGGCCTCGTAGTCCAGCTTTCTTTCGGGTCATCACTCGGCTCTCTGGCGGCTGTTCGGGACGATCCTGGCACCTCTGGAACGCTCTCGGCGAGGCGCAGCTGCCGGAAATTATCCCGAGGTCGGAAAACAGCAGAGAACCGACGAACACTTCCGAAAACCTCGGACCTCAAACACCCCTCTGCCGCTGCCCCCGGAGCGCCTGCCCGCCGCCGCAGCACGCCTCCTCCGAGAGGCTCCCGGAGGCCCAGCAGAGGCCGCGGCCGTAGGGCGTCGTGAAGGTCAGCGCTGGGGCGCGCGGCCTGACCGGAGGAGGGCGAGTTGAGAGAATGTCAGCTCAAAATCGGCCCCAAGAGAATGCTTCTGAGAATGCGCCGGCCATACATCTATAGGTACGGCCCGCGCCTTCTAAGACGCAGGGGTGCTTTCAAGAAGACTTCCCCCCTCCCCCTAAGCCCGAAGCCCAAAGCCCCCTCTGCGCGTGGCCTGTCCTGGAGCCCGAGCGCATCAGCTTTTGCCGAGCCGCGTCCGGGCGTGGCGACAAGGGCCCCCCCGAAGGCCGACCACCGCTGCCTCGTCCACAAACATTTTTGGTCTGCGGGTCGAGAGCGAGCCTCTTCCGGTTAAGAGCTAGGCGGGCCGCGCAAAGCACTAATTGGGGAGACAGGGCGCGGGCGGGCGGGGCCTCAGGCGGCCGGAGGGCGCGGGGTGCAGGCGGTGCTGAAGAGCTTGCACAGGAAAAGGTACACCCTCGTCCACAAACATGCGACGCCCTGATTTTTTTCAAGACGGAGTCCCCAGAAGTCCCGACCCTTTCCCCCAGGCCTGCTTTTCCTCCCGCGTCGTTTCTTGACGCGCCCTGATCCTGGCGCGAGCCCTGCAGGGGCCGGAAATAGCGACAGAACGCCCGTCCGGATGTTTTCACGACGTGATCATGTCTGGGTCTCGCCCATCCTCTGACCTGAGGCGGTGGGTGCCCGCACCGGCCGCGAACGTCGAGAGCACGCGCCCCCAGAAGCGCCGGCTCTCCCGGCGGCAACGCGCGTTGTAGCCGCGCATGCGGGCCGACACGGCCGCGCCGTCCAGGCGGAGCGCCCGCAGCAGCAGCTCGGGCACGCTGCCGAAGCGGACCACGTGCGGCGCCCGCACGTACTCCTCGCTGGCTCGCCCGGAGGGGGAAGGCACCTCCTCCTCCTCCTCCTCCTCCTCCTCCTCCTCCTCCTCCTCCTCCTCCCCCTCCTCCCCCTGATCATCTTCCTCCCCCCCTCCCTCCCTCTTCCTCCTCCCCCTCCCCCCAGAAGGGGCTGGTCTTCTCGGAAGGCGGCGGGAGGCTTCTCGGAAGCCCTCGCGCCGTCCGAGAAGCCTTCTGGGCCGTCTGCGGCGCCACAGAGGAAGGCGTCCGCAGAAGGCGCGGGGGCTTCTGAGAAGCCCTCTGCAGAGAGAGCCTTCTGATGAGGCTGCCCCCCCCCCTGCCTCCCCCCCTGGGCGGGCCGGCCGAACTCCGTGAAGCCGAGCCAGTACTCCCGGGGCTCCAGGCGGTCCAGCTCGAACGGGGAGTAGGGGTGCGGCGCAGCGCCGCGGCGGGGGTGGACCTCGCCCCACGGTTGCCCTGCGTGGAGCACGTTCTGGAAGAAGCGGGCGAAGTACGCGAAGGCCGTGCGGTGAAGCCCGGCCCGGTCGGGCAGGAAGAGGGGCAGCTCCATGGCGTAGAGGTCGTGGAACATCACGAGGTTGAGGTCCCACGGCAGCATCACGGCGCCGCGGTGGCGCGCCATCTCCGCATAGGGCATGCCCGCCCTCTTTGGGGGAACACGAAAAGACTACTACTCCCCGGGCCGCTCCAGGGGTGCGCTCTGACCAGAATTCAAAGCGAACCTAGCGGTGGCGACGAGGGCCTCCCAGGAGGCCCAGGGAGGGCGAAAACGAGGCAAGGGCAGCGGCGTCGGTACCCTTTTCCTCCCCTCCCCTGGCCTCTGGTCCACGAACTCGAGGGGGTACTGCCGGTCGCGCAGGGCGTTGGCCGCCTGCGTGAACAGCACGTCCCGCGCCAGCCTGCCGCGGTTCACCACCAGCACCTGCCCACTTGCCTCTGCCGGGGCGTGCCGCGCGCCCACGTACAGCGCCAGCGGGCGCACGCTGGGCAGGCGCGCGCCCGTCTGCCAGTGGGCCGCCTCGGCCAGTTGGGGCTCCTCTCTGGGCACGGAGAGCAAGCGGGCCCTGGGGCTCAGTATCGTTTGACCGACCCCCCATCCCCATCCCCATCCCCGTCGAGACTACCCACCAAAGTACCCCTCCAGTCGGGGATAGTTACATCCCTCGAAGCCCGAAGGGAACGGCCTATATCATCCTCATCCAGGGGGGTAAACGATGCTCAGGAACTGGGCCCTGAACCCCGTGAGGCCTTGCCCCCAAACCAGCTCTGAGTGCTGCAAGTCGTTCTCAGGACGGCCCTGGGGCCCGAGAGGGCCCCGAGGGCCCCGAGACCTCAGGCGACACATCAGAAGCCTGCAGTTCTTCGCCCTGGGCGGGTCGTTTCCTGACTGCCCTGGGGCCCGTGGAGGGCCCCGAGGGCCCCGTGGAGCGGCGGCGAAGCACCTCAGGGCCCGCCTGCCGTCAGGACCCGCTGGCGTCGCGGCGGTCCTCCCAGACCAGCGCGCACGGAGGGCCGCCGTCCGCCGGAGGGCGCCCGACCGCCCCGCCTGGGCCCCTGCCGCCCCCGTGGGCGTCGCAGTCCAGCAGCGACTGCAGGCGCTCCCAGAAGTGCGGCAGCGGCTCGCTCCATCTTTGGGCGTGGCTTCATTGGGGGGGGGTGGTCATCCATGGCGGGGGCCAGAAACGGTCCCCTCTCGTGCCCCTTTCGGGCCCCTCCGAGGCCCCAGGGGGCTCGTGCAGGCAACGTCTGGGTACCTCTTCGGACCACCCTGGCCACGCCCCCATGTATGACCCCCCCATTACGCAACGCCCAACACCTTGAGGGGGACGGTGTTCTGGGGGAGACCGGCTCCAGTGGGAAAACATCGAGCTGGGATCGGCGATGCATCGCCGGCAGATCGGCGATAGGTCCCCGACTGCAGCTCCGCCCGTGCCCGGGCGGTTTGGGGCCATCGGGCCCCTATCGGGGATCAATGGGCGATGGGGGGTCGATGCATCCCCCGCTGAGCCCATCCCCCCATCGTTGCCCTTGACACCTGTGGTAGCTACCAACGGAAGGGTCGTTCAGGAGCAGGAAGCCGACGTAGGCGATGACGGGCTTCGAGTACAGGGCGCGCAGCTTCGCGCACTCCCCGACCCACTGGCACGTGATCACGTCGGCGGCGCGGAGGGCGCGGTTGCCGTCGAAGTTCGCCTGGCCAGCGGGCCGAAGGCGTGCTAAAGATCTCCGGTCAGAGGTTCGTAGTGCTTGTGTATAGCCACCTCGCGCGCGCGGGGCCGCCCCTGAGGGTCCCTGGACGACAAAGGCGCTGGCAAAGTCGCGTGGAGCTCCCAGGGAAACTCGGGCCAAGGATGTTTTTCCCCAACATTCCTGTGGTGTTGGGTCCTCGTTTTGAAGACACAGCGCCCCGCGTCCCTCCTCCCGCTGCCCCCTCCTCCTCCTCCTCCCTCCTCCCATCCCTGCCTCCCCCCACCCAGTACAGCGCTTCGTGGCCCCATAGGGAGCTCCACCGAAGGTCCCAGTGTCCCAGTTGCGCAGGTCGCATGCGTCTCCCCCACCCAGTACCACTGCGTGGCCCCATTGGGAGCTCACAGCGCTTCGTGAACACCCGAAGGTCCCAGTGGCGCAGTTCGCATGCGTCCCCCCCACCAAGTACAATGTTTCTTGGCACCATAGGGAGCTCCACCGAAGGTCCCAGTGGCGCAGTTCGCATGCGTCTCGCCCGCCCACTACAATGTTTCGTGGCCCCATAGGGAGCTCCACCGAAAGTCCCAGTGGCGCAGTTCGCATGCGTCTCCCCCACCCACCACAGCGCTTCGTGGCCCCATAGGGAGCTCCACCGAAGGTCCCAGTGGCGCAGTTCGAACGCGTCTCTGCAACCAAGTACAATGTTTCCCGGCACCACAGAGAGCTTCACCGAAGGTCCCAGTGGCGCAGTTCGCATGCGTCTCCCCCGCCCACTGCAGCGCTTTGTGGCCCCATAGGGAGCTCACCCGAAGGTCCCAGTGGCGCAGTTCGCCTGCGCCTCCCCCGCCCAGTACAGCGCTTCGTGGCCCCATTGGGAGCTCTACCGAAGGTCCCAGTGGCGCAGTTCGCATGAGTCTCCGCCACCCAGAACAACGTTGCGTGGCCCCATAGGGCGCTCCACCGAAAGTCCCAGTGGCGCGGTTCGCATGCGTCTCTCCCACCCTGTACAGCGCTTCGTGGCCCCATAGGGAGCTCTACCAAAGGTCCCAGTGGCGCAGTTTGCATCCGTCTTGCCCACCGAATGCACGGTTTCGCGGCCACCCGAAGGTCCCGGTGGCGCAGTTCGCATGCGTCTCCCCGAACCAGTGCGGCGCTTCGTGGCCCCAGAGAAAGCTCCACCGAAGGTCCCAAGTGGCGCAATTCGCATGCGCCTCCCCAGCCCAGCACAGCGCTGCGTGGCCCCATAAGAAATTCCACCGAAGGTCCCTGTGGCGCAGATCGCATGTGTCTCCCCCACCCAATACAAGTGTTCGTGGCCCCGTAGGGAGCTCCACCGAAGGTCCCGCTGGCGCAGTTCGCATGCGTCTCCCCCGCCCAGCACAGCGTTTCGTGGCCCCAGACGGAGCTCAACCGAAAGTCCCAGTGAAGCAGTTCGTATGCGTCTCCTCCACCCAGTACATCGCTTCGTGGCCCCATAGGGAGATCCACCGACGGCCCCAGTGGCGCAGTTCGCATGCGTCTCCCCCACCCAGTACAGCGCTTCGTGGCCCCAAAGGGAGCTCCAAAGGGAGCTCCACCGAAAGTCCCAGTGGCGCAGTTCGCATGCGTCTCCCCCACCCAGTACAACGTTGCGTGGCCCCATAGGGAACTTTGTTGAAGGCCCCAGTGGCGCAATTACCATGCGTCTTGCCCACGCAGTGTAGCGCTTCGTGGCCCCAGAGGGGGATCCACCGAAGGCCCCAGTGGCGCAGTTCGCATGCGTCCCCCCCACCCAGTACAACGTTGCGTGGCCCCATAGGGAGCTCCACCGACGGTCGCAGTGGTTCAGTTCGCGTGCGTCTCCCGCAACCAGCACAACGCTTCGTGGCCGCATAGGGAGCTACACCGAAGGTCCCAATGGCGCAATTCGCACTTGGCCCCCCCGCCAAGTACAGCGTTTCGAAGGTCCCAGCGGCAAAGTTCGCATGCGTCCCCCCCGCCAAGTACAGCGCTTCGTGGCCCCATAAGGGGGCTCCACCGAAGGCCCAGCGGCAAAGTTCGCATGCGTCCCCCCCGTCAAGTACAGCGCTTCGTGGCCCATCGGGAGCTCCACGGAAGGCGACATCCACAACTGCGGTACTCACAACTGCAGATGGTTGGGTTCTTGTCCAAGCTGATTCTCCTGGGCGCGGCCCTCAGGACCCCCAAGACAGCACGAGGACCGCCCAAATGGAGCTCCAAGAGAGCCCAAGATCGTCCCAGGAACGGGAATCAATGGGTGGCAGGAATTGGCGGCGCGCACAAGGGGGTGGGGGGAGGGGGGGGGGGGCTTCTTAGAGGAGGTGCTTCTTAGAAGGCGCCGGCCTTAACATCTATAGTCCCGAGAAGGCCCGCGCCTTCTAAGAAGCAGGCCCGGTGGGTGCTTCCTAAGAAGCACCGCCCCCCACCCCCCACCCCCCTCTGCGCGTGGCTGAAGGAACCAAGATGTGCCGAGGTGGTTCAAGATGGTCCCAGCAGCCTCCCGGAGGCCCCCAGGAGGCCACCGTGAGCCCCCAGAACCCTCTGACTCATCCCTGGCGAGCACCTGTCTTCCCAGATACTTCCACGAATCACCCAGGATCTTTCCCTGTCCATGCAGATGTTTGCTCCTTCAAAGAATTGAGCGCTCCTTTTCGCGCGCACTTGTATGACCCCTCATTGCTCTACCCTCTCACCCATGGCACTTCCCAATCCGTACTGCCAGCAGTGATACCATATGGGCCGGCAGAATGAGCGAAGCAATGACATAAAACTGATTCAGCAAGACGCTCTCGTTGGCAAACACCTCTTCACCCAGCTGCCGTACGCAATCCTCGTTGCTCTTGTACGACACCAGCTGGCTCGATATCCGACCAGGAAAGAGAGCCCGCAGCGTGAATGCTGGCTCCTCGTAGGCGGATTATATATATATATATAGATAGGTATATACGCATACCTACATACACATATAGTTACATCTGCACATACAATCATACATACATACATGCATGCATTCATCCATACATACAGACAGACAGACAGGCAGACATGCACACATACATACATACATACAGACAGACAGACAGACCGACAGACAGACAGTCATACGTGCCGACATACACACATAGATACATGCATGCATACACATACATACGTACCTGCCTAAATACATACCCGCTGGTCTGCATACACACTTATACATGCAAACACGCATCCATGCATACATACATACACATATACATACGTAGATACGTACATACGTGCGAACAAACACACACAAGCAAACACACACACACACACATGTATACGTACATGCATGCATACATACACGCATACGCACATACATGCACATACAACCATACATACACACGTGCATGCATGCATGCATGCATACATGCGTACGTACATACATGTATGCATGCATGCGTACACATAGACATACATACATCCATATGTACACACATACTAGAACCACCCGCGCGCTGCGCGCACGCTTAGGTTATACTCGCCTCTGAAGACGCTGTGAGTGCGCCTCGCGTGAAATCCATTGTGCCAGGGGAGAGGCCCCTGCGCATGCATCACCTTTCGCTCAAGGGGTGCCAGGTCTTTGAGAAAAACCTCTAGGTTCAGGGCGGTCGCGGGGCTGTTTGAGAATCGCGAGCTTCGACGAAAGATGGAAGGAACGGCGCGAAGATTGGGGCGAGACGGGCTCTTGGAAGCATCTTCGGATCTCTTGGGGGCTTTATGGGGGTCTCTGAAGGTTGGTGGCCTCTCGGCAGACTTTCGGATGCGACTTGGAATCCCCTGAAGGGCTCTTGGGGGCGACCTGGAGACCCCAGAAGCCCATCGATGGCGAAGAAACCAGAAATAACAAACCGTCGTGTTGCGTACGTTTTTTTTTCATAGATGTCAGACTCCTGGGGGTGCCAAAGATGCTTTTTGGGAGCCTCTTGGAGGCTCGTGGGGCATTCGGTGCGCTCTTGGGGCGTGTTGGGCTATGTTGGGCTGTCTGAGGCTGCCTGGGGCCATCTGGGGCCAAGATTCGAGGCTCTCCGTAAGGCATGTCCAGGAATCTCCGGGGCCGCGACCAGCTGTTCAAACTCCCCATGCGAACCCGTCGTTCCGGTCCGAAGCCGCACCCCCCCGCGTACTCGATCCGTACATCCATACATGCAAGCGCGCATTTACATACATGCATCCATGTATCCACGCACATGCACTCATATATACATTCGTACACACTATACATACCGACGAACATAAGCACATACATA
>CAUYUJ010002670.1:63751-106251 GCA_963575745.1 Prorocentrum cordatum
CTCTCGTTTCAGACTTCCTCGCAATTCAATCAGATTAGCGGAGGCCCAGCCACGACGACAGAGGCTCCTGCTCGATACTCACCCACGATTTACTCGGAGAACCCCTGGCCAGGAAGGCCCCCGAACTCAGGAACGGCGCTCTCGCTCGAGACTTTCTCCTGATTCAGTCAAACTGGCGGCGGCCCAACTACGACGACAGGGGCTCTCGTTCGATACTCCCTCCAGATGTATTCGCAAAGGCCTTTGCCAGAGAGGCCCCCGAACTCACAAGTGGCGTTCTCGCTCGAGAATTTCTCGTAATTCAGGCAAGTTGGTGGAGGCCCAGACACGGCGACAAGGGTTCCCGTTCGATATTTCTCCATATGTAATCCGAGAGCCCCTGGCCAGAGAGGCCCCCCAAACTCATGAACGTCGCTCTCGCTCGAGAGTTCCTCGAACTTCAGTCACTGGCCGACAAGGAAGATATTCCCCCCGAAAGGGGGTGCAATCGAAGACGAAGTGGGCGAGTATCGAGGGTTGGGGTATACAGAATGCAGGACACGCGTGCCAGTAAGAGCGAACAGTCTTAAACTGATTGTTGCTTTTGCTGCTGTTGTTGTTGTTGCTGTTGTTGTTGGTGTTCGTATAATGTTTGTTGTTGTTGATGTTGCTGATATTGTTGATGTTGTTGGTGTTGTTGTTGGTGTTGTTGTCGTTTTGTTGTTATGTTGTTGTTGGTTATGGTGTTGTTGTTGTTGTTGTTGTTGTCGTTGTCGTTGTTGTTCTTGTTGTTGGTGTTGTTGTTGTTGTTGTTGTTTGGCGTCGTCCCACCCGCGCCCCGCCCCGCGACCCAGCCCGCGACCCACCCGCGACCCACCCGCGACCCACCTGCGACCCACCCCACGACCCACCCGCGACCCGCCCGCGACCCACCCCGCGATCCGCCCGCGACCCACCCCGCGACCCACCCGCGACCCACCCGCGGCCCGGCCCGCGACCCACCCGCGACCCACCCGCGACCCGCCCGCGACTTTACCCGCGACCCACCCACATTGCATTAACAAAAAATCAGCGCCTGCGGCGAGCTCGTTATATAATTTATAAACGTTAAGCGCATGCGGCGTGCTTCTTCAGAGCCTAGCAGACTGCCGACGTCCCCGCCGCTCCCTCACTCTTATCCGAGACTGCGGGGTGATACTTGTGTGTATGTGTATGTGTGTGTATATATATATATATGGATCGGTACAAATCTTGAAGATTTAAAAACTGACGGGTCTAGAACCGCTGTCGTTTCACAACGCTCCAGAACGCTCCGAGAGCGCTCCAGAACGCTGTGGGGCGATGTATCCTCAGCCTGCCTTACCCTGTGACCGTTTTTGGTTCCCAAGTAACGGTCGTTACCCAGGGGGGGGGGGGCGGGAGGGAGGGTAACGGTAACGGCGGCCGCGGCGTGCACTCGCCAGGGTGCGTCCGCGCCACCTGCGCATCAATCGCCTGCGTGCACGATAGCATGTAGGGAGGAGTCCAGGCCACTCCCCCCAGCACGATCGTTGGCGTTACCTAGGGATGGGGGGGCTGTCCCAAGTAACGAGCGTTAACCTGGGGAGGAACCAAAAAACGCTCATATTCTGTGATGTGTTTAACGTTGATGCGCTTTAGTTGATACGATACTCTGCCGTGATTTCTGCTATGATACTCATCACACGCGGTTGTATTTCCGCACGCGCACGCTGGGACGCTGGGAGGCAACTCCTGCACCAGCCGCGATGCCAGCGACGCGTCCAACGAGTCCCGCAAGTGCACCTCGAAATCGAGAGCGCTAACTGGCCAGCCTGCCGAGTGCATGAAATCCAGGGCGGCTTCCCTGCCGAACAGGCCGGCGCAGTACTTTGTGTTGGCTTCCAGGTGGCCTCGCAGACCGCCCTGGCTGGGCTCCTGGCTGCGGTCCGCCGCGGAAACGTCCGTGGCCGCGCGAGCGACGCGCACGAAGCATGCGGCCTGTAAGGGGCAAAGGGCGGAGTAGACACGAACAACCACTGTGGGCCCTCTCCCCGTAGGAAACCAAGCAGGCTGCCAGCCTTGTAACAAACGAACAGATGGGGACGATAAGAGCACCAGGGCACAAACGCAAATCCCAACTTCACGATGAACGTACGCTTCTGCTTACTTCTCGAGCCTGGAAGCCAGGGAAGCAGAAGTCGCCGGCTTCTCTTCTTGCCGGTTGCGCCCCGGACAGCACTGCGTGGAAGTCCTTCGGGGGGGGGGCATGGAGAAGATACCACCGTCAGAGAGGGGAAGGGCAGAGGAAAGGACGTCGTGCCTGGAGGGAGTAGGTGTGAAGGGGGTAATCAACGCACCGTTCATGGCACGGATTTCTTGCAGTTCTCCAACCCCACATGCCATTTCGGCACCGCGTACCAGAAGGCTGCAGGAATTAGCCTGGCGAAGGACCCGAACAGTTGCAGTTGTGAGTGCCACAGTTGTGGGTATCGCATTCGGTGGAGCTCCCTATGGGCCATGAAACGCTATAATGGGCGGGGGAGACGCATGCGAATTTTGCACTGGGGCCTTCGGCGGGGAGCTCCATGTGGGGCCACGGAACGCTGTGCTGATTGGGGGGAACACATGTGGACACCGCCACGGGGGCCTTAGGTGCATCTCCGCATGGGGCCACGCAACGCTGTACTGGGTGGGGGGAACGCATGTGGACACCTCTATTGGGACCTTGATAGGTGGAGTTCCCTATGGGGCCAGGAAGCGCTGTGCTGACTGGGGAAGACGCACCTGGACACCGCCAGTGGGACATTCGGTGGAACTCGTCTGTGCTGGGTGGGGGAGACGCGCGTGGACACCGCCACCGGGGCCTCCGGTGGAGCTCCGCAGGGGGCCCGCTCCCTATGGGACCGCGAAGCGCTGTGCTGAGCGGGGAAACGCATGTGGACACCGGCACTGGGGCCTTAGGTGGAGCACCCCGTGGGGCCACGAAATACTGTACTGGGCGGGGGAGACGCATGCGAATTTGCCATGGGGGCCTTAAGTGGAGCTCCGTGTGGGGCCACGAATCGCTGTGCTGGGTGGGGGAGACGCACGTGGACACCGCCACGGGGGCCTCGGGTGGAGCCCCGCAGGGGGTCACGAAACGCCGTGCTGGGTGGGGGAGACGCATGTGGACACCGCCATTGGGGCCTTAGGTGGAGCTCCCTATGGGACCGCGGAGCGCCGTGCTGAGCGGGCGAAGCGCATGTGGACACCGCCACTGGGGCCTTAGGTGGACCTCCCCGTGGGGCCACGAAACGCCATGCTGGGTGGGGGAGACAAAAGCAGGGATGGGAGGAAGGAGGCGGGGGTGGAGGAGGAAAAGAGGAGACGCGGGGACTGCGACGTCAAAGCAACAAGTCGGTTGGGAAATTAGCCCGGCAAAGAAACCAACCGCGCGCAGTCGTGAGCGCCGCAATTGTGGATGTCGTCTACGGAAGCGCCCCGCACGGGGCCACGAACCGCGCTAGGGGCGCGCCGAGATGCGCGGTGGGGAACGCAACGCGAAAGAGACGATAGGTCTGAGTACGAGAAACTGAGCGCGGGCGAGTCTGAGCGCGAGTAAGTCTGATTGTGAACGCGTCTGCGGTCGAGCGAGTCCACGCGTGAATGCGCGAGGGACTAGGCATAATGAATACATGTAAACGTGCACGGTTCGAACGCTGCTGAATCTGAATGCTCGCGACACTGAGCGCGCCCGCCGCAGGGGTTCCCCTGGAAACCCCGACTGAGGCAGCGAAACGCTGTGCTAGGCGTGGGAGACGCATGCGAACTGCGCCACTGGGACCTTCGGTGGAGCTCGGCTGTGCTTGGTGGGGGAGACGCACGTGGGCGCCGCCAGGGGGGCCTCCGGCGGGGCTCTGCAGGGGGCCACGAAGCGCTATGCTGGGTGGGGGAGGCGCACGTGGACACCGCCATTGGGGCCTTAGGTGGAGCTCCCCACGGGACCGCGAAGCGCTGTGCTGAGCGGGGGAACCGCATCTGGACACCGCCGCTGCAGCCTTAAGTGTAACTCCCTATGGGCCACGAAATGCCATGTTGGGCGGAAGAGACGCATACAAACCTTGCCATGGGGGCCTTAATGGGGAGCTCAGCGTGGGGCCACGAGTCGCCGTGCTGGGTGGGGGAGACGCGCGTGGACCCCGCCGCGGGGGCCTCGGGTGGAGCCCCGCAGGGGGTCACGAAACGCCGTGCTGGGTGGGGGAGACGCATGTGGACACCGCCATTGGGGCCTTAGGTGGAGCTCCCTATGGGACCGCGGAGCGCCGTGCTGAGCGGGCGAAGCGCATGTGGACACCGCCACTGGGGCTTTAGGTGGACCTCCCCGTGGGGCCACGAAACGCCATGCTGGGTGGGGGAGACAAAAGCAGGGATGGGAGGAAGGAGGCGGGGGGGGAGGAGGAAAAGAGGAGACGCGGGGACTGCGACGTCAAAGCAACAAGTCGGTTGGGAAATTAGCCCGGCAAAGAAACCAACCGAGCGCAGTCGTGGACATCGTCTTCGACGGCGCCCCACACGGGGCCGCGGACCGCGCGAGGGGCGCGCCGAGATGCGCGGCGGGGAACGCAAGGCGAAAGAGACGATAGGTCCGAGTAAGAGAAGCTGAGCGCGGGCGAGTCTGAGCGCGAGTAAGTCTGATTGTGAACGCGTCTGCGGTCGAGCGAGTCCACGCGCGTGAATGCGCGCGTGACTAGGCATAATGAATACATATGAACGCGCACGGTTCGAACGCTGCTGAATCTGAGTGCAAGCGAAACTGAGCGCGCCCGCCGCAGGGGCATCCCCTGGAAACCCCGACTGCGGCGCCCGCGCGCCACGACGCCCGCCTTGGCGCGCCCCTTGCGAAGATCGGGCCCGCCGCTCCCTTCCTTTTTGTTTGTTCTCTCTCTCTCTCTCTCTTTTTTTTTTTTTCTTTCTCTCTCTCTCTCTTTCTCTCTCTCTCTCTCTCTCTCTCTCTCTCTCTTTATATATATATTTAGTTTGTTTGTTTGTTCTCTCTCTCTCTCTCTCTCTCTCCCTCTCTCCCTCTCTCTCTTTCTCTCTCTCTTTCTCTCTCTCTCTCTCTCTCTCACTGTTGTTTTTTGTCTCTCTCTCTCTCTCTCTATTTCTTTCTCTCTCGCCCTCTCTCTCTCTCTCTTTTTTTTTTTTGTCTCTCTCTCTCTCTCTCTCTCTCTCTCTCTCTCTCTCTCTCTCTCTCGCAGTCTGTCTCCGTGCCCGCGCGCGCCAACGTCCCTGGCTGCGGGCGCAGCGCAGCGCGGAGCCCCCGCGGCGCGCGCCGGTCGCCCTGAAAGGGCCCCAGCGACGCGCGTGGGTCGCCAGCTGCGCAGAGCGGAGAATACGAGTTGGCGGTCTGATAGCGGGCAAGGCTCTGGTCGCTGGCAGAGCGAAACGCTCGGCAGAGCGCGGCGCGGAGTTCCCGCGACGCGCGCTGGTCGCCCCGAGAGGGCCCCAGCGACGCGCGCAGGTCGTCCGCGGCGCGCAGGCGCGGCTCGGGCGGGCCGCTCCTCAGGTCAGGATTCGCGGATAAACTCGGTGAAGCCCAAGTCCCTGACGAGGGGCGTCGCCCCCCTCCCGCGCCGCCTCGCGCGCGTCGCCAACTGCTCAAGCTGCTTCCGCGCGCCCTCTGGCGGCCCCGCCAGGGAGAACTCGACGCGCGGCGCCGGCGCGAGCAGGCGGTCCTCGTGGCGCGTGGCGCGCGAGAGCAGCGCGTAAAGCTCCAGTCGCCAGTCGTCGTCCACCTTCTTGCCGTTCCCGACCTCGTGGCGGCCGCGGTCAAGGGTCACGCCCGGGCGATGTCGGACGAGCGGCGGCGATCCTTCGGAACGCCACCACTGGGGCCTTCGGCGGAGCTCTCTATGCAGAGGCCACGAAGCGTGGGAGTGGCGCGCCGACGTGGATGGCGGGGGCGCATGCGGGCGGCGGTGCTGGGACCTTCGGTGGGCCCCCCTATCAGGCCGCAAAGCGCGTGAAGGGTGCGCCGAAATAGGTGCGACGGCCCTGGGGCCTTCGATGGAGCTCCCCACGGGGCCACGAAGCGCTGTGCTGGGTGGGGTGGGGTGGGGGTGGGGGGGGGGTAAGGTCAAACTATGGTTCTATTTAACAATGTGCTGTTTTTGGTTTTTCGGTGTTATTTCTTTCGCTTTGCTTACATCTGTAATTTCTTATTCTTGCGATGGCGCTGGGTGGTGAGAGTTTCCTTTTGTGGCGGATTACAAATTGATTTCTTTTGTGAAGGATTACAAATTGATTCCTTTTGTGGTGGATTACAAATTGATTCCCTTTGTGGAGGATTACAAATCAATTCCCTTTGTTGCGGATTACACAGGGATTCCTTTCGTGGGGAATTACAAATTGATTCCTTTTGTAGCGGATTGCAAATTGATTCCTTTTGTGGCGGATCACAAATTGATTTCCTTTGTGGAGGATTCTTAGGAAGAAACCAGAGATATAAAAAATATATATGAAAACCAATGAAAAGTATGAAAAATATTGTGTTTTCAATGTTTTTGGTGTCGGAGGTAAAGAAAAAGTATGAAAACACAGAGTTTCCAGCACCCAGAGCTTCAAAACACTATGTTTTACAATGTTTTTGCATTTCCCGATGCCGAAAGCATTGTAAAACACAGCGTTTTTCAGCATTCGTAAATAAAAACGCTGTGTTTTACAATGTTTTCCGCATTGGGAAATACAAAAACATTGTAAAACACAGTGTTTTGGAGCTTTGGGTGCTGGAAACTATGTGTTTTCATACTTTTTCTTTGCCTCCGACACCAAAAACATTGAAAACAAAATACTTTTCACATTTTTCATTTTTTTTTTTTTTTTTTTTCTTTTTCTCCCTGGTTTCCTCCTAGGAATCCTCCACAAAGGAAATCAATTTGTAATCCGACACAAAAGGAATCAATTTGTAATCCCCCACAAAAGAAATCAATTTGTAATCCCCCACAAAAGGAATCTCTGTGTAATCCGCAACAAAAGGAATTGATGTGTAATCCTCCACAAAGGGAATCAATTTGTAATCCGCCACAAAAGAAATCAATTTGTAATCCCCCACAACAGGAATCAATGTGTAATCCCCCACAAAAGGAATCCTGTTGTAATTCGCCACAAAGGGAATTGATTTGTAATTCGTCACAAAAGAAATCAACTTGTAATCGGCCACATAAGGAATCCCTTTGTATTCCGCCACCAAAGGAATCCTTTTGGAAATCACCCACAAGGGAATTAATCTGTAATTGGTTACAAAAGGAATCCATTTGTAATCCTCTACAACGGTGAATCGTATTATAATCCACCACGAAAGGAAATCATTTGAACACTTTTTACAAAAGGGATTCGTCGAGACGGAGCCAACAGGAAGCCCATAGAGATATGAAGGGGATTGGTGAGGAACCAAAAGAACCCAAGAGGAGCTTGATGAAGGTTATCCTTGTGTTGAAGGCATCCCTTTTTGGGATGCCTTATCAACATCACCCCGCACTGTTTGAAGGTATTCTTGTTTGGGATGTCCTCAATCATCGCTGCGTTGAGGGCATCCCTTTTTAGGATGCCCCTTGTTAACAACACACCGCACTGTTTGACTGCACCCGTGTTTGGGGCGCTCCAAACGGGGAAGCGTTGGGAGCATTCCATTTTGGGATGCCCTTTATCAAGAACATACACCACTGTTTTGACGACATTCTGGTTTGGGATCCATTCAAACATCACTGCTTTGAGGAAATCTCTGCTTGGAATGGCCCCAGTCAACTCTATCCCGCCGGATGGTTTTTTGAGATTTTTCAGGGCCGGAGAAAACAAGAAAAAACAAGTACACGAAGGAGACTTCTGGGATACATTGACATATATCGTAAATTCAACGTACTTCGGTGTCCAAGAGGAGCAGGACTTGGAGCAGATGTTGGAGCAGGAGGATCAGTAGGAGGAGGAGGAGGAGGAGGAGGAGGAGGAGGAGGAGGAGGAGGAGGAGGAGGAGGAGGAGGAGGAGGATGGGAGAAAGAAGGACGCGGCGGAGGAGGAGGAGACACAGCGACGTCCGAATGCCCTGGGGAAATCTCTCCCCATCTCTCTCCCGAGTGCCTGTTCCCCCTCCTCCCTTCCGCTCTCCCTCACCCTTCCTTCTCACTCATCCTCCTCCCTCCCTTCCGCATTGCATTCCATTGCATGGCAATCGCGTTGCATTGCAATCTCATTGCATTGCAATCGCACTGCGTTCCAATGGGGGAGGAAGAAAGGAAGGAATATGAGAAGAGGATGGGAGGGTGTAGCGGGCAAAAGCTTTTAGGCTCTCAGCCCCGCCAAAACGCCACTGCTTGAAGCCATGGGCACTCCAGACAAGGACACCGAGCAGTGCAAGAGAAAGCTGGCAAAAAAACCGAGCCTACAAGGCCAAACGACGGCTTCAAGCTTTTCTACAGTCACCACGGGTGAAAACGCTGGTGGCGACCCTCCGCAAAGCAGCCTTGGACAAGGTCCGCGCGGCGGTCCGCATTTCTGCTCCCGAATCGTTCCGAATCGTGCTCCCGCTGCAGCGTGGGCCTCATTTTCGGATCGGTGTTTGGCCTCCGTCGTTCAGGATGGCGTTCTCGCCCCAGCGCGGGCCTCTTTCTCGCGCGCCCTCGGAACGAATCAGTAAACCAGGCCCTGCTGCCCTCTAACGCAAAGATTACTCGCAAACGCCCAGCATCTGCGATGTAGGTATCACTGATCCTTCGCAACTTGAACGCGTATGTTCGCACTGGTTGTCGTTGTGTGTGAAAACAAATTCTCTTCTCAACCAGATCGCATACGTCTGCTTTGTTGTACGGAAAAACTAAAGAAACCCCAGTCGTTAAATAGCACCATATTTTGAGTCCACGGGTGGGGGGGGGGGGGGGGGCGTGCGAGATGCGCAGCTGGGGCCTTCGGTGGAGCTCCCTGTAGGGGCCGCGGGGCGCTGTGCTGGGCGGGGAGACGCATGCGAACTGCGCCACTGGGACCTTCGGTGGAGCTCTCTCTGGGGCCTCGAAACGCTGTGCTGGGCGATGGTGGCGCATGCGAACTGCGCCGATGGGGCCTCGGGTGGAACTCCCTATGGTGCCACAAAAATATACCAGGCGGGGGAGGCGTATGCGATCTGGGGCTTCGAAACGCTGTGCTGGGTGGGGGGGCTCGCCGCTGGGACCTTCGGTTTAGCTCCCTCTGGGGCAGCGAAGCGCTGTGTTCGGCGTGGGAGACGCATGCGAACTGCGCCACTGGGACCTTCGGTCGAGCTCCCTCCGGGGCCTCGAAACGCTGTGCTGGGTGGGGGGGGCGCGCCGGTGGGACCTTCGGTTTAACTCCCTCTGAGGCAGCGAAGCGCTGTGCTAGGCGTGGGAGACGCATGCGAACTGCGCCACTGGGACCTTCGGTGGCTGTGCTGGGTGGGGGAGACGCACGTGGGCGCCGCCACGGGGGCCTCCGGCGGGGCTCTGCAGGGGGCCCCGAAGCGCTGTGCTGGGTGGGGGAGACGCATGTGGACACCGCCATTGGGGCCTTAGGTGGAGCTCCCTACGGGACCGCGAAGCGCTGTGCTGAGCGGGGGACACGCATCTGGACACCGCCGCTGGGGCCTTAAGTGGAACTCCCTATGGGCCACGACATGCCATGCTGGGCGGAGGAGACGCATGCAAACTTTGCCACGGGGGCCTTAATGGGGAGCTCCGCGTGGGGCGACGAATCGCCGTGCTGGGTGGGGGAAGCGCGCGTAGACGCCGCCGCGGGGGCCTCCGGTGGAGCTCCGCAGGTGGCCACGAAACGATGTGCCGGGCGGGGGAGACGCACATGGACACCGCCATTGGGGCCTTAGGTGGAGCTCCCTATGGGACCGCGAAGCGCCGTGCTGAGCGGGGGGGGCGCATGTGGACACCGCCACTGGGGCCTTAGGTGGAGCCCCTCGTGGGGCCACGCAACGCCATGCTGGGGGGGGGAGACAAAGGCAGGGAAGGGAGGAAGGAGGGGGTAGAGGAGGAAAAGAGGAGACGCGGGGACTGCGACGTCCAAGCGAAGACCCAGCAACAAGTCGGTTGGGAAATTGGCCCAGCGAAGAACCCAACCGCGCGCAATCGTTGACATCGTCTTCGGCGGCGCCCCCCACGGGGCCGCGGACCGCGCGAGGGGCGCGCCGAGATGCGCGGTGGGGAACGCAACGCGAACAAGACGATTGGTCTGAGTACGAGAAACTGAGCGCGGGCGAGTCTGAGCGCGAGTGAGTCCGATTGCGAACGAGTCTGCGGTCGAGCGAGTCCACGCGCTCCTCCTCCTCCTCCTCCTCCTCCTCCTCCTCCTCCTCCTCCTCCTCCTTGGTCGGATCGACCGTTGCCACCCCGTCTACCGTCGGGGCGTTGACCCAAGGAACCCTGTAAGTAAGGAGCGAGGCCCCTTTTTATCCATGAGGTAAGCCTCGACTTCCCCCCGGAGCTCGCCGCCGACATACACCTTTGTCGGATCGGCGCTGGACCCCCACGGCGCCTCCGCTGCCACCCCGTCCACCGTCGGGGCGTTGACCCAAGCAACTCTAAATGAGGAACGAGGCCCCTTTTGATCCATGAGGTAAACTTCGATTTCCCATGGGGAACCTCAGGAACGCTGCAGAAGAATCACGGAACGCCGAGCCCCTCCCCAACGTAGAGGGCTCCTTCTTCGGAGGCCCTCCCTGGCGCGCTCCGCGCTCTTCTTCCCCGGTCTGGCACGGCCCCCCCGCCCTGGCCTTCCCATTACGGCCGCCCCCCCGGCGCGCCCACGCGCCCGTGGAGAGCCCACGTGGCGACCAGAGCTGCGGCAGCGCGAGACATCGCGCCCGGAGCCCTCGACCCCGCGCTCGAGGCGGATCGATCTGCGCTGGGGCCCCGGGGCCCGGCAAACCGGGGGAGAGCGCCCGGCAGGAGCCCGAGGCGTCGCCCGGACCTCGGGGTCCTCTGCGCGCCGCCGCGATCGGGGGCGTCCAAGGGGGGGGGCGTCCAAAACGTAGCGAAACGATTCGACAGGGCCACGAACTCCGAGACGTCCTGGCCAGGGCGCCCTCCTGGGTTGGGCGACCCCGACGAGAATTAGGTCGGGCATGTCCTCCTACGGGCGGATGTTGGGCGATTGTTTATGTACATGTACGAAATACTCGGACGTGGTCAAAACATAGTCCCCAGCCAATTTTTGTTTACTATTCTTGAACATTCCCCCTGTAGAGGGTCGGCTACACGTAAGAGTGACCCTGGGCAAGAGTGGCCTTTGGTGCGCAGCTCAACGGTGGACGCGGGGGGAGCAAACATGGGCGCGCAAGCCGCTGCTATCGCATCGCATTCGGCGATTGGGGCACCCCCTTGGGCCCGCACCAAAGGTCACTCCGGCGAAAGGTCACTCTTACGTCTAGTCGAGAGGGACAGGCCCGACTGACGACGAGAAGCCGCCGCGGCCGGGCCGCCCGGGCCGCCACTCCTGGGCGTGCGCCTGGAAGAACTCCTGCGGCTCCTTGTCGTACGGAGCGAGCAGCGCCTCCGCCGCGTCCGCGAGCCTCGCCGCGCAGCGCCCTCCCGCCCAGAAGCACAGGAGGAGGAGGAGGAGGAGGAGGAGGAGGAGGAGGAGGAGGAGGAGGAGGAGGAGGAGGAGGAGGAGGAGGAGGAGGAGGAGGAGGGAGGAGGAGGAGGAGGAGGAGGAGGAGGAGGAGGGAGGAGGAGGAGGAGGAGAAAAGGAGGAGGAGGAGGAGGAGGGGAGGAGGAGGAGGAGGAGGAGGAGGAGGAAGAGGAGGAGGAAGAGGAGGAGGAGGAGGAGGAGGAGGAAGAGGAGGAGGAGGAGGAGGAGGCGCTGGCGGCGCGCAAGCTTGGTCCCGCCTGTGTTGGGCTTCGTTTCTGCCACGCTTCTCTTCAGAAGCGGGCTCCCAGCACGCGGGCACGCCCACGACCCGCGCGACTTCGGATCGGATCTGCAAGGCTGACATCTGCAAGGCTACCATCCGCAGAGGAGGCGGGGGGGTGGGGGCGACGGGGGCCTTCCGAGGAAGGCTTCCGGGGCCTCGTCGATCGAGGAGGCCCTCTTGGACGCCTCCGGCGCGGCGCTCCCCCGCCCCAGAGTCGCTGGCGGCACGCCCGGGCGGAAGGCAGGGGGGCAAGTGGGGGCGAGGGGGGAGCCTCCCGACAAGGCATGGGGGGGGGCCTCTTCGAGGCACACCCCCCTCCCAGCCCTCGAGGAGGCCTTCCCGGAAGCCTCCGGTCGGCGCTTCTGGGGGGCGGCGCCCTCCCCCGCTCGCCTCGCCCTTGCGGCGCGCCGCCGAGATCAGGGCAGAGTCGGCCTCGGGGTGTGCCCCCCTGGCAACGTCCTGGCGAGCTCGCCGAGCTGCGCCGGGCCGCGTCGGCGAGGGCTGCCCGCGGGCCTGGAAGAGGAGTCGGAGGGCGGACGAGCACTGGTCCAAGGCCCGAGGCCGACTTGAGGACGCCAGGTTTAGGTCGGGCATATCCCCCTACAGACGGATTTCGGACGAAAAACAAAAAATACCACCAAAATACTCCAACAATGCTCCAAAAGAGTCCAGACATCGTCCCCGTACTATGTTTTGACTATGTTTGAATATCCCATTCCTCCTGTAAGGAGGGACAGGTCCGACTTAACGCAAGGTGAGGGTGCAGGCCTCCATGCTGAGAAGACGTTTCGCGTTGGCCGCCCTTCGGGGCCGGACGACGAACCCCCCCCCCAAGAATGGGCCAAAGAGCCAACCACGCTCAAGAGCCCATGAGCTGAAGGTGCCCTTGTGAAAATACTCCATCCTCGAGACAGTCGACCGCAAGGACACTGACGCAAAGGAAGGCAAGCACAACATTGATGATGCACTGCATCCTTACTATCGTGGTTGACTGGCTTTCGGGCTTCAAGTGGCCATTCGGGACGATTCCGGGCTTCACGGAAGGCTCTTGACCTGATGCCGTAGACCCCGAGGGCCCGAAGATAGGCAAGAGCCCAAAGACAACTCCGGAAAGCCTTCCAGAACCTGTGATCCCGACTGTGATTTTTGACTGTAGGTGTTGCCTCGATATGGCCCACTCTGGAACCACTGAATCCAGACAGGTTCACCGTTTGGAAATCTGTGTTCTTTCACCGCCAGTCGACAGTGAACTACTTTCGCCGCCGCGTTTGTCTCCGTATGGGGGTAGTGCTTACTGTGAACGCCCCAGGGGCATGTGATACAGACTGGTGTGGCCCGACAAGACATGTTAACGTCTCGATCCCTCGAGGGCGCGCCCTGAAGCGCCTCGTTTGCGTCGGACGAGAGGGGGGATAGCAAAGGAGGCGAATCAGCTCACGTAGCTGGCATTCCTGGCGCAGCCCGACGGCGGAGACCATCTACATGCAGCAATCTTCGTCCCCCCCCCTTTCCCCCCCCTGTCTCTGGATGCCCGTACAGAAAAATTGAAATCACCATGCCAAACAGTGGAGAACGTCCAAAACTGACAGCAGTCGCTGTGGGGCAGGCGACTTTTTGCCTCAAGTGGACTACGCCAATTGGCGAGAACGGCAATAAATCCTGCTCAAAACTGGCAAGAACTGCTGTCGCTCTTCGTGCCCTTCTTTCCGTACATATGCGACCTCCCTCCGGAGGGTGATAAGGAGGTTCGGGGAGGAGAAACCGACTTCTCATTCAATCGATCTCACTATACGATCTCATGATCGATCTCACTATCAGGATCTCTATCGATCTTACTATCGATCTTACGATCCCTCTCACGGTCGATCTCACTATCGATCTCACTATCGACGTCAATACCGATCTCACTAACTTATCGATCACCCTGTCAATCTCACTATCGGTCTCTCTATCGATCTAACTATCGATCTCACTATCGGTCTCAATAACAGTCTCGCTGACGATCTCGATCTCACTACCGATCAGGCTATCATTGCCATTAACGATCTCAATATCGATCTCACCACCGATCTTATTCGACCGATCGCACCATCGATCTCGGCCCCATATCAATACCACTATCGGTCTCAGTATCGATCTCACGATCGATCTCACTATCGATCTCACTATAGATCTCACCATCGGTCTCACTATCGATCGTACTATCGATCGAAAGGGCACCGACGGGATACTGGCGGGATACCCGCGGGACACCGCCGGACAACCCCGCGGGGGGCCATCTTTTGGCCCGGCGACGCCCTGGCCAGAGGGTTCGTTCCTCTCGCCCGTCCACGCAACTTTCCCTCGCCCGCCCGCACGACACGAACACGAAACCGAAACCGATTTCCCGGTGGGAAGTATCCGCTTCACTGCAATCTCACCCCCTCACCTCCTATCCGTTTCGGTCGTAGCAGCTTTCGTCAATTGTTGTTCCCCAAACAGCTTGCTGAACGGGGTGCTGTTGTGATAGAAGCTAACTCCGGCCGAGGGAAGTCGGAGCAGAGACATCCTCACAAAAATTTGATGGTCCGGGCCGTTTCGCTTGAGATATCCTCACAACTCTCGTTTCTGAGTTGGCCGGGATTGGCCGTTTCGCCTGAGACATAACTCTGAGCCCCGAGGTGCCGTGCGAGAGGTGGTTCGGGCCGTTTCGCCTGAGACATCCTCGAAACTCTGAGCTCTGAGATGCCCTCTGCGAGGTGGTCCGGCCCGTTTCGCCTGAGACATCCTCGAAACTTTGACCTCGGAGATGCCGCGCGAGAGGTGGTCCGGCTTGTTTCGCCTGAGACATCCTCGAACTTCTGAGCTCTGAGATGCACTGCGCGAGGTGGTCCGGCCCGTCTCGCCTGAGACATCCTCGCAACTCTGAGCTCTGAGATGCCGTGCGCAAAGTGGTCCGGCCTGTTTCGCACAAGACATTCTCGCAACTCTGAGCTCCCAGATGCCGTGCAAGAGGTGGTCCAGCCTTGGGGCCCAGAAGACCACATGTTACATATCCTCCCTGGGACCCTGGGAGCCCGCCTGAGACATCCTCGAACTTCTGAGCTCTGAGATGCCCTGCGCGAGGTGGTCCGGCCCGTCTCGCCTGAGACATCCTCGCAACTCTGAGCTCTGAGATGCCGTGCGCAAGGTGGTCCGGCCTGTTTCGCACAAGACATTCTCGCAATTCTGAGCTCCCAGAGGCCGCGCAAGAGGTGGTCCAGCCTGGGGGCCCAGAAGACCACATGTTACATATCCTCCCTGGGACCCTGGGAGCCCCAGGAGGCCCCAGAGAGCTCCAGGAGCCGCAGGACGCCCAGGACAGGCCCCAGGGGTCCCCAGGAGATTCCCAGGAGGCTCCCAGGAGGGCCCCTATCAGAACGTGTCCAGTTAATACACATCCGGTGTCGATTCGATGATTTTTCCCGCTCTTGTGCCCCCCCCTCCATTTTTGAGAGGCCCAAGCGGCCACAGGTTAGATATCCCTCCTGGGAGCCCCAAGAGGCTTCAGGAAACCCCAGGTGGAGTTCAGGAGGCCACAGGAGGCCCAGGAGGAAGCCCCAGGAGGTCACCAGGAGGCCCCAAGAGGCACCAGGAGGCCCCCGCAACTCGGAGCTCTGAGACGCCGCGCTCGAGGTAGTCTGGCCCGTTTCGCCTGAGACTTCCTCGCAGCGCGTTTCGCCCGAGACACCGTCCAGTCTCGCCTGAGGCATCCTTGCAACTCTGAGCTCTGAGATGCCGTGCGCAAGTTGGTCCGGCCCGTTTCGCACAAGACATTCTCGCAACTCTGAGCTCCCAGATGCCGCGCAAGAGGTGGTCCAGCCTGGGGGCCCAGAAGACCACATGTTACATATCCCCCCTGTGACCCTGGGAGCCCCAGGAGGCCCCAGAGAGCTTCAAGACGTCGCAGGACGCCCAGGACAGGCCCCAGGGGTCCGCAGGAGATTCCCAGGAGGCTCCCAGGAGGCCCCAGGAGGCTCCCTATCAGAACGTGTCCAGTTAATACACATCCGGTGTCGATTCGTTAATTTTTCCTGCTCTTGTGGCCCACCCCCATTTTGGGGGGCCCCGACGGCCACATGTTAGATATCCCCCGCTGGGAGCTCCAAGAGGCTTGAGGAAGCCCCAGGTGGGGTCCAGGAGGCCACAGGAGGCCCAGGAGGAAGCCCCAGGAGGTCACCAGGAGGCCCCAGGAGGCCCCAGGAGGCCCCCGCAACTCGGAGCTCTGAGACACCGCGCTCGAGGTGGTCCGGCCCGTTTCGCCTGAGACTTCCTCGCAGCACGTTTCGCCCGAGGCATCGTCGCAACTCTGGGGTCCGAGATGCCGCGCGCGAGGTGGTCCAGCCCGTTTCGCCTGAGACTTCCTCGCAACTCTGGGCTCCGAGATGCCCTGCGCGAGGTGGTCTGGCCCATCTCGCCTGAGACATCCTCGCAACTCTGAGCTCTGAGATGCTGTGCGCAAGGTGGTCCGGCCTGTTTCGCGTAAGACATTCTCGCAACTCTGAGCTCTCAGATGCTGCGCAAGAGGTGGTCCAGCCTGGGGGCCCAGAAGACCACATGTGGATCCCAGGAAGCCCCAGAGAGCTCCAGGAGGCCGCAGGACGCCCAGGACAGGCCCCAGGGGTCCGCAGGAGATTCCCAGGAGGCTCCCAGGAGGCCCCAGGAGGCCCCCTTACCAGAACGTGTTCAGTTAATACACATCCGGTGTCGATTCGTTGATCTTTCCTGCTCTTGTGGCCCCCCTCTCCCATTTGGGGGGGCCCCGACGGCCACATGTTAGATATCCCCCCCTGGGAGCCCCAAGAGGCTTGAGGAAGCCCCAGGTGGGGTCCAGGAGGCCACAGGAGGCCCAGGAGGAAGCCCCAGGAGGTCACCAGGAGGTCCCAGGAGGCCCCAGGAGTCCTCTCAACTCGGAGCTCTGAGACGCCGCGCTCGAGGTGGTCCGGCCCGTTTCGCATCGTGCAACTCAGGGGCTTTCCTGGGTACGGCAAGCCTCGGATACGAATAGCTCCCCCGACTTGGAAATCAAAGGAACGGTCCGAAAACAAGAGCCCCTTCTGAGCCCCAAGTGTTCCTCATTCCAGCGCCCTGATTGTGCATCCGTCGCCTTCCGCCAGCGCAAGGCGCCCTTGTCTTCCTTCCGCCGCTTTTCTAATCCTTCTGCCAAGAATGATGAAGAGGCCCTGGGACACACAAATATCAGACACAAATCCCAAGATTCCCCATATGTTCTCATATCTTCAAAATGTTCGTCTTCCCCCCCACTTCCCATATTTCCCCTTATTTTCCTGGGGATCGACGATTCATTGTGTCTGTGCGCCTTTTTCCCCTCCTGAGAAGATAAGGCAGCCGCTCGATCCCTCGAGAGGCGAGCCTGTTTCCGGAGCGCCCCACCCAGACATCTGAGGAGGAGGAGGAGGAGGAGGAGGAGGAGGAGGAGGAGGAGGAGGAGGAGGAAGAAGAGTGGGCAGCGCGTTTCCGGCGAGCCCGCTTCCGGCGAGCCCGTTTCCGGGTGGCGCGTCCCATATCCACACTTGGTGGCCCCGAGGCTCGACAACGGGACCCCGAGGCCCAGACCGAAGAACAACGTCCGGACCGACGAAACAAAAACAGATCGCCTGAGATCTGGCAATGCAACCTATCGTCCGCGAGGCCCGTCCCCAGAGCGCCCCACGCCCACATGTAGTCGACGCGCTGGCGTTGTCAGTTGAAGCGTTTTCTCGCGATCTCGGCCTCCGCGTCGCGTTACCAGGTCCCGGGGCTTTCAAGATCGGATCCGGGACGCACAACTACTCCAGGGGGAAGGGATCGGCAGCACTGCGGGCCGGGGATTGAAAACAACAGACGGTCAGGAACTCTGGCATAGAATTGTCGCCACGGCGGCCACGGCGACAAGCTATGCCCTGCAAACAAATAGCTTGTCGCTCCGCTCCGCGAGAGGCGGGGAAAGGCTTGGGACGTTGACGCTTGAACCTGGGGACGTGGACAGCGTGTCGTGCCGGAGCGCGGTGGGCTAAAACCGGTGGCGCGACACGCTCAGCCGAAGTTCCTCAACCGGAGTCGGCAACACTGCGGGGTCTGGGCACGGCGCCGATTTCGGGCAGCCCTGGGAGCCCCGCGACGCCGCCGAGCTCCGCTCCCGACCGCCAAGCATCGCCCAGCAGCGCCAGCAGCGCCGCCCAGCGGGGAGAATCCAGGCAGCCCAGCCGCCGCAGCCGCTCCGCGTCCACCAGAGGAGGGGAGTGAGGGCCCCGACCTCCTCCTCCTGCTCCTCCTGCTCCCTTCTCCTTCTCGTACTCCTCCTCCCCCTCCCGCCCTCCCTCCCTCCCTCCCTCCCTCTCTCCCTCTCCTCCTCCTCCTCCTCCTCCTCCTCCTCCTCCTCCTCCTCTTCTTCTTTTGTTTTTTTGTTTGGATAATTGTGCCGAGGGCCTCCTGGGACCGCCAAAGTTTTCTCCTGGCCCCGGGGTGTCCCCCTCGGCCGCACCGAGAGCTTTCCTGAGACCCCCAGAGTCGCCCCGAACGGGCGCCTTGGGGGGGGGGGACGAAGGGGCAAACCAGAACTCGAATGCCAACTGGTGGGGAGGGAAGAGGTCTTCCTGATCCTCCTTTCTTCCTCCTTCCTCCCTTCTTTCCTTCCGTCTTTCCTTCCTTCCTTCCTTCCTTCCTTCCTTCCTTCCTTCCTTCCTCCCCCATCTTCCTCCTCCTCCTCCTCCTCCTCCTCCTCTTCTGCTTCTTATTCTTATTATTTTTCCTCCTCCTCCTCTTTCTTTTCCTCTTCCTCGT
Organism: Prorocentrum cordatum; assembly: GCA_963575745.1. Classification (NCBI taxonomy): domain Eukaryota; class Dinophyceae; order Prorocentrales; family Prorocentraceae; genus Prorocentrum; species Prorocentrum cordatum. Next base: position 82,431 of record CAUYUJ010002670.1, read on the forward strand.
CCTCGTCCTCTTCCTTCCCTCTGGTAATTCTCAGCCTCTGGAGGCCCTCAGGCCTTGGGACCGTAAACAAAAATAGCACATGTAGTCAGAGGATCAAGCCGCATGGCCGATGCACCAACGACATCGGGGTTGAAAACGTCGGACTCCAAATCGCGCCGCATCGCCGATACATCGTCGACGCGTTGGGTCCTCCACCTGTTCCCGGTCCTAATGGGGGGGGGGGGCATGGAAAAAAGAAGGGGGAAAGGACGAAGCAGGGAGAATGAAAAACATCAGGACTTGCACTCCGTGGAATGCGAGTCCGCCTGCCCGTTGATGAAGGACAACTCTTGCTACCCCAAATGCCGACCCTGAATCTTGAAGGCCGGATCTGTATTCCGGAGGGGCGCGTGACCATTCTGAGGCCATAACTCGAAGGAGGGAGGAAGAAGAAAAGGAAGGATGAGAGGAGGGAGAAAGGATGAGGGGAGGAATAGCAGGCCCAACAACGAAGAAATGCCCCAGCAAAACACCCTAGTGAAAGCCCCCGCGCGACAACACAAACGTGCACCCTCTCACTCTGCCCGACGCCTGTGGCCATTTGGGCTCAGGCGCTCGGCCGATTTTGAACAACGGTTGGCTGGCCACTCCTTCGCGGCCAGGCCCCAGCTCGTGGGGCCAGCCTGCGGGCTGGCGGAGAAGATGAAAGAGGAGGGAAGGAGAAGAGGAGGAGGAGGAGGAGGAGGAGGAGGAGGAGGAGGAGGAGGAGGAGGAGGAGGAGGAGGAGGAGGAGGAGGAGGAGGAGGAGGAGGAGGCTGGCCCCCGGGCCGTGCGCCCTCGACGCCGCGCTGCGGCGGGTCGGCAAGGCGCCGCGCGAGCGCGACCTCCTCGGCCCGCGCCCCGCGCTGCAGGCCGAGGAGGCCGAGCTCGAGATGCCCCATCGCGCAGGCTGCGGGGGCCGCGGGCCTCGCCGTCGAAGGAGGCGCGGCAGCCGTTGCGGGAACTCGCCCCAAACATGCGGCGTCCTGACTTCTCCACTGCGGCGCCCCCGAAAGTCCAGACCCTTTCCCCAGGGCCGGCTTTTCATCCTGAGTCATTGTTTGACGCTCTTGGGGCCTGGCGAGGGCCCCTGGAGGCCGAAAATAGCGAAACACCTCCCGTCGTGATTTCTTCACGACGCGAGGGGATCTGGGAAGAGCCCGCTCAGAAATGCCTCAGGGCGCGCCACGGTTGCCCCGAACGGGCGTGCTGGACGACGCCACGGTCGAAACCCCACCGCCGCTGGGGGCCTGCGCGATGGCGGGGACCCGCTTCGCGCGGAGGTGCCGCGCGGCCGCGGAGCGCCAGCGTGGAGTGGAGGTGCAGGAGCGGGCGCGGTGGAAGCCTCGCCTGATCGCGCTGCTCGAAGGGATGAGAGCGACCCCCCCCAGGATGGCGCAGGCCTGTATGGACTCGGAGCGGGCGAAGGGCGGCATCGCAGGCCGCACGCGCGTCAACACGGTGAGGTCGTACGTGCGCGACATGGAGATGATGCGCGGGTGGTTTCTGCGCGCGCGGGGTCTCGTGGCGCGCGACGATCGCGCACTTCATACGACTGCGCGCGCGCCAGGGCGGCGGCCGACGGTGCCAAACCAGACCCTGCGCGCCTCCGTCTGGGCGGAGCGGGTCGCAGGTATCGATGCGAACGACAGGCTCTGCGCCTGGCCGGAGGCGCAGCAGGTCGACGCCAACGTGGAGACGCTCCTCGGCGCGGGCAAGGGGCCGACGACGTCGGCAGCACGTTTCCTCAGCGCGTTTATCGGAGCATTCGAACGGCGGATCATGGACAACGGCCCCGCCCCGTACCTGAGCGGCGTGGCGTGGCTTCGCCTCGTCAAGGTGCGGGCCGCGCTGCACTGATGCGACCGCAGCTGGCCCCCGCCGCGGTGACTCGCTTCAGCGGGCAGGGGGCTGACGGCCACGATAGGGCGCGCGATGACCGGCAGAACAGGGCGCGAGATGCCGGAGCATCCGCTAGTGGTACCCCGAGCGCTACATGCAGGCCCGGGCGCGGATCCAGGTTGGCTTCGACCTGTGGCAGGGGGTCGCAGATGTCGAAGGGGTCCTGAAACCAGCGGCGCGCGCAATGGAGGTGATCGAACTCTCGGGGCGGGCGACGGACCCCTCGGCCATGACGGCATCGGGGGTCTCGAAAAGTGACCGCGACGACCTGGGCTGGCGGTCGCTGGAGGGGGCGGGCACGCGCGAGGACGCGCCGTGTAAGTCGTGGTCAGGCTCCAGAGGCAGGTTGCGGATGTGCTGCGCTCAGAGAAGGCCTGCGCGGCGCCGGGCGAGTCGGCGGCCATCCCGCAGCTGACGGACTGGCCAATGCCGAGGAAGAACTTCTCGGTGCAGAAAGCGGCGAACTTGGCAGCCGAGACTTACGCGGCCCTCGAGACCTACGCTGGCGGGTTAGCGATGGCGCTCCGGGGCAGCTAGGACGAGCCGGGCGCGACGGCAACCCCAGAGGCCGACTCCGAAGATGGGGGGCCGGATGGCGTCGCACCAACGGCGGGGATGGCAACGCCTCCACGAGGAGTGCCGAAGGCAGATCGAGGACGAGGGTCGCCCAGAATAGCTGGGCGAACGCCCAGATCGGTGACGGTGAGAAAAGACACGACTCTAGAGCTCTACAGCACCGGCAGCTCTCTCATCGTGCACACGGAGAAACGCAAGGTAGCCAGGCTCCAGAACGTCGCGGGCTGCGGTCGGGCGAACGGCAGGCCGCCGCTGAACTCGACCCACTTCGACGATTTGCCCGACGCAAAGGACCACGACGTGGTCTGACAGACGCGCCGGCGTCCAATTTCGGCCGAGATGGCGAGAGCGGGACAAGAGCGAGGACGGCGACTCGGGCAGCTCGTCGAGTTCCGCCAACTCCGACGGGTCGGGCGGGGCCGCCGCGTGGAAGGCCTCGGCGGCGGCGGGCTCCGCGTGACACCCGGGGCGCGAGCGCGCCGGCCCCCGGCCCCTCCCACCTGGCGGATCGGCCGCGAGGGCGCTTGCAGCGGAGGGCACCGCGCGATCCGTCTGGACGGGCCCCCCCGCAACCACCCACCCTGAGGGTCGGGCGTCAATCATTGTTTACTTTTCAGGGAAACAATGATTGACGGCGGACGAGGGTTATCTTTTGATGTGAAAGCGTTTACTGCGCCCCCTCCATGTGCATTTTCTCAGGCCCACAGATGAGGGGAAACATTGGGCGCATTTTTGAGCAAAAGTGGCTAGGGGAGGAGACGGAGAGGGAAAGGAAGGGGAGGGAGGAGGAACAAGAAGCAGAGAGGAAGGCGTAGGGAGAAGGACGGGATTCGATTGCGAAGGCCTGACGTGGGTCAGAGTCCTCATGGATGCTTCTTGGGGTCTCTTCGAAGCGCTCTCGGGTGCTTCTCGGGGGCAGTGTAAAGGCCTCTTGGGAGCTTCGTGGGGCCTCTTGGGGGCCTCTTGGGGGCCTCTTGGGGGCCTCTCGGGGCTTCCTGGGTGCCTCTTGGGGGCCTCTTAGGACCTCTGACTTTTGGGTGCTTCCTTGGGGGCCTTTTGGTTCCTCCTGTGAGCCTCTCGGGGCCGAGGGCTCGAAATGTCCGTTTTGGTCCCTCGTCTGGGCACCCTCTTGGAGCCGTCTTGGGGGCCTCCTGGGCCGTCTTGGGGCCTTTGATTTTTCCACTTGGGGCCTTCTTCGAAGTGCTCCTGGAGGCCAAGGCAGGTCAGGTCAGGTCAGGAGCCTTGCGCCAGACGGCGCGCGAGCAGGGTGAAACAAGACGATTTTGCCTGTGAAGGGGCCCCTCGGCACTCCATCCAAATCAGGCTCTGCGAAGCATGTCTGGGCTTCGATTTTTCCACGGGCTCAGTCCTCCCAATCTCGAGAGGCCTCGACCCCTGCAGACAAGCGTACCTTGCTCATCGCCACGTTTTCCAACGTCTTGGGGTGTTTCGACCGCCCGCAAATGAGCTTCAGAACTCCTATAAACGCTTCATCTAAATAGCAAGAGAAATCCTTTGGCGGCCCGAACAAACTCAACTGATCCTCGACTAAATGCTGCAGCAGGTGCATTTTCTGCCTACAGTGAAAAGGCATGTTTTTGTGTTCGGCTGCGGGCAGTCCCGTGCACCAAAGGTCGTTCAAATCAACTAGGGTCTGCAAAAAGTCATACATAGGTTGAATGCACCTTTGGGCGTCGAAGTTCGGGCTGTCGCAAGCGGTATAATATTCGACGACGGCAGAAAACAACCTCACAATCAATTCACAGTACCTGGGCCCGCGGCCATACAAGCGATGGCCAGGCCTCCTCCAATCGAATGGCTCTCGGCCTTGGTGGCCAGCCTGCCGATGGGCCAATGCCAGACAGAATCTGCACAAGTGCTTGGCTTGGGAAGCCTTGCTTTTCAGCACGGGGTACGGTGAATTCTTGGACCTGATTTGTGACAGACTAAGAACAATAGGGGTCAGGCGGGGATTGGAGCGAAAGTAAGCGTTGAGGTCCTGATTGATACTCTTCAAACCAAGCTTTTGATTCCGATGCCACCGTTTGTTGCTTATCTCCACCCAGAACAGCGAGCCTATCGCGTCCAGGAGGGGCCCCAGTTCGCCCGCGTGCATCTGATCCACGGCAAAGTGATCCAGTAGCAATCCAGGGCACCTGAAGATGGTGCTCAGCTCCAAACCCCCAGCTGCCACCTCCATCATGAAACTCTGATGAGTACGAAGCTCGCTCCTGTGCGGAGCATCCCTGCGGAATTCTCGCCTGTATTGCTCTTTGGTAACGTTGCATTTCCAACAAAAACATTCTTGACCTGGCCGTCGAAAGCGGTATGCTTGGGACATCCAATCCCAATCGCCACGAATCTGCACGATCCCAGCAAGAGGCAATTCAGTAGTTGGCGCCAGTCGGTGTCGAGCGTCCCAAGCACTCCAAGGCTGGCCGTCATGGCGTCGATCGGGGGCCCCACGCCCCCTGAGGTGCTGCATCGACCAAGCGACGACAGAGAACACGTCTTGCAGCGTGTGAAAACCTTCACAACCGCACGCGCACATCGAGTCCTACAAAGAAGTGTTTCGCGAAACAAATACGCATATGACACTTCGCTTGAGGGGGGAACGGGGGGGCGGATTTAATGGAGGAGGTGGAGGAAGAGGTAGAGTATGATGATGGTGATGATGATGATGCTGATGCTGATGTTGACGCTGATGATGTTGCTGTTGATGATGATGCTGATGATGATGCTGGTGGTGATGATGGTGATGCTGATGATGATGATGCTGCTGCTGATGATGATGATGATGAGAGGGGAGAAGGAGGAGGAGGAGGAGGAGGAGGAGGAGGAAGAGAAGGAGAATCCCCGATACACGGGGAACACACATGCGCATTCGTTTCTTGAATCCCTCCTTCCTTGGCCAGCACGCAAATCATAAAACGCTTCTTTCTAATGGCAGCCGATCCAGCGAGCAGGTTGAATGACACTGCAGTCACGGACTTTGCCCCACCTGCCCTCATGGTCGTCGTGTACTGAACTCCATCACCATGCAACCCGAGCGGCGACACCGAGGTCGCCAGATGGGGCGCGACGCCGACGTCTGGGTGCGCGCACCAGCTCTGGATCAACCTGCCCACTGGCGTGCTTCCAATCTGCTCCTCCGTGAGAGCTGCTTCCTGGAAGCTTGTCCTGTAGTGATGGACTGTCTCGTGCGGCAGAAAAAAAGCGTGCTTGACAACCGTGTTATCAGGGCCCCGAGTGTCTGCATAATATTCTTTGGGTAGAGAATCCACGATACCGAATCTCTCGGCAGCCGCCAGGATGTCCCTCTGGATGTTTGATTGCCAACGGCCGTCTGTGCCAGCTGATCGCAGGGCATCCGCTGACCCCAACGGGCCCCAGTGCCCAAGCTGGAAAGAGAAGCTGACCGCCGTGAGACAATCCTGCAGGTTGGATGCATCCCTCAAACGGCACGCCACAGCGGCGCCTTTCCAGCCCCAGCCGTCCTCCCACGCTGCTGAGGCCAGCTTCTGCACGGCCGCCCCTGAGAGAACCCCTTTGGCAAAGAGGCTGTACAACTCCAGCTCAAGCTTCGATGGCATCGGGACTTCGACTGCAGCCCGCAATTCCAAGCTGAGGAGCTTGAGCGCAAAACAGGCTACGGATGTGCATGTTGTTGGTTTGTTTCAGTTTGCGTTTGCGCTTGTTGGTAGGGGTAGTGTACATGCGGTGCGTTATGCCTGTCTTGTTGCAGGATGCTGATGTGCTTTAGTTGTTGATGCTTATCTATGGTATTGCTCCTGCTTTCCGTTATCGCTGCTGCTGCCTTGCTCGGTGGAGGGAGGAAGTAGTAAACATGCGGTGGTTCATGTTTCCGTTACTTGCGGATCATTGGTGTTATTAAATTGTTCTTGTTGGTGGTTCTGTTCTGCCATTGCAGTTGCTTGTTGTTTCTGTTGCTGTTGTTGTCGTCGGTGTTGTTGATGGTGTTGTTGTCGTTGTCGTTGTCGTTGTGGTTGTTGGTGTTGTTGATGGTGTTGTTGTTGTTGTTGTTGTTGTTGTTGCTGTTGCTGTTGTTGCTTGTCTGATGGGGGGGAGGAGAGGGGCTGGGAAAGGGGTAGGGCCTTTTATATCCGTCGTGCCCAGGACGTAAAAGAGAGATCTGAGAAGAAGGGAAGGGAGGGGGATTATCTCATGTGTTATGTTGACCTTGTTAGCTGCTCAGTGTTGGCGATCTGTCGTAAGAAGCTTGTTGTTGTTGCTGCTGCTTGTCTGATGGGGGGAGGAGAGGGGCTGGGAAGGAGTTGGGCCCTTTATATCCGTCGTGCCCAGGACGTAAAAGAGAGAAAGAGAGAGAGAGAGAGAGAGAGAGAGAGAGAGAGAGAGAGAGAGAGAGAGAGAGAGAGAGAGCTGAGAAGAAGGAAAGGTAGAGCAGCTATCTCATGTATTATGTTGACCTTGTTAGCTGCTCAGTGTTGGCGATCTGTCGTAACAAGCTCGGGGTATGACATTATGTATTATGTTGTCTTTGTTCGCTGCTCATTGTTGGCGATGCTGTACGAGGCGATGCTGCACGATGCGGTTGTTGCTGTCTCTGTGCTCCAGAGAGAGAGAGAGAGAGCAAGGGGGGCTTGCATTATCTTCGCGCTCGGGCAGAAAGAACGGCTGATCCCAACTGGCTCCTGGAGCAAACCGCACGCTCCATGTCTGACCCAGCTGTGACCGATGCATGTATATTGCCGTGCTGCTAGATGGCCCGAACGGCGTCGCTCAAACTCAAGCAAAATCAACTCGAATAGGCAACTGCGCAGCCACGAGTCCGCGTCGCCTGGACACGCGCCAAAGCTATGGGCATTCAGGCCGAAAAGCTGGGAGGAGGGAGGGAGGACAGATGATATACAGGTAAAAAAGTTGCCCTGCGGCCACGCTCGCTCCTGCGGCCCCTTATAAGGGCTCAGGCGCGGCGCCGTCCGTCACGGCCTTGCCACCGGTGCTGTCGACCTGCTCGGAGCCCGCGGCCCCGTCGCCGTTGGCCTTCTCGGCGGTGTTGCCCTTCTTCTCGTCCTTGGTCTTCCTGGCGCGCGCCTTGGGCTTGGCCTTAGCAGCCTTCATGGGGAACAGCTCGCGCCTCATGTCATCGCGCTGCTCTGCGTCCAGCTCTGCCTCCTCCTCGTACGTGTCAGTCCTGGCCTTCTTCAGAGAAGTTGTGGAGCAGGAAGAGCAAACAATGTAGACGTAGCCCGCAGCAGCTGGCAGCCCCAGATCATCTGCTTGTTTGATCGTAGCCTTCGAAGCCTTCTTCTGCTTGACCCAGCCCATCTTCACGGCGAGGTCGATCTCCTGCTGGATGTTCTCATCCCTCGGCGATAGGTTCATCTTGGTGCACATCTCCCAGTAGCTGAGGGTCGCCTGAACCTTGGAGTCCGCGTGCTCCTGCGTCTTCGTGGAGGTGATGCGACGCGTCGATTTGCATATGTTCTTCAGGTAGAAGTCCTGCAGCTTGATCTGCGAGATGAGCTGCTCCACAGGAGGGAGGCCCTTTGTCTCCGCCCACAACTCGCTGAAGTTCGAGTTCGGATTGGCGTACCGATACTTCGACATCTTCTGGCTGAGGTCCTTGATCTCCCCAGCCTGCTCCTTCATCTTCTGCTTGAGCTCCTTGATCTGTGCCTTATCTTCTTTTGACTTAGCCTGCATGGCAGTCTGCTTAGCCCTTGCGCTCTTCGCTGCATCCCTCGCCTTTTCGGCAGCCAGCTTAGCCTTGGCGGTCGCCTCCATCTGCTTCACCATGCGCGACGTTGCTGCATCGACCTTGATGGGGACAGAGTCTGAGTCCGAGTCCGAGTCCGAGTCCGAGTCATCATCGTCGCCATCAGCGGCGCCGTCACCAGCAGCAGCCTCGCCTGGGGCATCGGGGGCAGCCTCGGCCGATGCAGCACCCTGGGCTTCGGGAGCAGCAGCCTCGGGAGCAGCAGCCTCGGGGGCAGCCTCGGCTCCAGCAGCTGCAGCAGCCTCCAGGGCTTCGGGAGCAGCCTCGGGAGCAGCAGCCTCGGGGGCAGCCTCGGCTCCATCAGCTGCAGCAGCCTCGGGGGCTTCGGGTGCAGCCTCGGGAGCAGCAGGAGCAGCGGCCTGCTCAGGCAGGCCCCCCCCGTCAGACGCCGCAGCCTCGCCTGCATCACTAGTGCGCAAGAGGTGCTCAGGAGTCTGCTCAACGCCAACCTTCTTCGCCGACCCCTCGGATGGCGACGGGCCCTGAAGGTCGTCTGCGGTGCCCGCGCGGCGAGGTGGCGTGCTGAAGATCTGAGCTGGGGCACCGCCGACAGCGGCCCGTTGCGGTTCCTCCAGCGTCTGCTCCGACACGCCAGCCGCATGCAACTCCTCATCACCAGCGGGAACTGTGGACGTGCCATCCTCGGCGTCGGCGGGCCGCTCCTCCTTGACGGGCGTGAGGGGCTTGCGCCCGCGCCCGCGAGGGCGACCCTTGCCGCGACCCTTGCCGCGAGCCTGCAGGCGAGAGGAACCAACCGATGTACTGGCATCCGTGTCGCTCTCGGTGTCGCAGCGGTAGGTGCCAGTGGCGATTGCCTCGGTGAGCTGATCGAACTTGGCGTTCCACGAATCGAGCAACGTCTGAGTCATCCCCGAAGGCGCGAGTCGCGTCAGGTGACAGGTGAGCTCGGCAGAACAACGCGTGCTGCAGGCAACTTCGATGCCAAAACGGCTGCGGAGAGGAGGAGGAGGTTGAAGTTGGCCGAGGAGGGGGCCAAAATTATCTACAGGACCTGCCATAGATAATTCTATAGATAATTTTATAACTAAAACCCTTATGTAAAACTATCTACAGCATTCCATAGATAATTCTATAGATAGTTTTGGCCCCGAGCCCCGCGACGCAACATCGTGCCCTGAGGGCCCCAGAGGCTCAGGGCCTCAGCGGCCCCAGAGATGACCCCCGCAGAGACCACGAGTACTGAGGGGACGATACGGGCACGGGGCATTTGTTTTTGTTGAGCGGACGCGTTGGGCCCGCAACATCATTGGGGGGCCCAGCAGCAGCCCTAGACAGTTCCAAGATGGCTCAGGACAGCCCCATACAATTCCGCGACAAAGTGGCTGAAACACACCAGCCATTTTGTCGCGTCGGAAGCCCTCTTGGGCTTCTGAGCCCACGTGTTTTCCTCGGCCGCAATGCCTCGATGTCCCGCCTCGGGCAGGAGGCAATTGTTCAATCCGAGCGCGGGATGGCAGCATAACCCAATGCTGAGCCCAACGCTCCGTCGTTGGGGTATTCCGTGCATTCTAACACTGACTTGCTCGAGACAGGCGCTCCTCTCCCCCTCATCCTGTTATCAGCTTCCTCCTCCTCCCTTCCGCATCCTCCCTCTTCTCCTCCTCCCGTTACCCGTCCCCTGCCTCCCCCCGTCGACCATCCCATCTGCCTCCTCCTCCTCCTCTTCCTCCTCCTCATGGTGCGCCACGCTCCACGCCGAACTGCTTCGGCGAGCATCTAGCCGCGACAGCCTCGAGGCGAGCACGGGAGGGGGTTAGACTCGTCCCATCGGGAGTCAGAGAAACAGAGGAAGCGGGAAACGAGACGGGCATAGTGCATTGGTGTTCGTCGAGTGGACGCGCTGATCTTTAACTTAAAAAAGGTACATCCTCATAGCCAAGGTTTTTTTCAAGTTGCGACTCAGCGCCTCCGCTCTACAAACGTCATATGCCGTGCCAGCTTCCTTCCCCTTTCCCTCATGTTCCCCGACTTTTAGGGCCTCGAAGCGGCCGTCCCCGAACCCAGCGCGAGGGCACTGAGCTCGAGGGGCGAGGTGCCACAGGTTGGCACTCGCAAACGAAACACGTGCTCACGGATCGAGGCGCTCCCACACGCCAGTCTTGGCGCCTTTGCGCCACTTGCCCTTGTTGTTCTGGACGTCGTCCGCCCAGTCCAGGGCCGTCGTGAAGGCCTCCTTGTACGCGGCAACGAACTCGGCGTCCGAGCCCTCGCGACCATCTGCTGGGAACTTCATCGGGAACGACGGGTTCCCGTGGCCAGCGAGCCTCGCCACGAGCCCGTGCCGAGTCGCGAGCCAGCCGTGGACCTTGGACGAGCGCGGCTCGTAGCGAATCGTCAGGGGGCCATCCCTGTAGAAGAGCTCCGCGCCGATGCGCACCAGCTCCTCGTGGCGCTCGGCAGCCAACTCCTTGGCGAATCAGGCGACGGGATCTATCCATATCCACTGCCCAGGCCTTGCCCTTCTGGGCCGAGGACTACGCCCTCCTGGCTTGGCCAGGGATGCCTATACGCCGCTTCTGGGCCCAGCATGGGCCAGGCCTAGGGCAGTGGATATGGACCGATTCCGTTGCCCATGGAGGGATCTAGATTCCTTGGCCACGCCGTGTGCTCAATTCCCAGGGGCCCGACGTCCAGTTTTCAAGGCGCACATCCATTCCCAAGCGAGCGCTACGTGAGCCACTACTGGACAACGTCCTGTGGTTTCACGTAGCGCTCGCTTGGAAATTGACGTGCGTCTTGACAACGTGATTTACTCCCTTCGCCCCGATCGCAGATCTAGATCTGGATCGGGCACTCGGGCAACATAGGGTCAGGGGTTCGAGTTAGGGGCTGGGGGCTCGGGTCAGGGGTTGCGGTTAGGGTTAGGGGTAGGGGCCACGGTCAGGGTTTATGAGGTGGCCCAAGCCTTGACCCTAACCGCCGCAAGCCTTGAGCCGAACCCCCAACCCTATAACCCCAACCCCTATACGTCCTTCGGCGTCGTCTCCTTTGCCCCGCCGTCGGCCGCCTGGCCGACGACGACACGGACGAGGGCGGTTGGCAGCGCACGGGGTAAACGCAAGGGAATCGATGCTGCAGGAGAAGGGCCCTAAATGGGCCCGTGAGGGCCCTGAAAGGGCCCGTGAGGGCCCTTAAAGGAGCCCTTAAGGCCCCAGATGGGGCCAACCGTATCTTTCACCCTATTGCCCCTGCGTTACCGACCGCCCGAGGAGGGTTAGCAGGGTTACATGGGTGGAGGGCTGCAGGGTTGGAGGGTCGGGGCTCTGGGGGGGTGGAGGGGCGCAAGGTTGGAGGGCTGCCGGGTTGGAGGGCTGGAGGGTTGGAGGTCTCCAGAGGGTGGAGTGGGGTGGGTGGGAGGGTTGGGGGCTTGGAGGGTTGAAAGTGTCGTGGGGGGGCCTGCTCGGCCCCGACCTCGGCTTTGCTGTCGGAGGCGCCGTCGGGGGCGTCGGAGTCGGCGACCTTCGCGGCCTGGCCGTCGGAGTCGGCGACCTTCGCGGCCTGGGCGTCGGAGTCGGCTACCTGCGAGGCCTGCAGTTCGGAGTCGGCGACCTTCGAGGCCTCCAGGTCGGAGTCGGCAACCTTCGAGGCGTGCAGGTCGGAGTCGGCGACCTTCGAGGCCTGGGCGTTCGAGTCGGCAGCCTTCGAGGCCTGCGGGGCGTCGGAGTCGGCTACCTTCGCGGCCTGGGCGTCGGAGTCGGCAACCTTCGAGGCCTCCAGGTCGGAGTCGGCGACCTTCGAGGCCTGCAGGTCGGAGTCGGCAACCTTCGAGGCCAGGGCGTCGGAGTCGGCAACCTTCGAGGCCTGGGCGTCGGAGTCGGCGACCTTCGCGGCCTCCAGGTCGGAGTCGGCGACCTTCGAGGCCTGCAGGTCGGAGTCGGCAACCTTCGAGGCCAGGGCGTCGGAGTCGGCAACCGTCGAGGCCTGGGCGTCGGAGTCGGCGACCTTCGCGGCCTGAAATGATGGAAGCGGGGGGCTAGGAGGAGGAGGAGGAGGAGGAGCAGGAGGAGGAGGGAGGAGGAGGAGGAGGAGGAGGAGGAGGGAGGAGGGAGGAGGGAGGAGGGAGGAGGGAGGAGGGAGGAGGGAGGAGGAGGGAGGAGGGAGCAGGAGGAGAAGGAAGAGGAGCAGGAGCAGGAGCAGGAGGAGGGCGCTGAGGAGGGAGGGGAGGGAGGTGAAGAGCAGGACTGGGACGCAGCCTTGTTCGCACCCTTCGTGAGCTTGAGCTTGCCTGACGCGGTAGCTCCCCCCTACCTGCCCTTCTCCCTACTCCCTCTGCTTTCTTCTTCTCCCTACTCTCTCTCTGCTTTCTTCTCTCGTCCTTTCTTTATCCTCTCCTCTTTCTCCCTCTTCTCCTCCTCTTATTCCTCCTCCTCCCTGTCCTCATCCTCCTCCTTCTCCCTCCTCCTCCTCCTCCTCCTCCTCCTCCTCCCTCTCCTCCTCCTCCTCCTCCTCCTCCTCCCCTCCTCTCCTCCTCCTCCTCTTCCTCCTCCTCCTCCTCCTTCGGTGGCCAGAGGAGGAGGAAGCGATTGTTGTGGTGAGTGTTGGGGCGACCCAGTCGCCTACGAGGCGGCGCTGCGGCTTCTTGCCACCTGCCTCCCGCGGAAGCTCTCGAAGTGGCGGCGGCCCTGATGATGAGGCGCCCGAAGTCGTGATAAGACCCCACCATATGCCGATGACCTTGTACGCATACTTCTGGTCGCCGTACTCGAACAAGGCAAGAACTTCTGACGATTCGCCACGGCCGACGGTCTTAGGAATCAGGTCGGTCGTCTCCAGCTTCTTGCCGTTCATGACAACGCGGGCCACTTTCTTCTCGAAATCGTAGTCGGCCTCGGGCAAGGGCAACGGCGCTGGCTCGGGCTGCACTTTCAGGGCGGCGGCGGCCAGCTCCTCGGAGTCGGTGCCGTCGCCGATGCTGGACTTGGAGCCTTTGCGCCTCCAAGCCTGCCGCCTCTTCATGAAGGCCAAGAACTCGGAGCGCGGCTTGTTGGCGCCGTCCCAGAGCTCCTGCAACTTCGGCTTGTACAGGCCCTGGCATGCAGGGATGAGGATGCTGTCAGCCACATCAGGCGACCGCAAGAGCTCGGATACCTTGTCGATCTTGGCCTTCTTCTCCGCAGGGCTAGTCGACTCTGGGCCACGTTTGCGGCTCATCTCTGGACGGTCGTGCGCCCTGAGAGTGAAGGATCGCCTCGGGCCAAAATGGCTGTTGTGTGTTGCTGGTGTTGCGATTCCTAGCGCTGCCGTTGCTGTTGTTTTGTTAGTGGTGGCGGTACCGTTGATGCATGCTGCTTATGGATGTTGGAGGAGTCGGTCCTTTGTACAGGTGTTGTTGCTGCTGCTGTTGCTGTTACTGTTGCTGTTGCTGTGGTTGGTTGGTTGTTGTCGCTGTTGTTGTTGTTGTTGTTGTTGTTGTTGTTGTCGTTGCTGGTGTCGGTGATGGTGGTGTTGTTGCTGTTGCTTGTGTTGTTGTTGCTGCTGCTGTCGCGGCTGTTGTTGTGGTTGTTGTTGTCGTTGTTGTTGAGGTTGTTGCTGTTGTTGTTGTAGTTGTTGTTTTTGCTGTTGTTTTTGTTGTGGTTGTTGTTGTTGTTGCTGTTGTTGCTGTTGTTGTTGTTGTTGTTGTTGTTGTTGTTGTTGTTGTTGTCGCGGGTGTTGTTGTGTCTGAATGGAGAGGAGGGCCTTTTATATCCGTCGTGCCCAGGACGTGAAAACAAGCAATTGGAAGAATGGAAGAGAGGGGGACGGAAGTCCTTGTTAGCTGCTCAGTGTTGGCAAAGATAGCTCGAGCATATACGTGCACACGGGGAAGGAGAAGGGGTGGGATGGGATTGGGCCTTTTATATCCGTCGTGCCCAGGACGTAAATAAATAATAGAAGTGGGAAGAAGGGAGACGCTATTATATAGTATGTTGTTTTGTTAGCTGCTCATTGTTGGCGATGCTGTTCTGGCGAACGAGGCGTGACACCTTGCGAGATCAGTCCGTTGCCAAGGCCGTCGCCGTCTGGGCCTTTTATATCCGTCGTGCCCAGGACGTAAAAGAGAGAAGTGGGAAGAAGGGAAGAGTGGGGGACTATGTTATGTATTATATTGTCCTAGCTGCTCAGTGTCGGCGATACGTCGTAAAGAGCTCGAACATCTACATACACATGTGGGTGGAGAGGGGTGGGAAGGGGTTGGGCCCTTTATATCCGTCATGCCCAGGACGTGAAAGAGAGAAGTGGGAAGAAGAGACGAGATGGGGATTATGGTATGTAATAGGTTGTCCTTGCTAGCTGCCTATTGTTGGCGATGCTGTTCTAGCGAAGGAGACTTCACACGTTGCGAGATCAGTCCGTCGCCGTCGCCGTCGCCGTCGTGTTGTTTGGTTGATGTTGCTGCTGTTGCTGTTTATGTTGCTGTTGTTGCTGTTGCGTTGTTGTTGCTATTGTTGTTGATGTTGTTGCGGCTGTTGCGGCTGTTGCTTGGAGGAGAGGGGGTGGGAAGGGGTTGGGCCTTTTATATCCGTCGTGCCCAGGACGTCAAAGAGAGAAGTGGGAAGAAGAGAGGAAACGGGGGAATATCATCATATGTTGTTGTTCTAGTTAGCTTTTCATTGTTGGTGATGCTGTACGAGGCGTATTATATTTTGTTGTTCAGGCTTGATAAGTCTTGCTCTTGTTGATGTTGTTGTTTTTGGGGTTGTTGCTTTGTCTGCATGGGAAGGAGAGGGGGCGGGACAGGGGTTGGGCCTTTTATATCCGTCGTGCCCAGGACGTAAAAGAGAGAAGCGTGAAGAAGAGAAGAAAGGGGATTATCATACGTTTTGTGTTGTTATTGTTAGCTGCTCGTTGTTGGCGATGCTGTACGAGGCGTAACTCCATGCGAGATAAGTGCGTCGCCATCGCCGCGGCGCCGTCGTCTGTCGTCGTTGTCCACCGCCGTCGTCGTCCGTCGCCGTCGTCGTCGGTCGTCGTCGCCCCCAAAGTACAGGCGGAAGGGGGAGGACACTAAGAACTGGAGGTTTTTTTTGTTTTTTGAATCACGCGCCGACACGTCGCCCTGGTAAACATTTACTTCGCTGCGTGACCGGACGCCGGATATTCAATGTCGCGCGACCGGACGCCGGCGGGGGTAAACATTTTTTCTCCGCGTGACCGGCGTCAATCATTGTTTCCCTGAAAAGTAAACAATGATTGACGCCCGACCCTCAGGGCAGACGCGAGCAGGCCAAGGACACTGCCCGCGCGCTGGCGAGACGCCGGACGCAGCTCTCGCGCCCGTGCAAGAATGGCCAGAGACTGTCCAGCCTCGGCAGAGGTGGGCCGCGCCCAAAGTGAAAACCTCCCGCCCACCTAGGGGGGCGGTCCCGACTCCAGTCGACCGGTGGGCGCCCTCCCGCGTCGACGACGTCCGACCCGCCTGCGGGCCCCCGCCCGCCGCGGGCTGGGGGGGCCCTAGCCGGCGGGAGGGGGCGCCGCCGCGTCGGGGGTCTGATGGCAGACGGGCAGGTCTTCGGGGCCGCGCTGCATGTCGCCATCGCCCTCCCGAGCCGGGGGAACCGTCGCTCGGTCCGAACCCGTTCAGCTCAAAAGACTTTGGCTGAGACCCGCGCGGTCTCGGGCGCAGTCCCAGTTGGCCCTCGGCCTCGCCTGCGCGACCCCGCGGGAGAAACTCGCGCGGGGGGGGCAAGGGAATGCGCTCGCACTGCCATGCTCGGACTTCGACTTCCTCCTCGCAGAGGAAGGCGTTCCGCTGTGCGCACTGTACTACTACAGAGTGACCAGCAAGGGGAAGTTCGCCAACGCGATGAGCTCGGGCGACGACGTCAGGGAGCTCGCAGACAAGATTCGCTCGCACTGGACGCAGAGGCCGGGATGGAGCTTCGCGCGAAGGCGGCGGCCCTGGCGCGCGCGCCCGACAGGCGGCGCGAACTCGGATCGAGCGGCAGCAGAAGATGGTGGGTGAAGCTGACGCGCGCCAGGGACTGAGCGCAACCGATCGCTGGGCGAAGCGGCTTAACTTCGAGACAACATTCTGAAGATTCGATGAGAGCCAGGTGCCAGTCGAGTCCTACTTCGAGAGCAAACAAACATATATCGATGCGGGGGGCATCAGGGCGGAGGCGCTGGCGTCGGTCTGCTCGGCCGACGAGGGCGAGGACCCCAACCGTCCGACCCCGGTCTGGTCCGTCTCGCGGGCGACGCAGTCCAGGAAGGCCGCGCCCATCAATGCCGAGCCCCAGCAGGGCCCCGAGGCGCCGCGGAAGCGCGTGGTGCTCCCGAGCATGGGCGTGATCCTGCTCGAGCAGTTCCACGGCAACAGGCAGGGGCTGCAGGGGGGCCCGCGGCAATACCAGGCGCACTTCGACTATGTATGCTAGGGGGGGGGGGGGGGGGAGACGTCTGGGGCCTCGGGGCGGGGGCCCCCCTGCATGGGCGACGCGACCGCACGCCCGCCCGGGAATCGGGCGCTGCGGCGCGAGCATCAGGCGCGCGAGAAGGCCTTGCAGCCGGCGCAGCAATGGCGCGCAGTTCCGCGCGGCGCTCTGGGGGGCGATGGACGACTCGGCGGTCAAGGAGCGGCACTTCGCGACCCCGCTAGCCCTCGCCAGCGCGGCGGCCCGCTACCCGCCGCAGCCGCCGCGGGGAGCAGTCGCGGCAACGGGGGCTCAGCCCGCCGAAGCAAAAGCGCAAGAACGGGGCGCGCAAAGGAAGCGGCTAGTCATCCGACCAGGGCGGGGGGCCCGCCTCGCAGACGCCGGATGGCAAGACTATCTGCTTCATATACAACTCCAAACAGGCCAGGTGTGACCCGAAGAATTGCCGCTTCATCTGCGCGCGCTCGCGCTGCTTCGCGCAGGGCCACCCGCGGCGCGAGTGCAGAGGGCCGCGCCGCGGGGGAGGCGCGCGGGGCGCGGCGCTCTCAGCGCCCCCCCCCCCCCTGCCGACGTCGATGCGACGGCGCCGGGGCGGCGACGGCGGCGGCGCAGGGCCGCGGGGGCCGCGCCCCCCGAGGCCGTCGTCCGCAGCAGCAAGCCCAGCGGCCCCAAGTGGCCGCGCCCCCGCGGCAGGTCTCCGCGCAGGGGGCAGCCCGCGGCCTCCGCGGGGCGCGGCGGCAGCCTCGGCCGGGCGGGCGCCGGCGGGGCGCCGCGCGACACCTTGGGGCGGGGGCCGCGCCAGCACGCCGTCAGGAAGAACGGGCGACAGCGGGGTCAGCGGCGATGTAGGCGCGCCGCGCGACCCCCTTGGACGGGCGCCCACCTCGCCAGGTCACCCTGGCGCCCGCCCCCATGCCCCCCAGCCGCGGGCGACGCGGGACAGAAGCCAGACGCCCCACCTCTTTGCAGGGAGGGGGCGGGGCGCAGGGCGCAGCTGCTGCTAAAAGTGCCCCACCTCTTTTCAGGGCACAAGCGACGAGTAGATGTCGCGGCCTTCGCGCGCGACCTCTACATGCCAGCGCGCCTGGAGGAAGCGGGCCCGGATAGGTCGGACGACGCCGACCTCTCCGACGCAGCGCTGCAGGGCGACTACCTCGAGAAGCCGGCAGCGAGCGAATGAGACGCGCGCGCGCTCTCTGCCCTCTTGCCCCGAGTCGCGCGGATGAATCGCCGAGGGCCGCGCCTGGCGCAATCTGAAGCACGCGCCCGGGGCTTCCCCTGGCCAGAGGGGCGGGAGGCGCCGTCTTGCCAGGTATCCAACCAACTCGCCAACTCCACCCCCCGCGCGCTGAAGCCCCAGCTGTCGACGAGCGGCGAGCAGTCGGCCGGCCTTCTGGAACAACCCGAGGACCGCGGCGCCGTCCGACATGGCGAGCTCGGTCATCGCCCAGCCAGCGCGCGGCAGCTGCCAATGATCGACGAGCTCCTCGCCTTTGACGGCGCGCGCACTGCGGCCCCCCGCTCGAGCAGCGTCGGCGCGCCGTGCCAGGAGCCGACGCGACTCATCGGCCAGCTTGGGGGGGCTGCCGCCGACCCGCGGGGGGCCGCAGTTCGCCGCAAACGGCGCGCGCCAGGGGCCGCTGCCGCCGCCGCCCGCAGGGCCCCGGTCGCTAGAGCGCGGGCGGGGCGACGCCGCGTTCGAGGCCACGGGGGCCGTTGCCTGGCCCCCGCAGCTGCGCGATGGGTGGCGCGGGCATAGGCAGCCGGGCAAGGCGGCTCACTGCCCGGAGCCGCTCACCAGTCGCGCTCGGGGAACAGGGCGAGGGCGAGGGGGCGCCCGAGAGGGCCCCCCCCATCGAGAGCAGCCCGCCCAAGGAAGGGGGAATCTACGTCGGGCGGGGCGGCGGCAAGTGCCCAGCGAGCAAACGAGGCAAACCCCTACCCGGAAAGCGCCGCGGCCCGAAGGCCGCCATCTCGCTCTTCGCGGAAATGCTCCAGACGAGACCGGATCAGCTCGAGGCGCTCTCGGAGCTCGACGGCCGCGCGGGCTCCGTCGTCGTGGCGTGGCGGGGGGCAAGAGGCGGAGACCGCCAACAAGCCCCCCAAGGAGCCCCAATGAGCCTCCAAGAGACTCACAAAGAGGCCCCCAAGAAACCTCCAAGAGGCCCGGTGACCCCAAGAAGCCCCCAAGAGACTCAACAAGAGGCCGCCCAGACCCACGGGCGGCCCCCGAGAAAAGCCCAAAGGCTTCCAAACTGCCTCCACGAGACTTCCACAAGACGTCCACATTTGCCGAGGAAGCTCCGCTCCAGGAGCACTCCATAACGACGCAACGAGGCGACGTAAATGCTTCCCCAAAAACGTCCAGAAGTTTCCGAAGAAACGTCTGTCAGCGACGTCGTTTCGCCTCCACAGTGATCCAGGGAGCCAGACAACGCCCCGAGTCTCCTCCTCTTCCTTGCCGTCGTCCTCTCCTCCCATTCTTCTCCATTTTCAGCCTCGCCCTCGTCCTCTCCCCCTCTCCTTCTCCTCGTGCAAACGCCCGTGCAGGGGCGCCCCATCAGGACGCGAAAACCCCCCTGCAGACATGCGTCGTGCGCCGAGCTAAATGATCCAATTCGCACACGCCGCCAACGGCCCCCCACAGGCTTGCAACCAGTGTCGGGAACATGCCGAAGGAAGAACAAACACAGCAAACACATACGGGAGGTTCGTGTCGTGCCGACCCCAGCGTTGGTTTTTGACACCGCAGGGATCGTTCAACCTTGAACGATCGGCCGTTTCCGCAACGCCCAATCGTTCAACATCGACCGATTCTGGGCCGCCGCCGGCGTTCAACCTTGAACGCCCGCGCTGGGGTCGCCGCTGGTCGACACGACGCAAACCTACCGTAACCAAAAAACCATCGCTCCAGGAGCTTTCACACATGCCGCGAACAGGCCTCATACATAGGTCCCCCCAAACGTATGTTTCCACTCAAGCTGCTGAGGTCGCGTGTTTATGTCCACGGGGGTGCCGAGGGTAGCGTCTCCCTCCTCTTGCCCCCCTCCCTCCCACCGAGGCCCTGGCCCAGGCCCAGGGGGAGAGCGGCCCTCTGTTCCTGTTTCCCCGCAGGTTACCACCCCCGCCTGCAGACCGCTCCCACCCGCCCATGTGGGCTTCACTTCTTCAGACGATACTATACAATCCACTCTCTCTTTCGGGCGCCTGGCGCGTCCATGATGTCTCTGCTCGGCTGTCTTTCGCCGACATTGTGCTGCGCCCTGGGGCGCAAGCCCGTCGTCGCGCGGGTGACCCCGTGACAGTGTCGAGGACAGCCAAACACATTCACCTGTCGTTTGGCTGGCAGAGAGGATCGATGACCAACAAGAGCGCGGGCTGCAGCATCCTACTCAGGTCTCGAGCTTTCAGAAGGTGTCACATACAAGAAATCATCGAGCCTCCACGAGACCTCAGAGGCCGAGGAGGAGCCGTTCGCCTTCGCAGCTCGTATTTTGACACCCTGGCGATCACGGCATACTACCCGCCACCCCAGCGTCGCCAAGTCGACTCCTGGAAGGCGACCGTGGCCAAGCTCACGCAGTGGATCCACCGCGCGGTCCAGGCCGCCCCGAGGCGGGCACTGGTGCTCATTGGAGCCGACGCGAACTCGGGCTTCGGCAAGACGGCGGCCCTCCAGGGGATGCCTTCCTTCACGGCCGACGACCTGCACACGGGCAGACATCAGCTGGCTTTCGAGAAATACACGACGTCCGAGCTTTGGCGCGTCATGCGCATGGAAGGCCTCTCGGCGATCGACGCATTCTTTTCCGACGGGGCCGACGTACTTCGGCCAAGAGGATCACCACCGCTCGAACCCAGATCACTTCTTCGCGCCGTGCGACACGGTGCCGCAGACCGCCTCGTGCTGCACGCTGCGCTCGGCCATGAGAGACCTCCAGAAGATCCCTCACGCGGCCCCTCGCGATCATTGTCCGCTCCTCTGGCGCCTCCACTACAGGCTCCACTTTGAGCCCCCGCAGGAAGTGGGGCCTCGCTGGGGATATGACCAGATTGCCGCACTCCTCCAGCATGAAGGGGACCTCACCTTTATGGCGGAGATCGAGCGCCTGTCCGAGCGACATGCGAGTGATTGGCAGCGGCAGGTTCGCACAGATGACCCGTCCGAGGCATGGCAGTCGTTGGTCGAGGATGTTCGAGCGGCAGCACATGAAGCCTGTGAGGTGCCCGATGCTGCTGGTCCTTCTCGCAATTACATAGAGCTTCGGGACACCTTGCTGGCTAAGAGGCGGACTCCCGGGAGGCGATGCTTCAGCGAGGAGGATCGACTGGCTGCGCGGGCTTGTGAGCGAGAAATTAAGCGAACGAGAAAGAAATTGGATGCAGAACATGTCGAGGCCCTCCTACGTGAAGCTGTTCATGCATCCGAGAGGGGTCACACCAACACCGTGTGGAGGCTCGCCTATCAGATTGGGGCCAGGTACCATGGTGTCCGCCGTCGGCGCTTCAACACATTGCCGCACTACCAGCCCACTATAGATGAGTGGACCGAGACGATGCAAGCTCCTGCAGCTGCTGGTGGTTTCTCTGCAGTCCAGGTCCCTGAGCCCGAGTTCCCCGCGGAGGTGGCGTTGGCCCTTCGTGCGCAGGATGACCCTGATGGCGAGTGGAAGGCTGTTCGAGGCAATCCTGGCGACGCAGCTTATGAGGACTGGACCTACACCCTCCAGGCACTGAAGCGAGCAGCGCGGCGCCGCTTCGCGCCGACCCACTCCGCCCCCGCGGAGGTCTGGCTTGCTTTGTTGCAGGCAGCGACCCGAGAGCACCGTGGCGAAGGTCTGGCCCCCGATGATGAGGGTCGTCCTGGTCCTCATCGCAGTCAGCCCCGCCATGTTCAGTGTCCGCGAGTTTGTGAGAGGCTGCGTGGCATTTTCCGACAGATTCGCCTGTCTTGCCGCACGCCTGCCTGGTGGCACTGGTCCAGGACATTGCAGTTGGACAAAGGGAATGATAAGAGGAGTACGAAGGCGATGAGGCTGATTCATTGTTTCTGCCCTTTTGGCAAGGCTTGGTACCGTTGGCTTTTTAGGAGATTTCGCAAGCCCCCCCCCGCCCCTGCCGCACCACGCGCACGGGTACGCCAAGAACAGGTCCAGACAAGGGGCCCAACTGGTTTCTCGGGTACACTCCTGGCGCCTCAAGAAGCTCCAAATCAGCCACCTCCAGCTCAAAAAGGACATGAGTAACGCTTTCCCGAGCACGAATCACGAGACCCTCGAGCAAGTTGTAGGAGAAATCATCCCCGACATCCAGGCCCAGGGCTACTTTCTCCAGAGGCACAAGGAGGCGGTCATGGAAATCCGATCTGGCACCGAAGAGGCTTTCTATGTACCTAGGCACGGCGCTGGCATGGGGGACGGCAATGCATGTGAATTATTTGTGCGGTCCTTCGTCCGCCAGCTCGAGCCTTGGAACAACGAGCTGCGAGACCAGGCCGACACCTCGCTTGTGACAGCGCGAGGCGAAGTGCCGTTGCTCGAGGCTACAACGCTGATCTCTTGCCCCGTGTCCTTGTCCCTTGTCGACCTCTCCCTCCGTGACTACGCCGACGACGTGTCGCAGGCGCTCCCCTTGCCCGGTTGCAATCCTTTTCGTGCTGCGAGCTTCGCCAAGGCATCCTCAGATCTACTCGCTCGAAAGCTTCTGGAACAAGGGGGGTGCACCCAGAACGCTGACAAGGAAACCGTCCTCCCCGTGTTTGTTGGCCCAGGTGGCTACGCTGCGACCAGGGCGGTTCTCTCGGGCCAAGTGAAGTTCTCTGGAATCCCGCAACCTCGAGCTGTGTATCTGGGAGGGGTGGAGCAGTTGACAGGAGGGGCTGGTGCGGAAGTACGAGCAAGAGTGGATGCCACACGTTCTGCCTGGTGCAAGCTCGGTAGGTTTTGGAATCAGCGCCTATCGGTGCGACTGAAACGCATGGCCTTCCTCGGGGTGGTCCACAGCGCGGCCTACGCGGGCCTGGAGACGTATATGCTGTCGAAACGAGATTTCGCCAAGCTCGACTCGGTCATCCTGGGGTTCGCCAAGGTCGCTCTCCGTGGGGTCGCTCGCTTCTCGACGGTCGACGGCCAGGAGAAAGTTCGGCCCCCCCCCCCCTGCGTGGAAGCTGCACAAAATGCTTCGCATAGCGGACGCGCGCACGGAGCTGCTGGTGCGCAGGATCCGCTACTGGCAGCAGTTGGCCAAGAGCCCGAGCGACTCTGCACAGGCCGTCGCCGCTCTCTTCGGCAATTTCACGTCACTGGAGGACGCCCCAGCGTACGATGATGCAGGCTGGGTCAGAGGAAAGTCCAACCCGTGGGCAGCGCAGCTTCAAAACGATGCGCTCACATTGAGACTCACACCAGGAGGAAAAGATTTTTGGGATCGTGGGTACACCATCGAAGACATCTTCTCGGACTACCGTATCGGACTGGCGTTTGCCAACTTGGACCCCCAGGGCCTTCGCAAGGAGTATTGGAACCAGCAGTCGCGTGATCCTCTACGGCCTCCTCGAGCCCCCGTGGACCCTTGCATGCCTGAGCCCCCAGGGCCTCCGCTTCATGAGTACGTCTGTGAACTTCCAGTGGGGGGGGGTGGGGAACCTTGCAACAGCGCCTTTACCTCTCGAGCGGCCCTGAGAGCACACCAATGTCACCATCCCGAGCATCGTTGTCGCGTTCCCCTTTATCAGTTAGTCGTGACAAACCAGTGCTTTTACTGCTCCTCGTCCTTCTCCTCCGTGGTCCTTGCGAAGAGACGCGTTATGCAGTCCCTCAAGCTCAAGAGGTGCCTAGCGGACTACAGCCCCTTCGCTCCCGCCGTTCTGAACCCAGGGACCCTCTTCTGCCCCGTGTGTGTGTGTGGACCTCGAGAGTGCCCATCCGATCCATCGTGAGAGACTGATCCGTACTGGAGTTGATCAGGCTCAAGGCGCGTTTCACACGCTGTACGCCCTGCAGGAGCACATCCGCATTGCGCACGCTCCCCCAGCACCCGACATGTGGGTCGATGTCCTCTCTCGCGGAGAGAGCGCTGAGCATTGGGACAGAACAGCGGCGACAGGAGCTTCGAGGAGGGGGCGCCCGCGGAGGAGATCGGACCCGCAGCAACGAGCGCGGCGCCCCTCGTCGCGGACGCCGAGGCCCAG
>CAUYUJ010002670.1:111251-151251 GCA_963575745.1 Prorocentrum cordatum
CGAACCTGCCGAAGCTGGTTTCTCTGGTGCCGCCCTGCGCCAGAGGCGCCCAAGGTATCGAAGAAGGCGACCAGCGGCAGGGGTCGAAACGAGCCACGTGCAGCAGCTTTCGTAACTCCCTCTGCCTATATCCCCCCCTTTCGCCCGACCCGAAGGATCCTCGTCGTCTGGTTTTCTGGCTATAGCTGGTGTCTCCAGCGACCGTTCGGGACGATCGGGGCACCCCCAGAACGCTCTGGGTTAGGCGCAGCTGGTTGAAAGCATTGAGACTGGATAATTGAATAGAACTGCTGAAAACGCTCGAAAACCTCGAATCCCCCGAATCCCCCCCCTTCCTCATCAGACCCGAGCTCCAGTTATGGCGACCTGATCCTTCTCCTCCTTCCTTCTCCTCCTCCTCCTCCTCCTCCTCCTCCCCTCCCTCCACCTTCATTCCATTTCCTTATAAATAACTCTTTCCTGTTGCACCCCGAGGCCGGTCGAAATGGCGGGCCGGGCGTTTCACCTGAGGCATCCTCACCATTTATGATCCTAAAACTGAAGACATGGCCACCGCTTCACAAATCGAAGGCGGGTGGCTTTCAACATGTGGCTATCGCTCTAGCGCCGCGCATATTCGTTTTAGAAATTGCCAGAGCTTCACGGAATCAGGGCGTGTGGTTTTAAACATGTAGTTCTGGCCTTAGCGCCGTGCACCCTCGTCTTAAACATGTGCCAGGGTTTCACGGATTGAAGGCGGGTCGTTTTCGAGATGTAGCTCTCGCCTTGGCGCCGCGCACATTCGTGCTACAAATGTTTAAGAAGTTTCACGGATTCAAGGCGGGTCGTCATCCAAGATGTGGCTCTCGCCATGGCGTCGCGCACCCTCGTCTTAAACAATTGCAGAATTTCCACGAAAACAACGTGTTCTACCGCTGCCGGCGGTAAACGGGGGGGGGGGGTCACTGGGGGTTCCCAACCCGTCCCGCCCCCGCTCGAAAACTGGAGGAGGTCACTACCCGTTCGAACCCCCCCTCCCTCCCCCCAGTCCATCATGAAAGGGGGGGGAATCACTACTGGTTCGAGCCCCCCCCTTCGCCGCCGGCAAACGATTCTCGCTCATCGGGACAGTGGGGCAGTGGTGGGAACATTGGGACAGTGGTGGGGACGGTGATGGTGGGGACAGTGGTGTGGGGACACTGGGACAGTGGTGGGGACAGTGGGACAGTGGTGGGGACGGTGATGGTGGGGACAATGGTGTGGGGACAGTGGGGGGGACAGTGGGGACAATAATGGGAACGGTAGTGGTGGGGACAGTGGTGTGGGGACACTGGGACAGTGGTGGGGACAGTGGGACAGTGGTGGGGACGGTGATGGTGGGGACAATGGTGTGGGGGCAGTGGGACAGTGGGGGGGACAGTGGGGACAATGGTGGGGACGGTAGTGGTGGGGACAGTGGTGAGGGCGGTGGTGAGGACGGTGGTGGGGCAATGGGACAGTGGTAGAGTGGGGACAGTAGTGGGGACAGTGGGGACAGTGGTGGGGACAGTGGGGACTGTGGGGCAGCACAGTGGGATAGCACAATGGGACAGCGGTGGGGGCAATGGGGACAATGGGACAGTGGTGGGGACAGTGGGAGAGTGGTCGGGGCTCTGGGGACAATGGGGAGAGTGGGACCGTGGTGGGGAAAGCGGGGACAGTGAGACACTGGTGGGGACAGTGGGGACAATGGTGGGAACAGTGTGGACAGTGGGGCAGTGGGGGGGACAGTGCGACAATGGTGGGGACGGTGGTGGTTGGGAATGGGGACAGTGGGACAGTGGGGGGGACAGTGGTGACAATGGGACAGTGGTGGGGACGGTGGTGGTGGGGACAGTGGTGAGGGCGGTGGTGAGGACGGTGGTGGGGCAGTGGGACAGCGGTAGAGTGGGGACAGTCGTGGGGACAGTGGGGACAGTGGTGGGATTAGTGGGACAGCTCAGTGGGACAGCGGCGGGGACAGTGGGGACAGTGGGACTGCTGTGGAGACAGTGGGACAGTGGTGGGGAGAGTGGGAATGTGGGACCGTGGTGGGAAAAGTGGTGGGGACAGTGGGGACAGTGCGACAATGGTGGGGGCACTGGTGCGGACAGTGGGGACAATGGTGGGAACAGTGGGGACAGCGAGACACTGGTGGGGGCATTGGTGGGGGCAGTGGGGACAAATTGTGGGAACAGTGGGGACAATGGGACAACGGTGGTGGGGACGGTGGTGCTGGGGACAACGGTGAGAGCGTGGTGAGGACGGTGGTGGGGACCCGGGAATCGTTTGCCGGCGGTGAAAGGGGGGGGGTTCGAACCAGTACTGACCCCCCCGCGGTTTTCTGGAGGCGGGGGGGGCGGGGGCTCGAACCAATAGTGACCCCCCCCTGGTTTTTCCAGAGGGGGGCGGGATGGGGTTTTGCCAAGGGAAAGGAGGGGGGGGGCGTTCGAGCAGGGGGGGAATTTTCGGAGGGAGGGGGGCAGGGTTCCGGAGGAAGAGGGGGGATAATTTTCCGTACTAAAGCGGCGGTGGATCACGCTTTCTATTTCCACGGATTCCCATGGTTAGCCTAAGACAAATTGTGTTTTTGAGCGGCTCATGACTGCCAGGGCGCAGCAATTACGTTGATTCGCCTAGGAATGGTATCTGGCACGACTCAAGAGCGTTGAGCGTTGGAGTCCCGAAATTGTGTTTTGCCACGCGCCAGGATCTTCAAACGGTTGTCTCCCAGCAGGCCCCTCCTTGAGTGGAGATGAATATTATAGGTGTCTGCGAAGAGGGAGCTTGGAGGGAGGGTGCATTCCAATCTCGTTGATGACTTTCTGTTCGAAGGCGACCTCCAGGCTCCAAAGCGGAGCCGTGTTCACAACAGGCTGAGCTTGGCGATCCAGTGGCGGATGTCTCCCGCCACTGGCGGCGCTGGCGTGGGCATCTATGCGAGGACATGAACCTGTGGCCATGCTGTGCCCCGCAGGCCAGTTCGTTGGATGCGAACACTTGCGCGTGGCGCTACCAAGCAGACAAGGCAAACCAAGACAACAAAAAAGTGACGATATGCAACAATTCGGTACTGACTACTGACTACTGGCCAAAATTGGAAACGCGCTAAAACTTCAACGATGCAATGATGCGCCGCTGAGGACTGCGCCCGTGCTGCCACGCGTACAATTGTCAACGACGTTCTGCGCCCGTGGGGATCCAGGGAAACGCTCCTTCGCTTGCGAGTCCCAACAACCTTCCTGCGCCCCCAGTGGCCCCACCAAGGAGAGAGCCACATGCACTCATCAAAATCGCGCCTGGAGGCTGCCAAACGTCTTGTGTGGCGTTTGTGGATTTGACAAATTCTACGTGTGCCATGTGCGGTAACCAAAGGAGTGGTACATCTGCTGGTTCCACTGTCCGCTGCAATGCGGATCATGCCAGAAAACTCAAAGGAAGGTCACGCGTGCCTCCTGGTGCAGCGCCAGGGAAATCCAATACTGCTGGTGCTCCCCGCGGACCAATACTGCTCAACAGTACTTTCGAACGGCGCACCGCTACAGAGTAGAAATGTGCAGAACTTCTCGCCGCATCGTCGCATCTCTCGCTGGCTCCACGTCCAAGTCAGACCCTGCCACCGGGCAGTTCGTGGCCGCACTCTGCCCCGAGGACGCATGCGCACGGTCTACAATGCAGGGATACTTTTGACCGTTGCGCTCTTCGACATCGATCGCGCGTGTTTCCCAAAATGACCTCAATGCTGCGGTGCCCTTTTCTACCGCGCCGCCGGAAATTCCCCCGCCATGCGCGACCACCCAAGGCGGCGCAGCGCGCGACGAGGGATTTCATGTCGAACCTGTCCGCGAACATCGCGACTCCCATCAGGATGATGAACACCTGGACGCAATTCCCCAACCAGTGCCTGCACTGACGGGGTCCTAGCGGATATTGAAAGATTTGGCGAACATTTTCCGCCGATTTTAGTAGCCGGCTGGGTTCCTGGGTTTCCACTTCCGGGTTCCCAGGTTCTTGGTCAGTGGTTCCGGGCCAATTTCGGTGGGCCCTGGGTTCCCAGGTTCCCGGGTTCCCGGTCGATCTCCTTATCGATCTCTTCATCGATCCCATTTCAAACCATCCACTGGTTGGGGTTTTCCTCTGGTATATAGTTTTGAAACCTGAGGTCCGCTGTCCCTGGAATGGCCCCACAGGGCATCGGAGCTGCAGAAGAGAAGCGCACCCAGCGACGAGGCCAGGCACCGTGGCCCAGAACCGCGCGGCGGGCGGAGCGTCCTTGCAGGGCGGCAGGCCACGGGTGCACCTCGCCTGCGAGGGGTGCAGCAATGCAGATAAACGGTACTGCGGTGGTACAGTCGGGGCCTTGACCTAAGGAACCCTAAATAAGGAACGTGGCCCCCTTTTCCCATCAGTTAAACTTCGATTCCCCATGGAAAACCTAAGGACAACCCAAGGCAAACTGTAAAACAATCAAGGAACACCGAGCCCCTCCCCAACGAAGAGGGTTCCTTCTCCAGGGCCCCGACTGTACTGGCCGAGGTCTGCGCAAATGGGCTCGACCAAATGAACATCGGGTCTTTCAGGAACGGGCTGCGGAAGACAGTGGCCACCACCGTGAGCGCGCAGCTGCAAAAAATCAAAATGAAAGCGGCTGGCGTCATGGAGACACTGGTGTAGCTGTGCATAGCCGCGCCCACGATGACCAACAGCATTGAGCTTAAGCGTAGCCCAGAGACATGCTCAGGAATACCTTGGGTAGCCTTCTCCATGCCAAGCGACATGAGTGGCGGCATACTCTGGATTACCTGACATGTGGAAACAGAGGTCGACTTCAATCCAAAAACTGACGCGAACAGCTGGGCGACCCAAAAAGGTGTCATCAACAGGAGCTACTTGACGAGATCACCTCGTTTGCCGCATGACAGCCGGCGAAAGCTGTGCGCAGAGATCAAGACAACGCGAAGCACCATCTGGTGCAAGAAGATCAACTGGGGGTGGAAGGCCATCGCCAACTTCTTCTGCTCAAAATTCACGCATAAAACTACCGGCAGCAGAATCGTCAACGCAATTCCCCGGCTGCTGCGCGGATTGGAACGAGTGAAGAGGCTCAGCGGGACCACGACTGCAACGCTCCAGACCGACGGGCCGTCAAAATGTTGAGCTCATACGCCCGTGCCTCGACGAGCTGAGGGGCGGAGGGCTGCGTGGTCGCCGCGGGCGACGGGGGGAGTTCACCCAGACTGCTGCGCATGCGCAAAACCAAAAGCGTGGGCCAAAATGGCTACGGAATATCGTTGAGGAGCCTTGGGTTTTCAACGGTCCTCTGTCTCCTCCGCCTCCTCCTCCTCCTCCTCCGCCCCCAGACGGCCCCGAGAGGACGTCGGGACAAGCTCGCCGTCTACCGAACACATCGCACCAGCACGTGCGCAGAGGGATGTTGTCTTGCTTCTTCGTTTCTTGTCGCGAGCTGGCGGGTGGCGGCGGCTCTGCCCAATGAGCTCAACAGTCTTCTGCCATGCTGCTGGGGATGCAGGGGCATTTCGCGCTGTCTGCTACAATCCCTGCGCCACCAGGACTTCTGGAGAGGCTCGCCGACGTTGCGGAGACGCTCCCCTGACAAGGACTCCGACGCTCTGGCAGAGACACAGTCTCGGTCGCATATGGAGATTGCGAATTACACAAGGAATGCGCCCGAGACGTGGAGCATCGAATTCGGACATGTTCGAGGTGCGCTTGTTACTGCTAGCTGCGGAACTACCATGTCGTTCGAATGAGCACTGTTCACGAGGCAGTCTATCAGGATGATATATCCAATCCCCGAGTCTCTGCGGGGGACGCTGTGCAGAAAATTTCGTACCCAACTTCTGGCCATGGACTTAGATGGTGGATCGCCATGGGGCGCTGAAGACGAAGTCTCTGCACTGTATGAAAATCACAAGGTCAGCTACGCAGGCAAGATGGTGGGACTTACTGCAGCAAAGTCTCACTGCATGAAACGTGATTGTTATGTAGGAAATGAGAGACCCAGTATCATCAACCACATCTGCATACCACTGGAGATGGTGGGTTGTATGGAACAGTGCTGTGTGCTGCGTGCTGGTGGGCGTCGCCTACAGCTACATGACGCGAACGAATTGCGAGACCACCGCCTGGTTCAACTCACGGCGAAGATGACACTTTGTTAGGCCACTACCTGAGCAAACTCCACGACCGCATCGCGACGCATTGTACTTGCCTGCAACATCGATATCGAAGAAATGATTTTCCTGGATTGGAAATGAGTTGCCAATCAATAGGTGTTGGCCTTAACGTTATGGAGAGCTCCAGAGACCCCGGGAAGATGAATGACACATGTGTTGGGATAGTGAGCCAGGCACTTGCTACCATTCTGAAAGATAACCCATTGTTTACACAGAGTCAACAGGAGCAGGAGAAGTGGCTTAATCAAATGCTTGTGTTTCGTCGTCGGCTACGCGACATGCATGCCAGTGCCAGTGGTGAGGAGCTCCATTGCACATCGTATATGATCACATCTGCAAGCAAAGATGTGAAAACGCCGAGTATGAAGTATTGGGACACACTCGCCAGGAGACGATGCTCCGATATACGAGATGCTGCCAAGGACAACAACTATCATATTGTACAAGCACTTGCTCGCTTAGTTGCTGGCAGTCGGCGTGGCCCAAGACAGAGAAGGTCAGCGGCGTCGGCTGCGTCGACAGCGAGCGCGGCAGGGAGGCGAGCCAGAACGACGTTAGCTAGCCCGCAGGGTGGATGCACGGCGAAGGATACTACGGTGGATGGAGTTCTCCAGGATTTTAAGAATGAGGAACGCGAAATGCTGGATGGCATGGGCGCTCTGATATTTGATTGAGAAGATTGGGGTCGGATGCGCAAGGCAGTTCGGCGCATGAAGTTGTGGAGAAATCATCGTGCTTGGTCTGTTCCCGCGGAGGCGTTGAGGCTCATCACGAAGCCCAAATGGGTCAACCCTGGAAGACCCATCAAGCAGGAGGGCACGGGCCGTGATGCGGTGGAATTCCAGACTCCGATGATCATGCAGGGCGTGCTGACGGCTATATGGTTCCTCTCCAGGAAGCTCCAGGGGATGCCCATTCTGCGGCGTGCCGCCCAAGGCTACCGAAGGGAGACGACACGCGTGCAGTCGACGGGGAGCGCAGCATCATGATTATGCGTCCAGTGGGGCGGACGAGCCACGCCGCCGAACTCAGGCGCAAGCTGGGCCCCTGGAAGCCCGAGGAGTGGATTCGCGGTGGTTTGCGACGCCGACGACGAAGGGGAAGCTACGGGGGGCCACCATATGACGTCGTACCGACTGCAGGCGGCAGGCATCTCATCTGGTACGATTTCACGACTCGTTATTTTTTCCCAGCAACGCATCGCAGCCAAGCTCGGTTGATGAATCCCCTGGTCGTCCGTATGCGTCAGATCACAAAGGACAGCGCGCCCGATCGACGCTGCGTCAGGAAAGCTGGATGGTCCACTAGCGCGGCTGCCAGCCGTCTGGCGGATCGGAAGATAATGTGGACTTGAAACAGGTGGAAGGGAGAGGAGGAGGAGGAGGAGGAGGAGGAGGAGGAGGAGGAGGAGGCCGAGGAGGGAGGGAGGGCAGCGTAGCCGCCCAACTTTCGACTGTCCCACGCGCCGGCTGCTTTAAACTCTGGCCCCTGCCAACAATAAACAAATCACTGGCCACAGAAGAAGGCGCAGCAGGAGGGAGGAGAAGCCGAGAGACGTGCGCGACCCCACTCAGCGCAGCCAGTGAAACAGCGCAGCGTCGACCTAAGGGAAGCAAGAGGAGACAGAGAAAGAGAGAGAGAGAGAAAGAGAACAACAAAAAGGAAGAAAGAAACGCGAAGAAAGACAGGGCACCGGAGAATCTAATGGACGCCACTGGCGGGCCATCTAAGCTCGGACAATACTAAGAGTCCCAATCGGGAGCAAGGAACATTAATGAATGAGGGTGTTGGTAGGACGATCGTGGCGCACCGAAGCCACTAGCGGCGTCCACCCCCGCGGAACGGAGGGGCAGAGGCTTCTGAGTGGGCGGGCGCCCCGAGCTGGGCACAGAGCCCGTCAACACTATACTAATTAGTACACGCGCGACCGATCGACACAGGAGGAGACGGCACAGCAAAGGGAGGAGGAAGGGAGGCCCAAGAATGGGGAAGGGACACGCAGGCCGAACTCCGAACTCATGAGGCGAATCCGATGTACATGAACCCGATGCACCTGTGAGTGGCCCTGACACCATACCACCATAAGGCACTCCCAGAGAGCGCAATCCAAGACCAAAATACGAGAGAGAGGACCTTGATGGTCATCGCCGTGTGAGCGGCCCGACCACCACCCCATACATGCCAGAGCAGATTCCAGCGTCGTGTTGTGGGAGACGTGCGGTTGGGCGTCGTTCTGCTTGTAGCCGTCCTGGTGCGCCCGAGGATGCTGAGAGTCCCAGGTGCTGCACAGCGATGTGCTGCTGAAAGCTGGCCTGCCGTGGCCCGCAGTGCGGAGCCCCTCGTCGAACTTGTGGTGGTCGTCGTAATCGTGCAGCTGCTGGTCATCGTGGTCTCGCCGCTCAGCGTCGTGCCGCTGCGATTGAAGGCAAACGTCGAACGCGCGGTGGCCGTCGCATCCACGGAGCTGCTGTCCGTCGCGGGCCTGCCGCGCAGCGACGTCGTGCCGCCGGTCCCAGAGCAACTCGTAGAAAACGTAGTGGCTGCCGTACCCCTGGAGCTGATGGCCGTCGTTGATGCTAGCGTCGGTGCTGGCGTTGATGCCGGCGTAGGCGCAGGCGCAGGCGCAGGCATGTATGCTGGCGACGATGCTGGTGTCGGCGCTGGCGGACACGCCGGCGTTAGAGCAGGCGTTGGTGCAGGCGTGGGAGCTGCTGAAGGCGCTGGCGTCATTGACGACGGAGGCGTCAGCGGTGGTATACAGGCGCTGGCGCCGGCGCTGGTTTAGGCGAGGCGCTGGCGTTGATGCTGGTGTATGTGCTGATGTCGGCGCTGGCGCAGGCGTCGGCATACGTGCTGTCGGCGGTGCTGGTATCAGTGCGGGTGTAGGCGCTGGCGTTGGAGCTAGGGCAGGCGCTGGCGTTCGTGCTTGCCTCAGTGCTGGCGTCGGCGCTGGTGTCAGCACTGGCGCTGGTGCTGGCGTAGGCGCTGGCGCTCCTGCTGCAGCCTTGGTGTTGGCTTCGGCGCTGGTGTGGGCGTCGACGATTATTCTGATATCGGTGCTGGCGTCGGTGCTTGTATAGGCGCTGGCATTGGTCCCAGCGCAGGCGACGGCGTTGATGCTGGTGTCAGGGTTGGCGTCAGCGCTGGTGTAGGTGCTGGCGTTGGTGCTGGCGTAGGCGCCGGCGTTGATACTGGCGTCGGAGCCAACGTCGGCGCTGGCGTAGGCGCCGGCGTTCGTGCTGGCGTCGATGCTGGCGTCGGTACTGGTGTAGGCGCTGTCGTTGCGTCTTGAATTGTGGGTGCAGATGCTGGCACTGAAATTCGTGACATTTTTGTTGCATCCTGAAGCTCTCACGGATCTGGCGCCGAATTTGCATGCCGCGGGGTTGGTGCGTCACGGAACTCTGGTATCTGGCATCTGATGCGCTCGACGAGCTCGTGGTGGTCGTCGGACTCCTCGTCGTCGTGGTACTGCTGCGCGCGGCGCTGCTGGTCCCAGTCGTGGGAGTCAAACGTTTTTGTGTTGTGGAGGAGCCTGCGAGGGCCCCAGCTGACCATCTGATAGCGGAGGGGCCGGCACGCCCATTCTAGACCTGAGCCCTTCGCACCTGATCGTCCAGCTCGTTACTCTCGAAGCCCGAATCACTGGTTATCCTAGGTTGTTCGATGGCATCAGTGCTGGCGTCGATGCTGGCGTCGATGCTGGTGTGGGCGACTGCGTTGGTGTCGGCGAAGGCGCCGGCGTTGGTGCTGACGTAGGGGCTGACGGCAGCGTGGGCGGAGCAGGAGCTGCAGCGGCTGCTGGCTGAGGAGGCGCACGGCCAGCTGCACGTCGGTTGCATGCTGGCCACCACGAACACCTGCGCGGCGTGCGACAGCGTTTCTGTGAATGTGGAGGTCGATACGAAACAAAGCAATTTTGCCCGTGCAGCCGTGGAAGACATGAGAGGGAAGTTTGCCCGCCGAACTGAATGATTTGTCATATTTGTTCAAAGGAATGCACCGCTGTTGCTTTGTGGTTCAACCATTGCAGGGAGCATATCATACCGCACCTCTCTCCATCGTTTCACGTGGGAATTCTCGTGAAGCACGACGAGATACAAGCTTTACTTACCACTTTACCATCCAGTGCCCCTTCTCGGGCGAAGTTATTCCCTGAGGGTTGGGCACCAACACTGCATGGCGCGCGAAGAAGGACCCGAGACGCGGTTGCTGCGCGACCGCTCAAAGAGCTTCGCGGAGGTAGGCAACGCGAAGAGAAAGCAGAGGAAAGAGGACGAGGACGAACACATGGACGACGCAAGCACCACCCTGGCGATGCAGAATCTCATCGCGCAACTGGAGGCCAGGGGCAGACCTATCGAGCACGAAGCAAACATATGATCTTGGCTCACCAGCGCCCCCAAGCTTCTACGCAACTCCCACTGTGCTTGTGGATTGGCAGTGCAAGGAGGTCCGATTGCAGCAGATGAAGTCAACACTGATGCGCATGATGAAGATGGTCGATGCAGGAGGCCCAGACGTAGCAAATCAGTGGGTCAAGGAGGTGGCGGTACTTCCGACTTCGCCCAACCCAACAAGCCCGATGCGTCGCGCCTTCTGTACCGCTTGCGCGGAACAACACTCGTCAGCGACGACCAGAAGACCAGAGAGGAGCTGCTCAGCGCGGTCAGCGACGAGGAGCAGGCCTTGTACCAGCACAGCCCGCTAGAGATGCCGACGGAGCTCTACAAGAGAGGGGGGCGCATCATGATGGTCGGAGCGGTCGTGTCAGAGCTACTTCGAGAAGCAGGAGGCAACGCACCGACCAGCAAGGCTCCGAGGGGCAACGCTGCGCGCAAGCCATGGGCAAGAAGAAGCAGGCGTTAGAACGCAGAGGGTCTCAGGCGAAGCCTCCTCCTCCTCCTTCTTTTCCTCCTCCTCCTCCTCCTTTTCCTCCGCCTTCTCGTCCTCCTACGGAATCCTCCTCCTCGTCGTCGTCCTCCTCCTCCTCGTCCTCCTCCTCCTCCTCCTCCTCTGGGGGCCGGGCCGTAAGGCTCCCGCTGGCACACGGGGGCCGGGCCATAAGGCTCCCGCTGGGGGCCGGGCCGCAAGGCTCCTCTGGGCCCCGTGGCACACGGCGTCGGCTCGAAGCGCCAGGGCCTGGGCCCCGCGAGGGGTGCAGCCGGCGGCACCGAGTCGGAACGGCAGCGCCGCCAGTGTGCACGGATTCGCAGTGGTGGGCCATCATGTTTCACTGACTGTTTTTTTTTGGGTGGCTCGCGGGTTCCCTGGACCACGGACGGTGAGCGATCTACACGCTTCCCGCGGCAGCTGGCCCATGCCAGAAGCCGAGCGGCGGATGAGGCCACGAGAAGGCGCGAGGCGGCGGCTATCAGATTAAAGAAGTGCTGCGGCGACACCTGTGGATTACCCTACAGGGTCAACCCGAAACTCAGATGAAGAAAGGGCCAATATCGGGCCGCAGCCAGGAGGCAGGAGAGGCTGTGATTGTCGCATGTGGGCCTGGAGCACCATGAATCTGGACTCTGTTTCGGTATGTGGCGACGTTCGTTCTGTGGCACAACTGTGCTGGGCTCTCTGCCTGCAAGCGAGCTTTTCAGCACTCGAGCCCGCATTGTAACGGTATGTGGCACATAGGGAACAAGTTGTGCGGGTGTGGCAAACGTGCCCAGACTAAACTATTCATGGGTGATGTAATTCAGAGGTGTGGTTCTGCGAGGTTCGAAACTTCGGGTTCCAGGACTGACATCTCTCCCTTGCTGCTTGACTGTTGGGTTCTACGGCCAAGCCCCCGTGCAGGCAGTCGCGTGGTGCTGCATCTGCCTTTGCGCACGTCACTCGTTAGAGTATGGCAAGTAGAGGGGGGTAGATCATATGTATTGCCCCCCCAGGCTCCAAGAGGCGGAGACTGAATGTGGATTGACCTGCATGGGTGAGAGCGAGCGAGCTCCTCCTCATCCTCCTCCTCCCATCTCTTTCCTCCTCCCTGTTTCCTCCTCCCCCTCCCGCTCCTTTCTCCTCCTCTACCTCCCCCTCCCTCTCCCTCCCTCCTCCTCCTCCTCCTCCTCCTCCTCCTCCTCCTCACGCTCCCCCCTTCTCCTACTCCCTCTTCCTCCCTCCTCCACTGGGTGGGGCCCGCCAGAACCCTTGAGCCTGCGGCCCCTGTGGCGGATCTCTTCGACATCCCTGCCTTAGCCCGTGCTCTGATTGTGGCAACTGCCACCGCCCGCTCTAAACGAGCGCGCACCCCACCCCAGGTGGGCCACGTGGAGGGGGGACCGCTTGGGGGGGAAGCATCGGCCTGGGATCGGCAATCCATCGCCGATAGATCGGCGATAGGTCCACGGTGACGAATCCGCGCGCTCCTGGGCAGGGTCGTCGATGAGTGGGCGACTGAGGGATGATGCATCCCCCCTGAGCCGACCCCCCCGCTCTAACGTTGCCCCTGTTTGCGATCGCCTGACTCCGCCCCTCGACGTCGCTTCTCGCCGTCCGCCGTCCTCCCGTTTCTGCGCGTCGGGCCGCCTGGGGCTCACGGCCGGGCCTTCGCTGGGGAGGGTGGCGGTTGCTGCCGGTGGGATCCCCCTCGGCTCTCGGGGTGCGAACCTTTCCGCAAGACGGCGCGCAGACTGCTGCAAGGCCGAGTCCGACCGACCCCCCTCGTTCGACACTCCGGCGGCGACGTTGATGGCGAATAGCCCAGGGGCGGGCATCACACGTATTCGCCTGGGAGACATGTCGAAGACATAGATCATCGGCACCCCTGGATACATGTATGAGAGAGCGCGCCCACAGCGCCGGAGCAAAGGGGGGGGTCCCCCCTTAGCTACCACCCCCCTCCCTTCCACCTCCCCTGCTGGAAGCTTCCCCCCCCTCCCCCCTTTTTCACCTCCCCCCTGAAGCTAACCCCCCCTCCCCCCCTTTCGCCACTCCGAAGCTACCCCCCCTCTCCCCCTTTCCAAAGGGAGGGGGGGCTTAGCTACCCCCCCTCCCCTTGACCCCCCTCTGCCGGAAGCTACCCCCCCTTCCCCCCTTTGGTTCCAAAGGGGGGGGCGATGCTGCTGCTGCTGCTGCTGCTGATGATGATGATGATGATGATGAAGAAGAAGAAGAAGAAGATGAAGATGAAGATGAAGATGAAGATGAAGATGAAGATGAAGATGATGATGATGATGATGATGATGATGATGATGATGATGATGATGATGATGATGATGATGATGATGATGATGATGATGATGATGATGCTGATGATGATGATGATGATGATGATGATGATGATGATGATGATGATGATGATGATGATGATGATGATGATGATGATGATGATGATGATGATGATGACTGTGATGATTATGAGGAAGGTGAGGAGGAGGAAGAGGAAGAAGAGGAGGAGGAGGAGGTGGATGGCGAGCACAAGGGCCAGAAGCCTCTGGATGCATTTCGGAGTCTCTCATAGTATCTCCTGGGCGCTTCTTGGAGTCTCCTCGGAGCGCCTTGGGAGCCTCTTGGCGGTTTCAGAAACCTTTTTGGGGCATCTGGGAGCTTAGCTACCCCCCACTCCTTTGACCCCCCTCTGCTGGAAGCCCCACCCCCACCCCTTCCCTCCATTTTTCTCCCCCCTGCCGGAAGCTCCCCTCCCCTCCCCCCTTTCCAAAAGGAGAGGGGGGGCTTAGCTGCCACCCCCCTCCCTTGAACTTCCCCTGCCAGACGATCCTCCCCCGTCGCCGTCGCCGTTGCCGTCGCCGTCGCTCGACGTCTTCGTACGACGCCGTCGTCGTCTTCGTCGCCGTCGTCGTCGCCGCCGTCATTGTCGCCGTCTTCGTATGACCTCGTCGTGGTCGTCACGACGAGGACGAGGCCATACGAAGACGCGACGGACGACGGACGACGCACGACCGACGACGACCGACGACCGACGACGACCCAGGGTCAGAGAAAACGAAACCACGACTCAGGGGCTGAGAAAACGAGGAAACGAAGCAGAGTCCGAGAAAACGAGACCACGGCCCACAGGCAGAGAAAAACAGAAAACGAGAAAACGAACCAGGGTCCGAAAAAACGCGCCAGGGGCCGAGAAAACGAGACAACGGAAAAACAAACCAGTGCACGAGAAAACACGATCACGACCCAGAGGCCGAGAAAACGAGACAACGAGAAAACGAACCAGGGCCCGAGAAAGCGAGAACACGACGAGAAAACGAGAAAACGAACCAGGGCCCGAGAAAACGAAACAAACACGAGATAACGACACAGGGGCCGAGAACACGAGAAAATGAGAAAACGAACCAAAGTCTGGGCCAAGAAACTGCGAATGTCGGTCCGGGAAAACCAAACCACGACCTGGGGGCCAAGAAAACGAGAAAACGAACCAGGGTCCGAGAAACCGAGACTACGACCTAGGGGCCGAGAAAACGAGAAAACGAAACACACAAGCGCCCGAGAAAACGAGACCACGACCCAAGGGCCGAGAAAACGAGAGAACGAGACGACAAAGCAGGGTTCGAGAAAACGAAACAACTAACCAGGGTCCGAGAAAATAACAAACGAGAACACGAACCAAGGTCAGAGAAAGCGAGACCACGATTCAAGAGCAGAGAAAACGAGAAACGAGAAAACGAACCAGGGCCAGAGGAAACATAACCACGACCCAGGGGCAGAGAAAACGAGAGAACGAGACAACTAAGCACGGTCCGAGAAAACCAAACCACGACCCAGGGGCAAAGAAAACGAGAAAACGAGAAAACGAACTGGGGCCCGAGAAACCGAGACCACGACCCAAGGGCCAAGAAAACCACAAAACGTGAAACGAACCAGGGGCCGAGAAAACGAGACCACGACCCAGGGGCCCAGGAAACGAGACAACAAAGTAGCGTCCGAGAAAACGAGACCACGACCCAGGGGCCGAGAAAACGAGACAACGAGAAACCGAAGCAAGGTCAGGGAAAACCAAACCACAATCCAAGGGCCGAGAAACGGAGAACACGAGAAACCGAACCAAGGTCTTAGAAAACGGGACCACGATCCAGGGGCCGAGAGAACAACGAACGAACCAGGGTCAGAGAAACTGAGACCACGACCCAGGGGCCGAGAAAACGAGACAACAAGACAACAAACCGGGGTCCGAGGAAAAATGAGACCACGACCCAAGGGCCGAGAAAACAAGAAAACGAGAAAACGAACCAGGGCCCGAGGAAACGACACAAACACCCAGAAGCCGATAAAACGAGACAGCGAACCAGGGTCCGAGAAAACGAGACCACGAACCACAGGCCGAGAAAAAAGAGAAAACGAACCAACGTCCGAGCAAACGAGACCACGACCCAAGGGCACAGAAAACGCGAAAACGAACCAGGGTCATAGAAAACACGACCACGCCCCAGGGGCCGAGAAAATAAGAACACGATAAAAGGAATCAAGGCCAGAGAAAACGAGGCTACGACCCAGGGGCCGAGAAAACAAGAACACGAGAAAACGAAGCAGGGTTAGAGAAAACGAGACCACGACCCAGGGGCCGAGAAAATGAGAAATCGAGAAAACGAACCAGGCCCCGAGATAACGAGACCACGACCCAGGGGCCGAGGAAACGAGAAAACGCGAAAACGACCCACGACCCAAGGGCAGAGAAAACGAGAAAACGAACCAGGGTCCGTCGAAACCACGACCCAAGGGCCGAGATCACCAGACAACGCTTGGTTCGAGAAAACGAGACCACGACCCAGGAGCCGAGAATACAAAGAAACGAGAAACGAAGCAGGGTCAGAGAAAACGAGACCACCACACGGTGCCGAGACAACAAGAAAACGATAATACCAAGCAGCGTCCGAGAAAACAAAACCACGACCCAGGGGCCGAGAAAACGAGAGAACGAGAAAACTAAGCAGGGTCCGAGAAAACGAGACCACGACCCAGGGGCCGAGAAAACGAGAAAACGAAAACACGAACCAGGGTCAGAGAAAACGAGACCGCGACCCAGGAGCCGAGAAAACGAGAAAGCAAGACAACGATAAAAGGAATCAGGGCCCGAGAAAACGAGACTACGACCCAGGGGCCGAGAAAACAAGAAAACAAGAAGACTAACCAGGGGCCGACGTTATTCTCCAATGCGTTCTCTAGCGCTGCGGTGCGCACCTGTCTGCAGGGATTCAGCTATTTTGCCAGAACCCCGGAAGGGAGGGGGGGTAGCTTCGGAAGCCGGCCCCCCCTTTGCAAAGGAGGGTGGAGGGTGGTAGCTTGAAGCCGACCCCCCTGTGTCCGGACAAAAAAGGGGGTAGCTTCCGAAGCCCCCTCCCCCTTTGAAAGGGAAGCCCAGGGTCACCTTCTGCTTCGGAAAAAGGAGGGAGGGGGGGGGGATAGCTTCGAAGCTCCCCCCCCTTTAGCCAGGGCCCCCCTAGCTTAGAAACCCTTACAGAAGGGAGGGGGGGGGAGCTTCGGAAACTCCCCTCCCCCTTTTGGAAGGGAGGAGGGGTGGGGGGGGGGGGTAGCTTGAAGCCGGGGCCCCCCTTTCCTTATGCCCGGCGCTGCGGGCGCGCTCTTTCGCATGCATCGCTCCCCCCTGGGCCACTCGCCCCTATCGCCGCCTCCGAGACACGAGTCGCTCCCGTTCGCCGCCGCCGCGGCGGCGTGCGGCGCGCGCGCCGTGCGCGCGGGGCGCGGCCGGGAGGCGCCCATCGAGGCCTGAGCCCGGGATGGGCGAGGTCGCTCATGGAGGCGGGGGAGGGGAGGGGGAGGAAGGAGGGCCGGAGGTAGGGAGGTGGACAGGAGAAGGAAGGAAGGAAGGAAGGAAGGAAGGAGGGCCGGAGGTAGGGAGGTGGACAGGGGAGGAGGACGGGGAGGCAAGAAAGGAGGAGGAAGGATGAGGAAAAGAGCGGAAAAAAACGAGGAACGAAGGGGACGGAGGAGGAGGAGGAGGACCAGTGTGAGCTCAAGACGCGTCAACACTGAAGCAATGAGCCCTCCCTCACAGTTCCCTCATCGTATGCTCCATTAGAAGTGTT
This sequence comes from Prorocentrum cordatum, assembly GCA_963575745.1. Taxonomy (NCBI): domain Eukaryota; class Dinophyceae; order Prorocentrales; family Prorocentraceae; genus Prorocentrum; species Prorocentrum cordatum. The sequence goes on from CAUYUJ010002670.1 coordinate 128,446, forward strand.
GTCCACTGCGGGTCGATACCCCGTTGCAAGACAACCGCCCCCACATACCATTCATAAGCCTTGCGAATCAACGTGACTCTTGTGCATCGGCCAGCCCCATCCGCGCCAGAACACTATTCCTGGGACTTGGGGATCAACGTGACTGTTGCGCCCAGTCCGAAAATCTTGCCAACACATCATTCCTTGCGACCGGTCAAAACGAATGTGCGCAGCGCTCGAGCAAGAGTCACATCTAAAGAAGGGCCGGCATTCATCATTGAAGCTGTTGCGAACTTTTACGACTTATGTGCACGGCGCCAAGGCGAGAGCCACATTTTGGAATGGAGCCGCCCTCCATCCATTAGGCTCTTACAAAATTGCGCGACGAATGTGCCCGGCGCTAAAGCGATAGCCACCTTTGAAAAATGACCCACCCTCCATCATGGAAGCTGTTGCTAAGTTTTTAGGCAAGCGCGTGGGCGGCGGCAAAGCGAGAGCCACATATTGAAAAGGAACCGCCCTCCACCCAAGAAACTGACGGCGAAACGCCCGGCCCTGTCTACCGACACATCTGGGTGCGACAGGGATGAGTTATGTATAAGAGAAGGGATGGAGGAAGATGGAGCAAAAGATGAATTTATGCACAGGAAATGATAATGGAGGCAGGGGGAGGAGGAGGAGGATAATGGAGGCGGAGGAGGAGGAGGAAGCGGAGGAGGAGGAGGAGGAGGCGGAGGAGGCGGAGGAGGGGCGGAGGGAGGAGGAGAGGAGGAGGAGGAGGAAAGGAGGAGGAGGAGGAGAAAGAAAGGAGGAAAGGAGGAGGAGGAGGAGGAATGAGGGGGACGTGGAGCATTAGGAGGATGAGGAGGATGGAGCCTCTGGTTCGAGCCTCTGGTGGGCGACGGCTCCCCGACGACCGCGCGCCGCGCCTGCGGGCCAGCGGAGGGGCGGTGGGAGGCGCCTCGACGGGGCGCCCCCAGGGAGGCGCCTCGAAGGGGCTCCTCCTCCTCCTCCTCCGCCTCCTCCTCCTCCTCCTCCTCTTCCTCCTCTTCCCCCCCCTCCTCCTTCCCCCTCCTCCTCCTCCTCCTCCTCCTCCTCCTGGCGCACGCGCGCGGTGCGACCATGCAGGCAGGCAATTTGCGGCGGCCCGCCCGCGCGCGAAAGCTGCACCCGCCGTGCCCACAGAGCACACCTCGGTGGCCACCTGCTTTCGTTTTCGGGGCAGGTGGATCTCTCAAGCTCTCCGCCGCCCCTGGCGGTGTGCGTCGCGAGCATGGGGCGCAGCAAAGCCACAGGAAAGCGCGGCATTGACAATTGGCAGAGCGTCCTCTGTCCACACCCGCCGGGGTGGAGCAGCGCTCGCGGACATGTCGCGGGGGCTCAAAGGCCCGGTCCACATCCGACACGCAACGCGAGGTCCACCTGCGGCTCCCATTCCACAGTGGCTGCCTCGCACCACGCCGCTGCGGAGGGCGCAGTCCGCCCAGCGCGCCGCGTGGGCTCGGGGTTCGACGGGCTGCGAAAGGAGCCCGGGCACGTTCGCGGCAAGGATCCAGTATAAGTTCGTGCGCAGGGCGCGCCCTGTTCGAAGCCCAGCGCAGGCAAGGGCCAGCAATGCGCACCGTTCAGAATTCGAAGGCTCGCTGCACCATTTGGCCCAGAACATTTCATACAGGGGCGACTGTACCGGGCGGGGCGCACAACAGCGCGGAGCGTCAACGCCCTAGGGCGTTCCCAGGAGCCGAGGTGACGGAAATGGGAGGAGCAGAGGGAACCCCAGGCGAAGCACGAATTAGGAACGCCGTCTCTACGCGCTCTGGACGTGTACCCCGCGAAGCGAAGGGAATCGCAGCAGTCGCGCCCACTTTCGCGATTGCGTTGATCTATGCCAAGGCGTCGAGAAGAACCCGAGCTGCAAGCGTTCGTCCGAACTGTCATGGCGAATGGTGAGGGCCCATCGGAGTCCCTGCTCTCGAGGTCTGCGCGGAGAGATAACAACCCAGCCACCGCCTCCACATTGTCGGACTACGCCGCGCAGTGCAGGGGGAGCACGTTCCAATCGCAGGGCGCGGTGGTGTCTGCGATGAGGAGCTCGTCGAGGAAGTCCTGCACCGACTGCCGCGACGAGGCCTGCGGCCTGCGGGCGCAGTCTTGCCCAGCGAGCGCTGAGCAGACAGCGCCAAGCGGGCGTGTGCGCTCGAGCATGCGGGCAGCGAAGCGCTCATCGATTCCCTTGGCCACAGGTGCAAGGAGTCTCCTGTCGCACGCCATCGCTCCACCCTGGGACACCACGTGACCGTGTAGGCAGCATGTAAGCTCACCGTGCAGCATCGCCGCGCGCGGAGAGGTCAGCCGCCAAGCCAACCTGCACTCGTCGGCGTCCAGCTTGCCCTCGCACGAACCCACCACGTGCAGCCGCGGCGTGGCGCCGCTGTGTACGTAGTCCTTCAAGCAGAAGGACAATTCCTCCAGCCTGCACCACCCGCGTCGGCTCCAGCGCTTGTAATTGTACAGCTTTTGGATGTCGGAGTGGCTGATCAGCAGAACGAGCACGAGCATGCTCGTAGAACTGACAGTGTAGGCCGCGATGCTGCTGATGGCCTTCGCCCTGTCTTCCCTGGCCTCGTCAGTTTGCGGGGCGCTCCACGGCGCCGACGAGTTGTCTCTGCCCACGAGGTTCAAGCTATTGCTATCGGAGAGGAAGGCTGCGACTGCTTGGCATTGACGATTGCTCGGGTCGGGCTCTGTGAAGGAAACCCACCCGTGCGATCCGAAGATGAGGGCGCCGTCGCCATCAGACCACTCGCAGACGTCCCCAGTGGGGATCGCTTTCTCGTGCCGACACGTGTGCCAGAGCGAGGCCACCCGAGGCGAACGAATCGCGAATACAGGGACGTAGCCAGGCACGCCATCGCGAATGCAGCAGGTCGCCAGATCGGCTGCAGACACGCCAGCGACCTCCGCGCCCGCCTTGCTCATGGCATTGGTACAGCCACAAGCCTTCCGGCCAATGCAAACGCGTCCACGGTGGCGCTGCGGGGGGGGAGGAGTAGGAGAGAGGAGGAGGAGGAGGAGGAGGAGGAGGAGGAGGAGGAGGAGGAGGAGGAGGAGGAGGAGGAGGAGGAGGAGGAGGAGGAGGAGCAGGAGGAGGAGGAGGAGGAGGAGGAGGGGGAGGATGAGGAGGATCATGCTGGATCATGCTGCGATGCCACACACGTGGCCAGTTCAACCAGGGGCAAAGGAGCGCAAGCAAGCGGCAGGTGACGCCGACTGCACGCGAGCTCTCCAGAAACGACACCGCGTTGGGTGCCGCCCCATGCCTCCCACCAGGCACGGTCCCCAGGCGGCCTCCACAAAACGGGCCAAGGAGGAGGAAGGGAGAAGAAGAGAAGCAACTGCAGCCACATGCCACTGTGCCGTCACGGGGGTCTTCAGCCCACCGCAGCAGCAAAACTCCTACCTCCCCCCCAACTCGCAGGGCCAGCAAGCTCGCCACCTACCTCACGGTTTTCCGAGCTGCGTCCGCCCCGTAGGGCTCAGATAACGACACCAACGTGCCGCCCCAAGCCGCCCGAGGGGGCGCCACTCCCCACGGGCGACTCCGCACCCCCACGCACGCCAGGGCGGGGCACCCTGGCCGTGGGGGGGATGGGTGCGGGGTCCACCGATGAGCCCCCCGCAGGGGACCCGCTCCCCCGCCCAGGCGCACGCGGTGTACGTGCCGGGCCACCGCAAGGAGGGAGCTGGCGACGAGATGCATTTTTCTCTCCCCCTGGCCCCTACGGGCAAGCAGGGGTGACGATCGGGCTGCCACCCGCCTGTTTTCCTCCTGGCCCGGGAGGATGAGGAGGAAGAGAAGGAGGAGAAGGAGGAGGAGGAGGAGGAGGAGGGGGAGGAGGAGGAGGAGGAGAAGCGAGGAGGAGGAAAGGAAGGGAGAGGAGGAGGGGCGGACGCGAGGGGAGAACGAGGAGGCGGCACGCAGAGGTCGGCAAGCAGGAAGATGAGAGAGAGGAGGAGGAGGTGGAGGAGGAGGAGGAGCGATGAGGAGGAGAAGGAGGATGCAGCCACGCCAGCGACCTCCGCGCCCGCCTTGCTCATGGCATGGGTACAGCCACAAGCCTGCCGGCCCATGCAAGCGCGTCCACGGTGGCGCTGCGGGGGGGGGAGGAGGAGGAGGAGGAGGAGGAGGAGGAGGAGGAGGAGGAGGAGGAGGAGGAGGAGGAGGAGGAGGTTAGGAGGAGGAGGAAGGAGGAGGAGGGGAAGGAGGAGGAGCGGAAGAAGGATGAGGAGGAGGAGGAGGAGGAGGAGGGAGGAGGAGGAGGGGGAGGTGGAGGTAGGAGGAGGAGAGGAGGGGAGGGAGGGGGAGGAGGAGGTGGAGAAGGAGAGTGAGGAGGAGAAGAGGCGGAGGAAGGTAGGGGGAGGAGGAGGAGATAGGACGAGGCGGAGGGGGAGAGGTGAGTGGAGGAGGAAGGATCGAGGAGGAGGAGGAGGGGAGTTGAAGCGATGAGGCGGAGTGAGGAGAGGAGGGAGAGAGGAGGCGGAGGCGGAGGAGGAGGAGGAGGAGGAGGAGGAGGAGTAGAAGGAGGAGGAGGAGGACGGAGGAGGAGGAGGAGGAGCGCGAGGAGGAGGAGGAGGAGGGAGGAGAAGCGAGAGAGGCAGAGGAGAGTTGGAGGAGGAGGATGGGTGGAGTAGGAGGGAGGAGGAGGAGGAGGAGGAGCGAGGAGGAGGAGGTAGGAGGAGGAGGAGGAGGAGGAGGAGGAGGAGGATGCAGACACGCCAGCGACCTCCGCGTCCGCCTTGGTACAGCCACAAAGCCTGCCGGCCCCTGCAGACGCGCCCACGGTGGCGCTGGGACCACAGCAGCCTCCGCGTGCGGGGGGGGGAGGTTGACCTGAGGCCCAAAGGCCCACGGAGGAGGAGGAGGAGGAGGAGGAGGAGGAGGAGGAGGAGGAGGAGGAGGAAGGCGGACGAACAAAAAAAAGAGATTGGAGCGTCTGGGGAGGAGGAGGAGGAGGAGGAGGAGGAGGAGGAGGAGGGAGGAGGAGGAGGAGGAGGAGGAGGAGTGAACATGGCTATGCATCAACACGCGACGGGAGACGGGCACGGCGCAGCTCTGCCAATCGCTTACGCTGGCGCCTTCCACGTCCCTGGGTCCCCCTGCCCTAGGCCGTCTCGATTTGATTCAGTTCTGTTCGCTCCCAAAGGTGGCATCTTGCGTGCAATATTCGCGCCATGAGCTTTAGAGACAACGGTCGGACGAAAACCCTGGGCTACGACTACCCCATGACCCGTTGCCTTTTCGTTTGCCCCATCTGCTGCCGCCTCCAATCAGAAAGTGCCAGAACTTTGGCACGTGACGCCCGTCGACGGCACCTGCACGCAGTCTCTGCTCGGAATCGCGTAAAACGCAAGTGTTCTAGTAACCTCCGAGCCTTCTGAGAGGGCGAGTGCTCCTCCCCGACGGTTCTCGGGGCTCGAGAAGCCAGGAGGAACGCCCTCCCATGTATGAGCTGATGTGTACCCCTTAGCCTTTGGACGAACCAGCCACGACGAGGGGGGACAAGAAATGGATCGACAATGGGTCGGAGGGGTGGAAGGTGGGAGGGAGGCAGGCAGCGAAGGAAGCAAGTGGGAGCCGAAGTGACTCGGAGGGAAAAAGGAGAGGAATAGTAAGGAAGGATGGGGGGTCGGAGGGAGTCGGAGGGAAGGACTGGGGGAGGGACGACGGAAGTTAGGAGGGATGGAGGCAGGGATGGCTGAACGGATGCCAGGGTGCGCTGGGGAGGGATGAAGGAGCGATCGGGGAGAGGCCAGGATGGCGCGCGAGAGGGGGAGGGGGGCAAGCAGCACGGGGGGAGTGGGGGAGACCCGACGAGAGAGGCAGGCAGGCGGAAAGAAAGAGGAGGGACCAGAGGGGAGGGCAACCAAGCGCTAGGTGCGCTCGCGCTGTATCTGATATCCTGCCCCTCCCACCTATCCCTTCCTATTGCGCAAGTTCTTTTTCTATCCTCCGACGCGTGTCGTAGCGGATCCAGAACTCCAGAGATGACCCCATCGTGTTATGCGCAGTCGCAGAAATGTAGCTGCGTGCATTGGACGAGGAGGAGCAGCACGAGGAGGAGGAGGAGGCGGCGGAACACGACGAGGATAAGGGAGGAGGACCAAGACAAACAGCAGCAACACGAGCTGGAGGAGCGGGAGGAGAAGGAGGACCGGGGGAGGCGGAGGGGAAATAAGGGGGGCGGCAACGATGAAAAAGGACCGTGATCCAGAAAAGTGGCCCGCGCTGGCTGGGGCGAGAATATCGATCTGACTGACGGGAGCAAAGCGCCGATCCGAACATGAGGCAAACGCTGCAGCGACAGTACTATTTGAAACACCCAAGACAATCTGTCTGAGTGTAAACAGCAATCGTAAGAACCGCGGCTTCAAATCCTCGTTGTCAAAAGAGTACGCAGAGAGGGATGAACATCTTCCGGGCAGAGTCAGGAGAGAGAGAGAGAGAGGATAATTGCATCCATAAGGTGTATGTGAAAAAGGGGACGAGGCTGTGTGGCGCAGGGCGCCAGAATTTCGGCCAAGCTTTCCCGACGAGGCTCTGGTGGCCTGGGCGATGCAGTAAGCGCGAAGCATTAGAGCGTCACGCGATCTGGGTTCTGCAGGGGTCGAGGAGGACATCGTCCTACCCGTCCTCCCTCTCTCCCTCCTCCCCGCTGCTCTTCGTTATCCTCCCTCCCTCCCTCTCTCCCTCCTGCCCTCCTCTTCCCGCGCCGTCCGCTTGCTCTTCAGTTTGTTCCTCCTCCTCCTCGTCCTCGCCCTCCTCGTCCTCCTCCTCCTCCTCCTCCTCATCATCATCATCCTCATCATCATCAGCAGCAGCATCAGCGTCGGCATCAGCATCAGCATCAGCAACACCCTCATCTTCCTCCCGCTCTCTCTCTCTCTTTCTCTCTCTCTCTCTCTCTTATTGTTTGTGTTCTCTCTCTCTCTCGCGCTCTCTCTCTCTCTCTGTCTCTCTCTCTCTCTCTCTCTCCTCTCACTCGTCCTTCTTTCCTCCCCCGAGTACACTTCCGCGCGCACGGGGAAGACGACGGACAAGGACGAGGGAAATGCGCAGGCACGCCAGTCCAGGCGATGAGGAAAGGAGGATGCTCAACGTGCGGCCACTCACCAGTAAGATCACGCGTAGCGCGTTGCATAAACCAGCATCACAGCTCCGCAGGAACAGAGTGATCAGGCGCATGGCGTCGACGGGCGGCACGTCGAAGTTGATCCAACGTGCGGTAACAATCGTCATGTGCGAGGGAAACTGGTGCACCAGCATAGTAGTCCAAGCTCTCCTCCTCCAGTCTGCTGAGCACCTTTGGGCCGCCTCAGCAGGGTTCTGCAAGACCTTGGCGCTGAAGCCGCCGTCCCGAGCCGTCGCCGTCACCGTGTGCTCCCACTCTTGCAAGCTCGGCAAGTAGTGATCTGGGAAGTTGAAGGCCCTAGAGCGAGGACCCCGGCAGCGTGACCCCACCGCGTAGATGGTGCGCCAGAGATTGGTGGTGTCCCCGCACTCGTGATGCAAGCAAACCTCCTGCATGAGCTCCTCGATCCTCGCAAGGTCCAGCCTGCGCTTCTCTGCTTTCAGCTCCTTCTCTATCGTGCGCAGCTCCACTCGATCTGTCTCTTCGAAGCAAGTATTGCGTGCGCGCTTCCTCTTGGCAAGAGCCGCTTCCCTCTGTCGAAGGAGGAGTGTGAGGGGTGACTCTTCTCGGAGCTGCTGAGCGGCCTGGGAAAGGGCTGCTGTCCGAATATCCTGGACCAGAGAAGCCCAAGCCTCCGACGGGTCCAGGCGCGTGGTGTCCCGCTCCCAGGTGCCCCTGGTGTTCTCGCAAAGCCTCTCGAGCTCTCCCAAGATCTCCGTGCCGTCCCCTCTGTGCTTCAGCAACTTAGCGAGGCAGTTCGGACCCCACCGAGCTGCCGCGAGCGCAGTGGGTGGGGCTTCAAGCTTGTAGTGTGCCTGCCACAGACCTAATGCACGATCTCGGGGTCTCCAGTCAGGGATGACTTGTAGCTCTTTCGTTGCCTTCCTGAGCGTGCGGCACGACAATGTGGCCGCCACCGCATCAGCTGGAATAAGAATGTGATCTGGCGCGCTGGTGTGTCCAGTGCCGAAGTACGTGGGCCCAACTGGGAAGAACGTGGACACGACCGCCATATCTTCCATCTCAAGAATGCGCCACAGCTTGATCGACGTTTCGTTTTCGATGGAGTTCGCCCAGGGGCCAACATGCCGACCGTCGGCGGTCGGCGTGGGTAGGCCTTGTCCAACTCTGCGTAAGCCAAATTGACAATTGCCATCGAGTGCCACCACAACTAGTGACCTTCGCTTAGCTTCCTGGATCGACTTGTGAACCCTTGCCGCCACGTGTTTGCACGTCTGCCTCCAGTAGTCCGCCTTCATATTATTCGCTGGCGGTAAATACGCTGAATTAGTAGTGATATCAAACATACCTGATCGAACTCTGAGTACGCCCCCCCTGCCAGCCAAGTTCTGGGGCGGGTACCTGATATCCACGACGTGGGACCGCCGTATCGCCTTGGTGCGGAGGAAGATGGCGCAACCAGTCGATTTTTTGGTGCGCCTGCCCTTCTCCCAGCCGAACTCAAAGACAAGGTGCCTCCTCGTCCTCACGGTGGTGACGGGCTGCTGCAACTTTCGCCTCTGGGTCGTGCCAGGGCATACAATGATGTCCGCGAACTGCAGGCTTTCCGAGATGTCCTCTGCCCTCCAAGCCTCCAAGAGATGCAGCGGATTGTACAGAACAATATTCAACAGAGCGTTCAACATCAATCAAGGGTTCGTGTAATAGTATCGAAAAAAGTGTGTGTGTGTGTGTGTGTGTGTGTGTGTGTGTGTGTGTGTGTGTGTGTGTGTGTGTGTGTGTGTGTGTGTGTGTGTGTGTGTGTGTGTGTGTGTGTGTGTGTGTGTGTGTGTGTGTGTGTGTGTGTGTGTGTGTGTGTGTGTGTGTGTGTGTGTGTGTGTGTGTGTGTGTGTGTGTGTGTGTGTGTGTGTGTGTCGGGACCCACCCCCCGATCCTCAGGGCGTGTCGGGGGCGAACGCGGGAGGGGGCGAAGTTGGCCCTGGCGCCACGGTCCTGGGCACAGGGGCTGGAGGAGGGGGAGGAAGGAGGAGGGGGAGGAACAGCAGCAGGAGCACGAGGAATAAGCAAGGACGACGAGTCGCACCTTCTCCGGCTGCCCGGCCGAGGCCGTGCGCGGCCAGACCGCCGTGCCAGCGCGGCGGCCGCGCGAAGGGGGGGGCGGCACTGCGAGGCCGCTCCCAGAAGAACAAAGACACCTGCACCAACATTAGGTCGGGCATGTCCTCCTACAGGCGGAGCTTGGGCGGAAAATGAGAAATGATCCAAAAATATGCAGATATGGTCGACGATAATCAAAAAATCGCCCCCGTACTTTTTTTTTGACTATTTTTGCGCATTCCTCCTGTAGAGGGACAGGCCTGACGTAACTCTGGATGGGGCTCCACATCCCTTATTAATCGACCCCCCCCCAAAAAAAAACTGGACCCCCCTCCAAATGCGACCTGATATTCCGGACCCCCCTCTTCGACGGGGCGTCTTGATGAACCGAACCCCCTGAGCTCCAACCCAAAGAAAGCGCCCCAATAAACCGGACCCCCTCGATTACAACAAAAGCCGCCTCAAACAAACCGGACCTGGGGGACGATGAATTAGGGATTCGGAGCTCTCGCCCCCTTGGATCCGCTGGGGACTTTGGGCACGTACTGGCCATGGCTCCGACGTCCATTCCCTGTGTTTTTTTCGGTTTCGTGCGTGGTTTTTTCGCCAAATGATCAAGGATGCTCCTCGATGGTCCTCGCCGACGGAAACATGCACCCGTCCGAGCGATGCCAAGCGTATGGAGGGGACGGGACTGACAAATGCACCATCCAGAGCGAGCTTTCCGCGCTCCGCGCGGGTTCTCTCGGGTCGGCCCTGGGGCCCTCTGGTCGGCGCTGGGGCCCTCTCCCTGGCGCGCGGGGCGCGCCACGGGCGGGGGCGGCGCGGGAGACGCCGCCAAAGGCGTTCGGCCTCGACCCGAGAAAAAAATCCGCGCGAGCCCCCGAACGCCTATGCTGGTGCACGTGCTTCTTCTTCTTCGAGCGCCCCCCCCCTCGAGCGCGAATTGTGCTGGCCCTCTAGCCGGGTGCGCCGACGGCGGGGGCCCTGAGAGGGGGCTCGCGTAATATGGCCCGAGACACGCGCCAGGACGAGGCGGGGCCATGGGGCGCATTGGAAATTGCATCTCCGCCTCCTCCTCCTCCTCCTCCTCCTCCTCCTCCCTCCTCCTCCTCCTCCTCCTCCTCCTCCTCCTCCTCCTCCTCCTCCTCCTCCTCCTCCTCCTCCTCCTCCTCCTCCTTCCTCCTCCTCCTCCTCCTCCTCTTTCTCCTCCTCCTCCTCCTCGGCCATAGTGCGCCAGGATCACAGGGATGAGCGGTGAGGATGCAGAGCCCTTGGACACCCAGGTTGAAGCCTGTTTGGGAGGCTGCTGGCAAGCCAAAACTGCCAAGGACGAGCCAACGAGGCAAGGATGCAAGGTTGACGGGAGATCAAGCCAAGCCAATGGGGAACGGGCGCCGCTGGGGTGAAGCAGCGGCCTGAGTACCGAAAAAGCGGGGCTCTTCGGGAAGCCCCGAAGTCGCCTGGATGCGCCGTGTGCGGTCCTGGCCGTCGCTTGTACGTCCGTGCATGGTTTGATTTCGTGTGTGTGTGCGTGTTTTGCAAGATGGTGCAGGATGCTCCTCGATGGTCGTCGCCGAGAACACATGCACACGTCCGAGCGATGACAATGGACAGGTCCGCGCCCAAGACAGCAGGCGGAGCGCGCGCGCGGCGTGTCGCGATTTGGGTGAGACCGCGCCCAACAGAAGCTGAAGCGTGCGGAGCTGGGCGACGGCTGCAGGAAACCCAGCGCCCAACTGGAGCGGCGGCAGAGCGATCAACGCAGACGGCCTCCCCAAGAGGCCGAACCAGGCCAGGGAGAGGGCGGGCACCGATGGGGTGAGGCAGCGGCCTGAGCGACGCGAGGGCGCCCAGCTGCGCCATGCGCGAGCAGGTCCGCGCCCAAGGCGGCATGCGGAGCGCAAGCGCGACGAAGCGCGGTGGAGCGAGAACGCGTCCAAAGGGGCCGAGGCGAGCGGAGCGGGGCGCCAGCTGCAGGGGCCTGGCACAGAGAACCAGAGGTGGGTGTGCGGCCCACGCCTGGGGGGATGAGCAGCGAGGCGACGAGGAAAGCGAGCGCCGACGGCTGCGGAGCCCGTGGGGCCAGCACGGGCGAACCTGGACTGGAGACAGCGCCAGGGGCGGGCAGGTCCACGCCTGAGGCATTGGGACCGCAGCGCCCGCCCTGGCGGGGGGCAGATCAGTGTGGGAACACCAGCATGCCGTTCGGGACCTAAGAGGGGGGGGGGGCATTCTTGGGACCGATTGGGATTCCGTTCCTCTTCTCTGTGGCCGCCCCCCCTCCCTTCCTCTTCAACTGCCCCCCCCCCCCCTGGCTAGGCCGCCCATGCTCATTTGGGGCTTAACTGATCGTCCGTGGGGCAACTTCAGATTCACAAATGGGTCTGGCTTGCATAGTCCCGTGGCTGAGGCCACCAGATGTGGCTGGAGCGTTGTGGAGGTTTCCATGGACGGATGACCTATGAGGGCCAAATTTGGAGGCCCCAAGGAAGTTCCAGACGGTCCCCCGTAGTGAGAGGTGGGCTGGCCTCCAAGCTGTCTTGTTGGGCCCCGCAGCGGGAGATGCTGACTCTGTCATTATCAGTGATCATCCATCGTTCGCGCGCGAGGGGCAAACCTTGGACCCTAAATTGGAATTCGGTATGGCTACATATGCTGCGATCTGGCGCAATATTTTTCGCACTGCCAAGCTCGCAGCATGAGGCCCTCGTTCCACTGGACTCCTGCGCGCATATCGCTTGAGGGGTTGGGGCCGAAGCTGGTGAGCTCTGGAGGTTCATGGGCAATGCTTGGGCTGATTTCTTCGCCAAGTTGGGAGCCCGATGTGTGGCAGTTACTGACGTTGCAGTGGCGGCGCTTCAGGACACCACAGAAAATGCAAGCTGTCCTGTCAACTCCTCTCGCGTGCGGTGCAGATCATTAGTGCCCGGGCTGAGAATGGTGGCCCCAAGGAAGTCCCCTTGGCAATTGCGCTTGTAGGGCGTCGAGACATTGGTAAAAACTTGCGGCCCTGGACCTTGCCCCTTGAAACCAATTGTAAGACTGTGGGCTGCTGGTGGGCTGTTGGCTCGCACTGGCTAGTGAGAAGAGGTTTTGTGTAAAACTCTCCTGGCGAAAGACACAAGCATATGCAGTTGTGTGTAACGCGATTGTGGATGCCAGCCGCTGCTACTGATCACGATAGAAAGCAAGCCCAAAATCCCAACCAAACACACTGGAATAACAAGACCCTCCCAGCTCAAAGGATCTGCGAGCGCGCGAGCAGGGAGTCAGCAGAACCCCAAACCCCAGGGGTGGCACCTCTTGTGATAGTTACTCATGACACTGTGCCCCTGCCCCCTCGGTCCGTTGGCGTTCAGTGCAAGCGCTGTTTGGCGATCGCCGGGAACCCATGTGGTTGCAAGTCGCTGTTGGAGCCGGGGGCTAAGTGCGAGCCCAGCGCGATCGTTCGCCAGCTAGCTGAAGCAACCGAAAGGCTGGGCTGGCGCCAGCTCGGCCAAAGGGGGGGGAGGCTGCCCTTGCCGCTGCTGTCGTGGGCGTGGAGGCGGGAGGGTACCTCTTCCAGTGTGAGGGCCGCCGCCTCCCCCGAGTTGGACATGCTTTGTTCTGTGGGCTGTGCGGGGCCCGAGTGGCCCTTGGCTCTCCCAAGGTTGGAGCCCTCGGAGTCCCGTGCCCCGAGAAGCCTCCCAACCCCGCCAGACGCCGTGCGCGCGAGTGGCTGGCGAAAGGCAGACTTCCAGCCACAGGAGCTAGGCTCGGATGCTAACTTGTTGGGTTGTTAGCCGCGGACGCCCATACATTACTCGTCGCGGCTTTCGCTCGCACCCCGAGGCCAGTCAGAATGGCGGGCCAGGCATTTCACCTGAGACTGCCTTACCATTTATAGGCCTGCATCTTAAAACATGGTAAGTGTTTCACAGATGAAGGGTGGGTCGCTTACAAAATGTTGCTCTCGCCTTAGCGCCGCGCACATTCGTCTTAAAACTTTGCAAGTGTTTCACGGATTGCGTTTTCGAATTATGGTTCTCGCTTCAGCACCGCGCACATGATTTGGTAAATGTGCCAGATGCTCACGGACTGAGGGCGGATGGCTCTTAAAATGCAGCTATCGCCTTAGCGCCGCGCGCTTTCGTTGCAAAGGTTTCCAAGAGATTCACGGATTGAGGACGATTCCATTTCATCATGTGGCTCGCGCCTTAGCGCCGCGCGCATTCGTTTCAAACAATTACAAGAGCGTCACTGGTTGTCATGGTTAACGTACCAGGTATTGCGTTTTGGAGCGATTCCGCATTTGAATATCAGGTATGGTGTTCTGGCACGATTCAGGATCGTGAAGACCCAGCAGGGGCCTATGAAGAGGAAGCTTGGAGGGAGGATGTTTTCCAACATGGTTGATGAATCTTGGGTTTGCACCACTGGTCCTCCTCCTCCGCCTCCGCCTCCTCCTCCTCCTCCTCATATAAATCTCGTTCCTCCTCCCCGTCCACCCCCACCCCACCTCCTCACAGACGTGTTTTTGTTGACCGCGGCGACTGGGAGCCAGACGCGGTCGGCCAGGATGGGGATCTCGCCATAATAGCGAATCGCCACCCCGCCTCCTCACGAGCCCTCCTCCAGCCAAGGGCGGACCTGCCGCCCCCCAGTGATTGCAACGCGCGGGCACGAGCCGATCAAAAGACAGACCGAACAGCAAATCGACACGCTAACGGACCTGGCCCATTCTGGAAAACCTAGACCCCAAAAGATCTGCCGGCTTCCGCCGGCAGAACCGCCCCCTTTCTTTTTTTTCCGCCGCCTTCGCCGATGAAGGGATAGCAACTCCCTCCGTCGACCTTCGAAGGCGAGGCCTTCCCCGGAGCGCCCCACATGCAGATCGACGGCCTCGGGCAACGGCTAGCCGTGGCGGAGGCTGCCAGGGAGCCGGAGAGGGCCCAGCACCATGAAGGCACGTCCCCGCCCCCAGTGTCGGGCGGGGCTAGAGCAGGGCAAGGTCGTTCCAGAGCGTTCCAGAGCGCTCTGAGAAGGCCGCGGCGCCAGATACATCCTCTAGAACTGCCCGATCTCAAAGATCCCAGATGTGGCCAGGCTCATCATGGGCATAGCAGCGGTGTATGTGCCTCGCTGGCCAAACCAGGCGGGCATATTTATACACCGCCCCTGGGCCCAAGGTGGGCCTGGCCAGTGGCGGTGGATACGTATAGACCTTGTTACCCTGGTGGACTGGGGCTCCTTCACGCCACCAGCCTGCTGACTCCAGGTGGGGACAAGAGCCACGGGGCCCGCCGCAGACGGCGTCTGTCCCTGCCTGGGGAAGGAGGTCGGCCAGCGGTGAAACGGTTTCCCCGGTGAGGATGGGGACGGGTATCCGATGAGCACGTCGTCAGATCAGCTCCCGGGCTACGGCACGCGGCAACACGAAACGAATCGAGGCACCGCAGCCGCCAGCGGGCAATGCAATGCTTGATTCGGGCAATGCTCGACAGAGGCTGAAAGTGGCAACTCTTGTCGGGTTTCCAGAGCAACCTGCTAGTGAGTACCCATTGAGGTTCTTCCGAGTGGCCCCTGTCCTGCCCGAACTGATGTAGCTCATCCGCCGAAACCGAGCCGAGACACTCCTGTACTCGGGGGTGGACAGAGCCCCTCTGAGCAGAACGCCGTTGATTGAGGACGGCTCAGGGCCAGACCCGGCGGGCGCAGGTCGGCAGACAAAACTGCGGCCGCCACGCCCTCTCGCGAACCGACAGATGGCAATTCGCGAGTCGGCTCGGCAAGGTAGGGCTTCTGGCACCCCCCGACTTTACCACCACCTCCTCCTCCTCCTCCTCATCCTCCTTTTCATCCTCCATCTGTTCCTCCTCCTCCTCCTCATCCTCCTCCCTCTCCTCCACCTCCGCCTCCCCGCCACGCGCCCAGCCGCACGTGGCTCGCCACACACGTCAGGTGGCGGCTGCAAGCGCCCGCGGCTGTACTAGCCTCAGTCTCGGCGCGTCAGCCGCCGCCTGCGGGCGCACATCACTGCGGTCGGCAAGAGAGCCCTTCGAGGCCTCATCGCATACGTCGTCACTACCTGTACGCCTTCTGCGAAGACTGGTCGGGAAAGAAGAGCACCTCCTCGACTGCGCCGAAAACTCGGTGAGATCGAAGGCACCTGGAGCTCATGCAGCATCAATGGAGTCGTGCACAGGCAGTGGCAATGCCGGCAACAATTCCAAGAAATGAAAAAAACACATGGCTGGGATTTCTTATGGACCATCGAACAAAATGGCCGATCGATGGAAAGGCGCCTGGCCAAATGTGTATCCAGCTCTCGCCCAAGCTGGCCACGTCATGTGTACCAAGCGCCATGGCAATGTGACGCACACTTGACGGCATCTTCTACTGATCTCACGCCATCCTGACCCTCACTAGTGCGAGGAAGCGGCTCAGACCCCCCGACCACGCACTGGACGCACCCGGATAAGCCCAAAGCCAGCGGCTTCGCATGAGAGGCCCCCATGGAATCGGCTCCCGCCCTCCCGCCCCCTAAGAAGGCCCGCTAGTGAGGCAGCGGGGGGGAGGGGAAGGGTGGGGAGATGGAGGGGAGGGGGAGGGAGACGATGAAGAGAGAGGGAGGGGAGGGGGGGAGGGAAAGGGTCGGGGACGGGAGGGGGGGATGGGGTTGGGGAGGGGGTTGCTTCTACACCCTTTTGCATGCACATCGGCAGTAGGCAATTTGGCTCAGAAGAGTCCGCGAACGAAGAGGCGATAGCCCGACACCGCGGACAACTGCATCGGCGTGCGTTTATCGTCCGGCTCGATTGTCTTGACTTGATGGAGGGGAAGGGCGGGCCAAAGGCGCAGAATACAATACTTACAAGACTCCTGGCCAGCCGCAGGGCGGATAACCTTCCCCACCAGCTCTTCCAGGCAGCCAGTGGCCCTCAGTAATTAGCTTGCATTGTGTCTTTTACTTTCGCAGAGCCCAGAACACTCGCAGTGTTGGCCGATAGAGAACGCCACGATTGCAACATTAAGACGAACTCGCCCAAGTGCCTCATCTCCAACATTCCAAGCCTCTGGGGGAAGGACGTGTCCCTTCTCCATGTTTGTCGCTTTGCTGATCCCCTAGCCTGTGGACTGGATTTGGTCGGCACTCTGACGATGCCAACTGCGAAGGGAAAGAGAAGCCACGGCGGAAAAGTGTCGG
Source organism: Prorocentrum cordatum (assembly GCA_963575745.1). Taxonomy (NCBI): domain Eukaryota; class Dinophyceae; order Prorocentrales; family Prorocentraceae; genus Prorocentrum; species Prorocentrum cordatum. The sequence continues at coordinate 144,862 of CAUYUJ010002670.1, forward strand.
GTGAAGCGTTGTGCTTGAAGGTTGGGACCTTATTGGGGTGCTCTTGGAGCAAAGTGTTGGGGCCACGGGCCCTGTCGAGTCATCCCGGGGCTACACTTCGGTCGGAAGAAGTACGTAGGTAGAAACATGAAGTAGGAAGGCGGATGCAATAGATTGGGTCCAGGTCCTCCCTGATAATAACAAAACACCGCAAAAGCATGTCGATTCTTGAAGTAGGAAGGCGCTTGAAGTAGATTGGGATCTGGGAATCCAAAAACACCTACTTTCAACGACCGGCGTGTATCTTCGCGCCGCAGAGGCTCAGCTGAAGTCAACAAAAAAGCGAGATGTACCCAATCATGAGACGGTCAGAGGCCGCGGGTGCTGAAGCCGAGAGGGCGGGCGGCGCAGGCGTCCGACGCTGCGCTCTTTCACAGCGTGGCGCGTGGCCCCCCATGGGTCTGGACCCTGGAGGAGGAGGAGGAGGAGGAGGAGGAGGAGGAGGAGGAGGAGGAGGAGGAGGAGGAGGATGGCGGAGGAGGAGGAGGAGGAGGAGGGGGAGGAGGAGGAGGACGAGGAGGGGAAGAGGAGGATGGAAGAGGAGGATGGAGGAGGAGGAGGAGGAGGAGGAGGAGGAGGAGGAGGAGGAGGAGGAGGAGGAGGAGGAGGAGGAGGAGGAGGAAGAGGAGCTTCCTGGGCGACCTGCCTCCCACCCCGGGACCGGCCAGGGGTCACCAGAGGCCGACGGTTGCGACACGCTTCCTGGCATCCGCGGGGGGCCCCCTCCTCTGCAGGCCCGCGCGGGTGCTGCGGACGCTGCCTCCCCCCTTCCGCTGCTGGCCCCTTCTCACGGCCTTCCATCCACAACGCCAAGACCCAATACAAGGGGGGGGGGGGGGGGGTCCGGGGGCCCGCGCCGATCGGCAAAACAATGAGCGGACGCTGCTTCCCCCTTCCGCTGCTGGCCCCTCTCACGGCCTTCCATCCACAACGCACTGTGTGCGTTCTTTTTATGCGGCGTTGCGACGTTGGGAAGGAGGGGTGGGGGGAGGGGGGGGGTCTGGCTCCGGACCTCTGCTTCGTGCGACTGTTTGCAGCAGTGCGTCCTTTGGGGGAGACTCCACCTGCTCGAAACAAGAGCCAAAAGCAGCCAAGATTCACTCCAGGGGGGGGGGAGGGGGGGTCCGAGGGCCCGCGCCGATCGGCAAAACAGTGAATAGGAAAACGATCACCATCCACAAACGCTGTGTGCAATTCTCGGAACAGGGCGGGTGGAGCAACGGCCGGGCCAACTCGGCCCTCGGACCCATCCCAGGGTCCTAACGCACCAGCTTTCCGAGCCGCGGCGAGCCGCAGCGACGAGGGGGCCCTCGAAGGCCAACTGCCGTTGTCTCGATTTGCCCGCGTCTGATACTCCGACCCGCGACACGCGGTGTCGCTTCGCCGGAGGCAGAGCAGGAGGCCTGGAAATGGGCACCAACACTAACACAGGGAGTTGCCTCCACAAGGGGAAGAGGATCCTGGATTTCGGCGTCGGCGGCAACATCTCGGCCACCCTGGAAGCCGGGATGTGACCACCAGTGCCGCCGAGACCGGGATCTTCTCCCCTCGATGGAGGCACGCCGCCGATGTCGGGGTTGGTGTCGACCTCCAGGCCTGCGGCAGGGTGGCCAGCAGACATCACTCGCTGTGCGCCCCGCGGGCGGGGCCCGCGGCCGAGCGGCGCCTCGCCCGCGCAGGCCCCGCCGCGCCGCGGGGGCGGCGGCAGCCGCGGGGGCCGCCGGTGCCGCGGCCGGGGCGTCGGCCTACCCGAAGGGGCAGGCCGCCTCTGCCCTTCGCACAGCACAGACAGGCGTGCCACGAGAGATCTGGCCAAGGGTGCGAGGTCGAGGGGGCGCGCTCGTCGTCGAACTCTGGGCGTCCTGCAGGGTGCCGCATGCAGGGCTTCTGCGGGTGCCCGAGGCCATCGGGGGGCTGCCCGCAAACCGGTTTCTCACATCACGTGCCATCTGTACAGTGCGACCGGGACACGAGGTAGACATACGGTGAGGGCATTGGATCAGGAAACGTTGGATCTGTAATCCATGGTCTGGGGAACAGCGGGACCCCAAATGGGGCTTGGCCATGGATGTCGCCGCCGCCCTTATCAGATAAGGAATCCTCCAGTGTCTCAAGCCTCCTGGGCACATTCTTTAACGAACGCCCCGACCGTGTACGGGGCGCGACTGGACAACAGGGCCGGGTGCTACTAGAAAGGGTCCTGGCCCATATTGCTTCCAGCTTTCGCGACAGGTTTGCTTTGCAGATGCGCCAGACGAGATCGCCCACGCGCTTGGGGACATTCCCAAAGCACATGGACCTAAGTCAGGCCACGACCACATTGTTCTGTTGGGATCGAGGGCTGCATGTGCCATGCTTACTGAAACGATGGCATCGGATCGAGACAGACCGAGAACGTCTGAGAGCCGGCGGGCCTGGAAGATGCATCGGGCGCCACGGCCGTTCACAGAGCGCTCCAGACGGCCCCGCTGCGAAACCGCTCCGGAACGCCCTGGAGCGATGCGTACCTTCATCCTGAGTCGGCCTGATAAGACGAAGCCAGGACGAGGATAAAATCGGGCGAGGATAAATCGAGAATCTCTGAGATCCCGCGGCTCTGGAGGATGTCTCGGGCGCCGCGGCCTTCTCAGAGCGTTCCAGAACGCTCCGAAAGCGCTCGGGAACGCTCAGGAATGGATTGATCCTCGTCCTAGCCCCGACCGAGACCAATGTCACCAGAGGAGCAGACCACGAGAACACACTGGCCGATACGTAGTACCTATCCCTCGTCCTCACTTGCTCTGGGGTCTGCTGGGTGGCCCTCGCCGCCGTAGCTGGATCCGCCCTGGAACCCTGGTCCGAGCCCATCCCAGGAGAGGTCCACAGCGCAGCGGTAAATATTGGAACGTTGTTGCTCCCCGACCCCCGCCGGGGGCCAGGGACACTCGGGCTGGGCGAAAGGGGGGGATAGCAAAGGGGGGGTTGAGAATCAGCTCACGTAGCTGATTTTCCCGGCGCCTCCTGGCGCCGGAGGCGGCCATGTATCGAGGAATGGGCCCGGCGGCGGGGCCGAAACCAGCTGCATGCAGCAGATTTGGTAACCCCGCCTTTCCCTATCCCCCCCCGTTCGTCTGGCCCGAGACACCTGGCTAGCTCTGGAAGCCGTGGGTCCAAAGCTGTTGACGCCTCGAGTGGACCTCCGCAGCCTTCCGCCGAGGGCGAGACGCGCCAAGAGTGGAGCCCTTTCTGGAGCGCTCTGCCGAGGGCTGGGGGCAGTTCTGCCATACATAACGCCTGGCCATCCCGCCATGAGCCGAACGCCTCGCCGCGCGAGGCTGGGCCCGCCCGAAGCGACGACCCGCTGCGGGCCGTGGCGGCGCAATGCGTGGCCCCATGCGCAGGCGGCGCCGACGGCGAGCCGAGGGCGAGGCTCGTGTCGTGAAAACTTCGGCGTTGGCTTCCGACTCCGCGTGGATCCGTAAATCTCGACTTTTCATGACCATCACCATCACCATCACCATCACCATCACCATCACCATCACCATCACCATCACCATCACCATCATCATCATCATCATCATCACCATCATCATCATCATCATCATCATCATCATCATCATCATCATCATCATCATCATCATCATCACCATCAACATCAACATCAGCATCAGCATCAGCAGCAGCATCATCATCAACACGAATCATCATCATCACAATCAACACAAATCATCATCATCACCATCATCATCATCAGCATCATCATCATCACCATCATCACCATCACCAGCATCATCACCATCACCATCACCATCACCATCACCATCACCATCACCATCACCATCACCATCATCATCATCATCAGCAGCATCAGCATCAGCATCAGCATCAGCATCAGCATCAGCAGCATCATCATCATCATCATCATCATCATCATCACCATCATCAGAAGGCGGCGAGAGACACCTGCGAGGCGGTCCGCGTGCCGAGGCCGCCTTGGCTCACACCGAGCGCGCCCTGGTCCCAAGCGGCGTCTGGAAGGTCGCCGCCCGAGACAAGCTGCACGGTTTCGCGGAGATCGTCGTGGAATTGCTGCAGGTGCTCGTCCTTCATCCTGTCCCTTTTAGGCAGTAGCTGGAACAGCTGCGCACAGCCTCGTGAACACCAGCTCCGTCGCGGCGTGCCCCACCTCCAGCAGGGCGAGTCGTGTGTCGCGGGTTTTGGTGAGCACGGCCTTGACCTGGTCGTCGACCGCGTCAGGGCTGCCAGAGGGCGCACCGGGTGCCGACGTGGGTCCTTCGGGGGCCTGCACGTTGCAGGCGGTCCGGACGTAGTCCGCACCCCGACCGTCGTAGCGCTGCCGCTCGCTGTCAGGGCAAGGGAGGCAGCAGGAGCTTTTGGCGGTGCTGGCAGCCACGGTCCCGCGCGCGCCGCCGAAGAGCGCGAGACTGGCGACGAGGCTCCGCAGGAAGGGGTCCAGCGCGCGCGGGCGGCCAAAAACCTGGCCGTCGTCAGTGCACCAATGCTCGCCGAAGCCCGGGGCTGCGGCCCCAGCATCGGGCGGGCCGGCGCGGGGGGCGCGAGAGGCGGCAAACGTCAGGCACGCCTGTGCAGTGCCGGAGCCGTCGCCCTGATCGGCGCCGCAGTCCGTGGCGAAGGTCTCGCTGGAGGGGAGGAGCGTCTCCGACGGCTCCTGCTGGTGCCAGGAGGTCCAGGCCGCGATCTCAGGGAACTCAGCGGAGTTCTTCGAAGGCCGCATCGTGTCCCACTCCACAGCGCCGAACGTGTCACGAGGTCCACGTCCACCGCCACCACGGCGGGAATGGTGCCCTGGGCGGCCAGCTCCTCCACCGTTCCGCGCCAGTAAGCCATGGCCTCACAGGCGCCCGGCACGCCAACGCCCCACTGGTGGGCGGCGCGGAAGCGGGCGCACCGAGCAGCGAGGTGTCGCTTGGTGTAGCGTTTGGCAAAGCTCGTGCGTATCACTTCGCCCAGCCTTGTTTTGGGAAACTTGATCAAGGGATAAAGCGAAGCAATGACATGCACGCACACATTCGGAGGTCCGCGAGGATTGCTTGGATCGGCTCTTGACCTCCCTCCAGGGCGCGCGGAGCGCGAACGGCCGCCAGGGGGGACCAGCGCCGATCCAAGAAATCTGCCCGGACCTCCGACATTTCATGTCCATGCAGTTTTCCTTCTCCGGCTTGAGCGATCGGCGGCTTTTGGATCGCCAGATCGTCCCAAATCGGCCGATTCTGATCCACTGGCGGCGTTCAACTTCGCACGCGCGCGGCGGGGTCGCAGCCGCATCGAAACGACGCGAACCCACCGCAAGGCGCCGCGGCTGACCGGGCATGGCAAGCTTGGTGCGAGGGCGAGAGCTACAGCGCATTTTTCCAAGCCAGCCGACGGGCCGCTGCGCCAGGGGCACCCGGGGCATCCAGGGAGCAGCGGCAAGAGGCGCAGACGATCACCACGCCGCTCGGCGGCGCGGCAAAGGAGGGCGGGGCGAGGGGGGCGGCCTTCTAAGAAGGCAGGAGGCCTCTTGGAGGCCCTGTTGCCCTCTGCGAAGCCCTGCGCGAGCCCTTCTGGAGAGCCCTCGGCCGCCAACGCCGCCGCGAAGCCGCCGCGCCGTCGCCCACCTCCCCCCACTTTCGCCTCGGCACGGACGCCCCGCAACCCATGCAGCGAGTGGCCAGAGGGGAACATGGACTGTGGAGTGCCATCCTTTCCAGATGGCCGCTCGAAGCATCGGGGATGGACAGACCCCCCTTTAGTAAAACGTGGTTTAGTGAAAACGACCTGAGGCCCAAACCTGGCGGGCGCAAGCCTGGAAAAGAACGGCCACCGCGCCCTCTCGGGAACCGAAAACGGACAATTCACTAATCGACGTGTCACTGTTGGGGGTTCTGTCCACACCCGAAGAGGGCCGCTCGAGGCAGCCTCGGAGCCCTTCTGAGAGGCCTCCTGCCCTGTCAGAAGCACCCCCCCTCGCACCGCTGCGAGCCGCCAGAGCCGCCCGCCGGGGCCCAGGACCTGGCGGCCACCCGCGTCGGCAGGCGCCCCCCGCGGGACTGCTCGAAGGATTGGAACAAAAACGAAGGATTGGAAAAAAACCCTGGATTGGAAAAAAACCTTCGTTCGAAGGATTGGGGAAAAACCTTCGTTCAAACGAAGGTTTTTTCCAATCCTTCGTTCCAATCCTGGGTTTTTCTCCGATCCTTCGAACCGCCCCGGACTGCGCAGTAAGCGCCCTTGACGGGTCTCGGGGTGCTCTCCCCGTCGTCCGGCTCGATCCTCGAGGGCAGGGGCAGGGCCGAGGCCCGAGGGGGGGGGGGACGTCCGCAGGGGGGGGCTGGCCGAGAGAGGGACACG
>CAUYUJ010002670.1:165768-190768 GCA_963575745.1 Prorocentrum cordatum
AGTAGTAGTAGTAGTAGTAGTAGTAGTAGTAGTAGTAGTAGTCGTAGTAGTCGTAGTTGTAGTAGTAGTATAATAGTAGTAGTAGTAGTAGTAGTAGTAGTAGTAGTAGTAGTAGTAGTAGTAGTAGTAGTAGTAGTAGTAGTAGTAGTAGTAGTAGTAGTAGTAGTAGTAGTAGTAGTAGTAGTAGTAGTAGTAGTAGTAGTAGTAGTTAGTAGTTAGTAGTTAGTAGTTAGTAGTTAGTAGTTAGTAGTAGTAGTAGTAGTAGTAGTAGTAGTTAGTAGTTAGTAGTAGTAGTAGTAGTAGTAGTAGTAGTAGTAGTAGTAGTAGTAGTAGTAGTAGTAGTAGTAGTAGTAGTAGTAGTACTAGTAGTGGTGGTAGTAGCAGTAGTAGTAGTAGTAGTTGTAGTAGTAGAAGTAGTAGTAGTAGTAGTAGTAGTAGTAGTAGTGGTGATAGTAGTAGCCGTAGTAGTAGTAGTAGTAGTAGTAATAGTAGTAGTAGTAGTAGTAGTAGTAGTAGTAGTAGTAGTAGTAGTAGTAGTAGTAGTAGTAGTAGTATTAGCAGTAGTGGTGGTTGTAGTAGTGGTAGTAGTCGTAGTCGTAGTCGTGTAGTAGTAGTAGTGGTAGTAGTAGTAGTAGTAGTAGTAGTAGTAGTAACATCAATAATAATAGTAGTGACAACCGTAATTAATATTATCATAATAATCATCGTTACCACCCCTCCGCCACCTCCACCTCCTCGCGCGTCCGCGCAAGGGATAGCAGGAACCAACGGCGCTGCGAATTCCTCCGAACACTGGGGGCCAACATAAACACGGTTCTTGCTCCTCCTCCCCTCCTCCACCCCTCCCCGTCCCCGTCCCCCTCCCCTAGCAGGTCTTCCTCCTCCTCCTGCTCCCCCGCCCACTGCTCCTCCTCCTGCTCCCCCTCCCCCTCCCCCTCTTCCTCCTCCTCCTCCTCCTCCTCTTCCCTCTGAGCTTCCTCCGCCTCCTCCGACTCCTCCCCCTCCTCGTCCTCTACCACCTCTTCCACCTCCACCGGATTCATGATGAGCAATCACATCCAGCTCGACCCCCCAGGGCTGATCCGGCGTTCAAGAGGTGGCACACCAACCGATAGGGTGGGCTTCCCTTGGAGGGGAGGGAAAACGGCGGGAGGGGACGACCCGACAGGGCAAACAGCAGGGGAGGAGGAACAAGAGAGGCGAGGAGGAGCGGGAAGGCAGCAGACACGACGAGGAGATGCGGAAAAAAGTGGGGAGAGGCCCCGAGCAAGCCAGAGAAACCGTCCAGCGACCCCCCGAACCGAGAAAACGGCAGGAGCACAGAGGCAAGGCAGCCGTGCCAACGACGTGCCAAAAGCAAGTGGGAGGGGGTGCGCTGGAAGGGGTCCCTGGGCTGACCAAGGCCACGATCTCGCCTTTTTGGCTGGTGACTGGTGGCTGACGCAATATGCACCCGGGCTCCTCCTTCTCATCCTCCTCCTCCTCCTCCTCCTGCTCCTGCTCCTGCTCCTGCTCCCGCTCTTGCTCCTGCCCCTGCCCCTGCTCCTGCTCCTGCTCCTCCTCCTCTTTCTCCTCCTCCTCCTGCTCCTCCTGCTCCCCCTCCTCCTCTTCCTCCGCCTCCTCCTCCTCCTCATCTTCGTCCTCCTCCTCCTCCTCCTCCTCGTCCTCGTCCTCCTCCTCCTCATCCTCCTCGTGTGCTACCCCCACCGCCTCCAGGTTGCTGGATGCGGCGCCATCGTGGTCCTCACTGAGGCGCGCTATGACAAATTGGCTTCGGCCGTCCTGCACTCCGCCTCCTCAGCCGGTCGTGCAGGGTGGTTGGGCAGTGCCTTTTTCGACTGTCGTGCTGTGGTCTGTACAGCACAAGGGTGAAAGGTTTAGCTTCGACGGTCTTGCACTCCGCCTCCCGAGCTGCTATGGTTGGGTGGTTGGGCACTGCCTTCTTCGACTGTCGTGCTGCGGTGTGCACATGCAAACCCGGGGAGCACGGAACGGCATCCTGCGTCTGCGGCGGGCTCGGCTGGAGGAGTGAGGAAACGAGAAGATAAGAGAACGAGAAAGGGAGGAAAGGAAAGGGCACGGAACGGCATCCTGCGCCTGCGGCGGGCTCGGCTGGAGGGGTGAGGAACTGAGAAGATGAGAGAACGAGAAAGGGAGGATAACGAGAAGAAAAGGAACGAGAAAGGAACGAGAACGAGGAAACGAGAAGATACGATAACGAGAAAGGGAGGACATGAAAGGGGGAGATCTGCCCTGGAAGCTGCTCACTGAACTGGCGGCGCGACCTCCGCGGTCGGGCGCGTGGGACTCCAGGGGCGCGGCGGGCGCATCGGACCCGCAGGCTGACAAGCATCCATGTGACGGAGGGCGAGAGGAGAGGGAGGAGAGGGAGGAGGAGGAGGAGGAGGAGGAGGAGGAGGAGGAGGAGGAGGATAAATGGGGGGGGAGGAGGACAAGCCCAGGGAGCCGTCGCAACGCGCAGCCTGGCCGGCAGTCTGTCCGTCGTGCGCCGAATGCTGATGGTGAGAGCGGCCCGTGCTCGGTTGGGCCTGCTGGCGGCTTGCACACTCGCCGTGCTCGGGGGTGTGGCGGTTCACCTCAGTCTCCGCCCCGCCGCAACCCAGTGCAAGAACGCCAGAGAGAACACTGCTGTGGGTCCACTGGCGCTTTTTGTCGCAACGTTCTCGGGTTTAGCACCGACCCTCTGATGGCGAAGGTCGCGGTGAAAGCGGGCAATGTGGCCTAGGCCTCAGCAACTTCGGACACACGCGCGGGTGAGCGAGGAGGGAGTGAGGGGCCCCGGGGGACGGCCGTGGAGACGGCGGAGCAAAACACGTCTCGAGAGGGAAGAGGGAGAAGGGACAACGAAACTGCTCGAGACAAAGCGGATGCGGCGGCTGGCGGGCGGCCGCGCAAGAGTGAGCAGGCGTGGGCCAGCGGGGCGAGGGCGGCTGGAAGGGAGGGGGAGGCTGGGTGAGGTGGCCCGTGGCTCCAGGCCTCCGCCCGCCGACTTGCAAGACTGGCGGCTCACCACGTCGCCCCGTCTTCTGGGCCGCCCCGCCGTTGGGGCGTGGTCTCGGCCGCTGCCCCCGTGGCCGCCTTCTCCCAGGGTGTGCCCCCCGCGGGCCCCCGTCTCCAGGAGCGCGGCCACTCGGGGCGCGGCCGTCGTGGGGGTCGTGGCAGGGGGGCTGGCTCCCAGGCCTTCGCAGGGGCCGTCGGGAAAGGGGTCGCGGGGCGTGGGAGACGAGGTCGTGGGCAGGGGGGGGGGGATGGCCATCTCCGCTGGAGCTGCCGCCGCCCGTCGTCGAGGGGAGTGCCGCGCGCGTGCGGCACGCAACTGCTTGCCCACGGCCCCGGGGCGGGTGCACCCTCCTCCACTTCCTCCGCTTCCTCCGCTTCGTCGGAGCCGTCGTGGCGTCCGTGGTCGTCGTGGGGGTCGTCGGTGAGGCCGTCGTGCCGTCGCGGAGGCTGCCGCGGGGGCCTTCCAGGTGGCCATGGCCGTCTTCGCGCCCGCCTCGGCAGTCGTTGGCGTCGGCGTCGCCAAAATGGTCGGGTTGAGTAGAGGATCGTCGTGGGGGCCGTCGGGCACGGGGTCGGAGGAATGGGGTCGTGGGGTCGGCGGCCTGGTCGTCCGATCTGTGGGCCGCCCAGGTGTCCCTGAGGGCCGTCGCGTGGGCTGCCGCGTGGCCGTCGTGGGGGCAATCGCAGTGGTGGGTCGTAGCCGCCTTCGGGGGGTCGCGGGGCATTCGGCAGGTCGGGGGGGGGGGTTCCAGGGGGTGGCTCCAGCTGCCCCATATGGCCGCTTCCCCATGTATGCCCCCCGCGGGCTCCCTCTCAGGGTGTGCGGCCTCGGGGCAGGCTGCGCAGGCAGCGGGCTGGCCAGGGCCAGCCGCCCCTGTGGCCGCTGCCCCCGGTATGCCCGCCGCGCGGGCTCCCTCTCAGGCCATGCGGCCACTCGGGGCACGGCCGTCGCGGTGGCCGTCGGGTTGGGGGGCGTGGAGGCCGTCGTAGGGGGTCGTCGTACGGGCCGTCGCGGGGGTTATCGCGGAGGTCGTCGTGGGGGCTGGGAACAGGCGTGGGCTGGGGACGTCGTGAGAGGCCGTTGGGGTCTGGTTTCGGCTGTCCCTTTGGCCGCTTCCGTGGGCATGCCCCCCGCGGACTTCCTCTCAGGGCATGCGGCCACTCGGGATTCCGACCCCCCGCGGGGCAGGCGGCGCCAACTTTGGCCTGCCCAGCGGCCCGTATGTCCGCTCGCCCGGGCATGCCCCCCGCTGGCTCCCTCCGAGGGCATGCGGCCAGTTGGGATACCGAGCCCGCCGCGGGGCGGGCGGCGCCAGCTTCGGCCTGGCCAGCGGCCCCTACATGGCCGCTTCCCCAGGTATGCCCCCCGCGGGCTCCCTTTCAGGGCATGCGGCCACTCGGGGTACGGCCGTCGCGGCGGTCGTCGGGTGGGGGGGCGCGGGGGCCGTCGTGGGGGTCGTCGTGCGGGCCGTCGCGGGGGTCGTCGTGGGGGTCGTCGTCGGGGGTGGGGGCAAGCGTAGGCGTAGGCCGGGGACGTAGTGGGAGGCTGTCGTGGTGGCGGGTCGTGGGTGCCGTTGTGGCGGTGTGTCGGGAAGGAGACGCTGGGGGTTGGCTTCGGCTGTCCCTATGGCCGCTTCCGTGGGCATGCCCCCCGCGGCCTCCCTCGGGCATGCGGCCAGTCGGGATGCCGTGCCCACCGCGGGGCAGGCTGCGCCAGCCTTGGCCTGCCCAGCAGCTCCTATGCCCGCTTCCCCAGGTCTGCCCCCCACGGGCTCCCTCTCAGGGCATGCGGCCACTCGGGGCGCGGCTGGGGGGGGTGGGGTCCGTCGTGGGGGGCGTGGGGCAAGGGCTTGTAAGGGTAGGCGCACGCCGGATTGTAGGTAGGCAGGCGGAGAACCCCATGGCCGTCGTAAGCGTCGTTGGCGTCGGGATGGGTCCTGGCCCAATCTGCTGGTGGCCCGGCAGGCCGCGGCTGTAGTCCAGTGCGCTCCGGCAGATTGGGGGCCTCTATGACGATGTATTTGGTGGTGGCCGTAGTCTTAGGTCGGGCATGTCCTCCTACAGGCGGATTTTGGGCGAAAAATTACAAATACGCAAAAAGTATTCAAACATTGCCAACAATAGCCAAAACATCGTTCCCAAACTGTTTTTTGACTACTTTTGAATATTCCTCCTGTAGAGGGACAGGCCCGCCTTGACCGTAGTTGGTGTCATCGGCGACGTCAGGCTTGATGACACCGCCGTTGAAGTGCTTTCTGAGCGCTGCGTCCAGCGCCGCTGCCCGCCTGCGGCGTGCCGCTCGCCCGGCCGCGGCTGGCCCGGTGTCCATGCTCTGCTGGGCTCGGAGGCGTCTGGCCTTGTGAGCGTTTTCTTTGCTATCACAACAAAAAAATAGGCGTTTCGACACTGGGAGGAAGGGGGGAGGGGGGGGGTCTGGCTCCGGACCTCTGCTTCGTGCGACTGCTTGCGGCTGTGCGTCCTATGAGGGGAGGCTCCAACTGCTCGAGACGGGCGCCAACAACAGCCAAGCTCTACTCAGGGGGGGGGGGGGAGGGGGGGGGCGAGGGCCCGCGCCGATCGGCAAAACAACGAATCAAAGAACGATCACCTTGGAGGGGTCGGCTTGGCTGCCCGTGCATCTGTGGGCCGTTTCGCAGTCCGAGACCCCCCCCCGTAGCACTGCACACGCCGATGTCGAGGAGCGTCGCGGGCTCCTCGGCGACCGTCGCCAGGCGCCGCGCTTGACCTGTCGCCCGCTGCGGGAACCCCCGCCCCTGTGTCGAGGGCCGGGCGAGGGGCCCGCCTCCCCCGAGCCGGGCAGCGGCTCCTCGAGCCAAAATGAATACGAACCTCCCCCTCCCCCTCCCCCTCCTCCTTTTCCAATTATTTGTCCTGCTCCTTTTCCTGCTATCGTTCCTGTTCCTTTTCCTCCTCCTTCTCCTCCTCCTCCTCCTCCTCCACCTCCTGCTCGCGCGTCCGCGCGCGCCTGTCGTAGCCCGCGACCGCCTCCCGCAGCGCCCGCGCCTCGCCCACCGCCCGCGCCAGCGCCGACCTGCGCCCGCGCCAGCCGCGCGCCGCGGCCTGGATCTGGGCCGCGGCGTCCTCCTCCGGGGGGGGAGGGGAATTACCAGCCTCGATCTTATCCCTATCCCTAAGATTGACACGCCAAAAGGCGATGACAATCTTAGGGATTCGCCCTCAAAAAATAAGGGAATCCCTAAGATTGGCATCGTGATGAGGAGATGCCCAGCATAGGGATAGGGATATGATATGTTCCAGGCTGGTAAGGGAAGGAAGGAGGGGGAGGCTATTTTTAGCGGCGACCGCGGTGTGAAGAAGCATCGGGCTCCTGAGACCGCGGCCGTTTGAAAACGCCACTTTTTGGTCGGCGCCTCCAGGGCACCAGGGCGGGTGTGCCAGCCAGAAGTCCACACACTATCTGACCGGGGCAGGCAATACACATGATTGCGGCACTGAGGGAAGCCACAGTGGGGCCAACCTTGACACTAATAACGCACAACGTGAGCTGATAAGGAGCGAACGAAAAAACACAAGACTGGCCAGGAAGGGACATGGCTCAGCCTGAACCCGGCACGGGCTCGAGATACTCGACAGGGAAGGGCCACCGCCCTCATCCAGGGGAAGCAGGCCCAGAGACCAGCAAGGCCTGCCGAACTCCAGGAGCTGAGAGGCACAAGTAGCGCAGTCGTTGGCAGGAGAAATCACGGATAAGGCAGTCAGACCCTGCCTCCGAGGGTACCATTCATGTTGGCGCCTGCTGGCAAGTGCGTCGACATGCGGGCCCCCTCCCGTGGCTGTCTTCTCAAGGCTGCGGGAGACTGCCACTCGGCTTATGTTGCTCCCCTCGCACCCAAAGACCATATCCCAGAAATAATATCGAGCACCCCGAAAAGTGTCGAAGAGTGTCGAAACAGTGTCGGACGAGTGTCTCCCAGGGCCCGACACGTGCAATCCCTCGAGTTTCGGTACTTTCTTGGTGCTCGAAATCATTTCTGGTGATCAAGGCTAAAATAGAACGGAACATCATAACACTCGGCGGAGAAGGGGGGGGGAGCTTTTGGTGTTGGACTCCGCCTGGGACTTGGGGTCGTCCGAGGACAGCCCTCGGAATCAGAGGAGCAACAATGGAAAACAGTACAACATTATCAAGGGCATAGCTGGACTGTCGACAAACGCGCTACAACGCAATGCGGGTAGAGACATCCAAGCGCGACGCACGCACGCTAGAGCGCCATCGGGGGAGGAGGGAGGAGGACGACGAGGAAGGAGGGCAAGGAGGATGGGGTGGGAAGACAAGGAGGATGAGGAGGGACAAGGACGAAGAGAACGAGGAAGGAGGACGAGAAGGGACGGAGGAAAACGGAAGGGGGGAGAGCGTCGTGATGGGCATGGCGCTAGGGCGTCTTCGACCGCCGCTTTCCTGGGCCCTTTACACGGATCGATCCGGCGCGCAAACACGGGGGTGCGCAAAATAGTGGCCCGGAGGCCTCTGAGGGGGGGGGGGGGGCCTTGGCCCCCCCGCCCTTCTTGGACACGAGGCCTTGCTCCTTCTTCGAGGTGGGGATAGACATCTCAAGCTCGGAACGACGGCGGCGTCGGCAGCTTGGGCGCCCGAGTTATCCAGGGTAACTGGGGCCCGGGTAGCTCGGGTTCGGACTCCCGAAAAAACGAACCCGAGTTAGCCCTGACCTGGCCATCGCTCGGACGTCCATTTCCTGTGTGTTTTTCGGTTTCCTACGTAGTTTTTTCGCCGAATGATCAAGGATGCTCCTCGATGGTCCTCGCCGAAGGAAAAATGCACACGTCCGAGCGATGCCAAATGACCGGAGTTGCCCCTGCTGCTTTGGGACTCTCGGCGCCCGAGTTTTCCGGGGCAGCTCGGGCCCAGGGTTAGCTCGGGCTCGGACTCTCGAAACAGCGATCCCGAGTTAGCCCTGACCCGAGTCACCCCTGCTGCTTTGGGACCCTTGGCGCCCGAGTTATCCGGGGTAACTCGGGCCCGGGGTTCACTCGGGCTCGGACTCCCGAAACAGCGCTCCCGAGCTTGCCCTGACCCGAGCCGCCCCCGATGACTCGGGGCTCTGAGCAGCGCCGCCTCCGCAGCGGCCCGCCCCGCGGCAGCCGCCCCCGCGCGCTGGGTGCCGCCGGCGCCCTCGCGGAAGTCGAAGCGCTGGCCCGTGGGCAGCAGCTCGCCGGCCAGGACGGCCGGGGTATGCCCCTGCGGGGCCCGGGCGGCGGAGGAGGAGGAGGAGGAGGAGGAGGAGGAGGAGGAGGAGGAGGAGGAGGCTGGAGGAGGAGGAGGAGGCTGGAGGAGGATGAGGAGGAGGCTGGAGGAGGAGGAGGAGGAGAAGGAGGAGGAGGAGGAGGAGGAGGAGGAGGCTGGATGAGGAGGAGGAGGAGGAGGAGGATGAGGAGGAGGAGGAGGTATTGGGGCGGTGTGCGGCCTCCGTGGGGCCTGGGCCGTCAAAGAGAGGCTCGGGTCATGTGACTCCCCTCGCACTCAAGGGCCACATCCGAGAAATAAGAGGCACAAGTAGCGCATTCATTGGCAGGAGAAATCACGGATAAGTCGGTCAGACCCTGACTCCGAGGGTACCATTCATGTTGGCGCCTGCTGGCAAGGGCGTCGACATGCGGGCCCCCTCCCGTGGCTGTCTTCTCAAAGCTGCGGGAGACTGCCACTCGGCTCATGTTGCTCCCCTCGCACCCAAAGACCACATCCCAGAAATAATCTCGAGTACCCGGGAAAGTGTCGAAAGAGTGTCGAACAAATGTGTGTCCCAGGGCCCGACACGTGAGAACCCTCGACATTCGGTACTTTCCTGGTGCTCGAATATTCTTCTGGTGATCCAGGCTAAGGCTAAAATAAGCTGGAACATCATAGGGCTCGGGATGGAAAGCGGGCCCCGGGGAAGGGGTCAAGATCTGGGGGCCCACGCTGCAAAAGCATCGCGACGTCGGGCCGGTCGTCGTCGCTGACTTCGTCGCTGACTTCGTCGACGTCGTGTCGTCGCCGTCGCCGTCGGTGGGTGTCGTCGTCGGTCGTCGTCGGGCAGGTCGCCAGCCGTCGCTACCTATGTCGCCGCCGTCGTCCTCATCGGTGGCCGTGCGTCGCACGCAGTCCGTCGTCATCGGCTGTCGTCGAAGTCGTCGCGGCCGTCGTCGCCGACGTCGTCGTCGAGGGCGCCGCCTGTGGGGTGGGCTCCCTCAGGCCGTTGATCTCCCGCAGCTCCGCCTCTTGGAGGCGCGCGCGCGAGGGGGCAGGCGCGGAGGGGGGGCGGCCTTCTCATGGAGTCCTGGAGGCATCCCGAATGGGTACCAGAGCAGACGGGGGCGGCAGATCGCACCGCGCCGCCGATGCACCGGTGGCGTCGGGGTGGGCACCAGTCGTGCTCCAGCTCTTGGCGCGGTGTCGACGCATCGTCCATGCGGCGAGATCCTCCGACCTCGGAGGAGGAGGAGGAGAAGAAGACGAAGAAGTGCCCGCGCTGGACCGCCCACACACGCCTCCCGCGGCGCGCGGAGAGCGCCGTGGGCGGCGCCTAGAGGGCCACGCAGGCCTCCGAGCGGTCGTCGTGAGTATGCAGATGTGTCGTCTACGATTCCAGGAAGGAGGGGGGCCTCCGAGAGCAGGGGTGCCCTCGGGTAGGCCCACCCCGCTGCCCCAGGCATGGCCCATCCTGGGCTCAGGAGAGCTGTATACGCCCGCCTGGCCTGCCAAGGGAGGCATACACCAGATACAACGCTCCTGGGCACAAGACGGGCCGGGCCTGGGGTGGACACGGTGAGGGCATTGGATAAGGCACGTGCAGAGAAGAAGTCCAGAGACTGGAAGCTGGTGGAACTCGAATCGTGGCTTGGCCAGGGATCTCACCGCCGCCCTCGTTTATGTAGATAGAGAATCCCCCAGGGTCTGAAACCTCCCTGGGCACATCCCGTAACAAAGCCCCCACCGTACGTACAGATCTCGTCGCCCTAAGTATCTTGGAAGGCCCTCGCCCCGCACCCCGCCGCGGCGGCGCCCGCGGGCCTCGACGTCCGGGAACAGGGGCGACCAGCCCGACGCCGCGCACAAGCTGGCGCGGTGCTCGTGGCACGGCGGCAGCGCGTGGCGCGCCAGCTGCGCCTCCGCCGACGGACGACGCACTGCGACGGCGACGACGACGCGCAGCGGCGGATGGCGGACGGCCGCGACGGCCCCAGACCCCGGAGGTCGCGAAAAAACTCAATGCGGACTCCTTGCAATTTTCGGCATTTGGGGGCCCCAGCCAAGACCGCCAAAAGACTGCTCGGGCTGAAGGTCCAGACCTCCACGAACCCTGCGTGGAGAAACCCAGGACGTCAAATGTCCAGGTAATTACGGCGACGGACGGCGGACGGCCGCGACGGCGGGCGGCGGCTCAAGACGGGCGGACGGTGGCGGCGGCCACGAGCCCCGCGCCGCGGCAGCGCGCGCGGGGCCGCGGCGATCTCGGGCGGCACGGCGCGCGGCGCGGCGCAGTGACGCGCGGCCGCGAGCCGCGCCTCCGCCAGCGCCAGCGGCGGCAGCGGCAGCGGCTCCTCGAGCGGCAAGGTCGCGGGCAACTCCCGCTCCGCGGCGGGCGCCGGCGCACGCGCGCCTGGCCGCGCCGGCGGCAGGGCGGCCGGCTGCGCCAGCGCCGCGGCAGCAGCGTCTGGGAGAGCGGGGGCAAACGGCTCCCTGACATCTTCGCGCCGTGAAAACAAGCACGACGGGCGGCTTTGGGGAAGTCTTCGGCCTCTGGGGGCCCTCGCTGGGCCCTGGGACCGCTGCAGAACGAACGACACAAGACAAAAAGCCAGTCGCCGGGAAGGAATTTCATACCTCTGGGGGGCCAAGTTGCGAGCAAAATCGCGACGTCGGATGTCTGGGCTCGAGGCTCAGGGATCAGACGGGGGGCTGTCGGGGAGGCTGGCTGCGCCGGCGCCGCAGCGGTTGGGTCTGGGAAGGGGAGCCCCTCTCTCACATGCTGCTCTGAAATTCCCCCGTCATCCTCAACTACTCCTTTTGCTCCTCCCCCCATCATCCTCCCCTCTCCTCTTTTTCCTCCTCCTCCTCCTCCGTAGCCATTTTGGCTTACCTTCCAAACCTTGCCCTGTGGCTTGAAGCTTGGTCGCTGCAAAGGGGCAGGCTCGAAAGCCTGCCCCTGCTCGACAGCTGACCGCGCCCGCGCGCGGCCGCGGGCAATGGAGTATCTTGTGTGCGTAAGTTGCCGCGATGCTGGGAAAATCTCTTGGACACCCGACACCAACCCCCGTCAAAGTGTAAATGTTGTAAGACTCCCGTTCTTGGCCGCTCGAGAGGACAGGCTACGGGAGGAAACCCAGACAGTTCCAGAGGACAGGCTACGGGAGAAAAGCCAAACAAGAAAGGGGGTCGCGCTCGCAGGGGGCCCAGCCCAGCCTTGCCTGCCACGCTCTCTTCCCCACGCACTCTGCCCCTGCGATCTCTCGATGGGCGTCTTGAAGCCCCGTTGGATGAGGAGGTTCAGGACCGTTTCGGGGAGGATTCTGGTGATGGCCTCGGCGGTGATAGCGGTAATCGTGGATTCTGGGCTGATTATCGTGACGATATCGACGACGACTACGATGATGACCGCAGCCTCGGCGTTGATGCTAACGGCAATGAGCTTGCTGTTGAGGACATGGAAAATATTATACAAGTTCTGCGGTGCCAGTTGGACGCGTGTAGGGCTCTCCCAACGACCAGGCATATGTTGTCACGCGCTGCAGGTCTTCAGGCTGAGTTGCAGTCGCTTCGGGCTCAGAAGGCAGAGATGCTTACCATTCCCCAGAAGCGTGCGTTATATAAGCAGCGTCATCATTCGCTGGTCATATCCGTGAGATTGATGAGTCCATCATGTCCCTGTAGGCTGATCGTGTCTCCCTGGTCACTAGTCAGCAGCAGACAGCCCGTGACATGGCTTCTTGGGAGGACAAACTTCAGAGCCTTCTAGCATCGGTGCCAGTATCTCAGGACTCGGATGACAGTCCTGATCTTTCTGCGCTCATCGAGGTGTTCGCCACCTCCAAGGCCATCCAGAAAGGTAAGAAGTTGTCAGAGGCTTTGCACCACCTCCAGGGTATTGTTTTGTCTGGCAGCTCTTCGGGTTCTGCTCTTCCAGGCTCCTCGAGGCCCAAATCAGCTAAACCCTTTCGTGCCCAGCCCGTGGCCGTTGATTCCACAGGTGGGCAGTCTAAGATGGGAGCTGGCCCGGGACGCGTTTCCTTCCTGCCTCCGCCGCCGAAAAGTCCTGCTATGCCACCCCCTGATGTCTCTGCTGCAATCGATCAATCGGATGGAACAGACAGGGCTGACGCCGAGACCGCCGGCGTCGCAAACTCCGCTGGCGCGGCCTCATCGGACCCATCGACGTTTGCTAGCGTTGTTCGGGAGAAAGGACGCGGCAAGTCTGCGCCCTCTGACGGTATTGCGCTCACGCCACCCTCCGCCCTACGGCAGCAGCTTCAGCGAAAATGAAGACCTTCCTGGTAAGTCAGCTTTCGTCAAGAAGCCCCGCCACGAGTGGGTCCCAGTGAGGGTCAGCAATACCTCTTGGTCATATGCAGAACCATTACTGGAGGCCTTTGGGGACACATGTGATGCAGCTGGCTTTCAGGAGCTCCGTCGCTCTGCTGAATCAGGTGAGTTTGCAGCCAACCGAGCCCACACGCATGGTTATCACGCTCACTTGCACTCTTCTGTCCGCGCGGCTAACGGCGGGCAGGGCCCTGGTGTTGGTTTAATATCACACTGCGAATGATTGTTGCCGGATAATGTCTTCGACGCCTCGGTCGCCATGCCCCCGACTGAACGCTTTACGATCAAGCTCTGGCGTGGGGTCATTGACGCTGGGCTCCCGTGGGCCAATATCCACCTACATGCAGGCATTATCGGAACGCGCAACTCCTCCTACAGGTAGCAGCTGGTCTGACGACAAGTGGTGCCCCCTTGGTGATCTCTCTCTGCTGACTGGAATATGTCCCCCAGCGAGCTGCAGGCCACAGGACTCTCATCGCTTCTGGATGGCGTCGTTGTGGCGCCAGAACCCCGCCCGAACTCACCAGTTCACTCCCCGAAGCTCCTCCCCAGCAGCGGGGTCTCTGACTAATCGCCAGACGGTCTTACACTGTCCCGAAAGAAATGGACGCCCCTCGCTCTTATCCAGCAAATGATCTATTGTCCTTCCACTGTGCGAACGCTTCGTTGGGTGATTTCGCAGCAACGCTCGGGGGGTCGATTCCCCCCCGCGAGCGAGTAAAATAAAGGAAGGCGTGCAGCCCATACAAAAGAAGGGCAGCGCAAGTGCACTCATTCGCTGCCAGAACCCACTGCTTTCTCGAAAAGAACCTGTTGCTCTGCGGAATCGAAATCATGCGGAATCAGGTGAAACGCGCCGCCTGCGAGCCGGACTGCGGAATGCCTGCCCGCGGGAAGGCTGCCCACTTCTTGCGGTCCGCCTGCTTCAAGGGGTACCCCCTCGGATTGCACCCGCAAAAGGAAAGCCCAGCTGATGACGGCCAACTCCTGGAAGCCATTGCACACCTGGGCCGCGTCAGCTAACTGGACCACTATGTCCAGAACAACGGATGAAAGCAAGTGCGCAACTCTGGCTGGCCCTCCTGTGTGCCTCAGCGATCGCCTGGTCACTCCAACTAAGGTCTGGCGCACTGCGCCCCCGTACCACGACACGTCCAAATTCAGATGGACGCAAATCCATTTCACGTACCCAATGTAGTTGTTTGCTGTTTTCCCCGACCTGAAAATGGCAAGGAATTCGCGCGCTTGGGTCTCTGAGCGCGGCGGCAGCGTTGCTTCTGCAGGCATTCTCAAAATGTGCACAGCTGGCAAGTGACGCCCAGGCAGACTCCGTCTTCAGTAAGTGAGCGCGCTCTTGCAGAACGCTGTGCGGGTTCTGCCCTCGAGCTTTTGCCGCTGCCAGTTCGCGGATGACGTCCATAGGCTTCGCGTTCTGGTCGAAATTTGCACTGCCCATGCTGTGGAGCTCAGCCGACGCGTGATCCTCCAACTCTCTCACAACCTGCGGTGATAAGGTGTCAGCGAAATTCTCTGCCGACGACGCGGAATGGAACGCCTGATCCTCCAGGGAGGCCCAGGAGTGGTGCTTAGCACGGCTCAGGATTTTCAAACGGTTGCCTTCCAACGGGGCATTTCCCTCAGTCGCGATGAATCCTTGTCTGGGCCTATGAAAAAGCAGCTTGAAGGGAGGATTCATTGCAACAACGTTACTGGGTCTTGGTTTTGCACTGGTCATCCTGCTCCTCCTCTTCTTCATCCCCCCCGACGACGACGACGGCGACGGACGACGACGGCGGCGGCCGACGGCGACGGACGAGACGACGTCGACAACGACGACGACGGACGAGACAACGTCGACGACGACGACGACGACGACGACGACGACGGCGACGACGACGACGACGACGACGACGACGACGACGACGACGACGACGACGACGACGACGACGACGACGACGACGACGACGGCGGGGGCGGCGCGCCAGGGCTGGGCGGGGCGGCGGTCGCCGCGGGAGAGGCCGCGGGCAGCGGCCCAGGCAGCGGGGCACGCCCTGCGGAGGAGGCCTCCGTTGGGTGCCGGGCGCGGCGGCGGGGCCTCGTCGTCGTCTTCGTCGTCGGCGTCGTCGTGGGGTGCCAGGCGCGGCGGCGGGGCGAGGACCAGGGCCGGCTCCCGACGAGAAACGTCTCGAGACACGCAATGTTGAAGTTTTTGGCCAATCGTTCTGTGTTCTTAAATCGGGCCTTCGTTTTGAATCCGCAGCGCCGCGCCCAACCTTCCCCTGCCTTTCCTCCTCCACCCCTCCTCCCATTCCTCCCCCTGCCCTCTGCATGGCTCTGCTTCGGCACGCCCTTCACACGCTTCATGGACTTATAGGCCTGCACATGGTTGGGTCCTCCGCAAAGGCAGGCAAGAATTATCGTTCTCTGTGGGCCCTAAACAACGACTCGGGCTGAAGAGCCGGCAACATGACGGTGTCATGTGGCAAATTCTGGGACCCCCGGATCCAAATTATCCTGGCGAAGGACCAAACCATATGCACTTGTGAATACCGCGTTGTGGGTGCCGGTTTCGGTGGAGCTCCCTATGGGGCCACGAAGCGCGTGAGGGACGTGCCGTAATAGGTGGGGCAGACGCGTGCGGGCGGTCCCACTGGGACCTTCGGTGGGGCTCCCTATGGGGCCACGAAACGCTGTAAGGGGTGTGGCGGACGAGTGCGGGCGGTGCCCCTCGCTGGAGCGACCGATGAGACCACGAAACGCTGTACTGGTTGGGGGAGACGCATGCGGGCGGTGCCACCCGGGTCTTTCTGTGGAGCTCCCTGCGGGGCCACGAAACGCTGTACTGGGTGGTGGCTGACGCACCCGGGCAGTGCCACTGTGGGCTTCGGTGGAGCTCCCTCTGGGGCCACGAAGCGCTGTACTGGGGCGGGGGGGGGACGCATGCGGGCGGCGCCAATGGGTCCTTCGGTGGAGTTCCCTCTGGGCCTACTAAACGCTGTGACAAGTGGGGGTCGCGTGCGGGCGGGCCACTGGAGCTCCCTGTGGGCCCACGAAGCACTGTACTGGGTGGTGGTTGACGCATGCGGGCGGTGCCCCTGGGGCTTGGGGTGGAGCTCCCAATCAATGAGGCCGCCAAATGCAGTACTGGGTGGTGGACGACGCATGCGGGCGGTCCCACTGGGGTCTTTCTGTGGAGCTACCTACGGGGCCACGAAGCGCTGTACTGGGTGGTGGCTGACGCATGCGGGCGGCGCCACCAGGGCCTTCGGTGGAGCTTCCTATGGGGCCACGAAGCGCTGTACTGAGTGGTGGCTGACGCTTGCGGGCGGTCCCACTGGAACCTTCGGTGGAGCTCCCTATGGGGCCACGAAGCGCTGTACTGGGTGGTGGCTGACGTATGCGAGCGGTGCCGCTGGGGCCTTCGGTGGAGCCCCCATTTGAGGCCACGAAACGCTATGCTTGGTGCTGGCTGACGCCTGCTGGCGGTGCCACTGGCGCCTTCGGTGGTGGCTGACGCATGCGGGCGGTGCCACTGGGGGCTTCGGTGGAGCTCCCTCTGGGGCCACGAAGCGCTGTACTGGGTGGTGGCTGACGCATGCGGGCGGTCCCACTGGGACCTTCGGTGGAGCTCCCTGTAGGGCCACGAAACGCTGTACTGGGTGGTGGCTTACGCATGCTGGCGGTGCCACTGGGGCCTTCGGTGGAGCCCCCAAGGGGGCCACAAAACGCTGGGTTGGGTGCTGACGGACGCATGCGGGCGGTTCCACTGGGACCTTCGGTGGAGCTCCCCATGGGGCCACGACGCGCTGTACTGGGTGGTGGCTGACGCATGCGGGCGGTGCCACTGGGGCCTTCGGTTCGGTGGAGCTCCCTAAGAGGCCGGCCACGAAACGCTGTACTGGGTGGTGGCTGGCGCATGCGGGCGGTGCCACTGGCGCCTTCGGTGGAGCTTCCTATGGGGCCACGAAGCGCTGCGCTGTGTGGTGGCTGACGCATGCGGGCGGTGCCACTGGGACCTTCGGTGGGGCTCCCTATGGGGCCACGAAGCGCTGTACTGGGTGGTGGCTGACACATGCGAGCGGTGCCACTGTGGCCTTCGGTGGAGCCCCCTTATGGGGTCACGAAACGCTGTGCTGTGTGGTGGCTGACGCA
Organism: Prorocentrum cordatum; assembly: GCA_963575745.1. Taxonomy (NCBI): domain Eukaryota; class Dinophyceae; order Prorocentrales; family Prorocentraceae; genus Prorocentrum; species Prorocentrum cordatum. Next base: position 182,522 of record CAUYUJ010002670.1, read on the forward strand.
TGCGGCCGGTCCCAATTTTGGGCTTATGTGGAGCTCCCAATGGGGCCACGAAGCGTGTGAGGGGTGTGCCAAAGTGAGGGGGATGACAGGAGGAGGGAGGAGGCGGAGGAGGAGGAGGAGGAGGAGGAGGAGGAGGAGGAGGAGGAACGCGGGGACCGTCTCTTCAAAACGAGGACCCAACATCACAGGATGGTTGGGAAAAACTGGCTAACATCTGCTGGGGGGGGTGGGGACGATTTTCGGCTGTCGCCAGCCTTCCTCCAGCGGAGCAACCCTAGTTCCGCAACGGCCGGGAAAGAGATGTCAACTCCTTCGATCCCCCAAGTGCGAGGTCCTTGCTGGAGCGAAATCGCCCTGATGGAGAATGTTTTCCCCATGCCCTAAGTCTGGGGCTCTTGTTATTTGTGTGACACCTCCGCCTCCAGCTCCTCCCGCCTTCTCCCTCTCAGATCCACTCATACCCTAATCCACGCATGCTCAGACTCACTCGCACTCAGACTCACTGATGCCACTTCACATTGGATGCTGCCAGGGGATCAGAACTGGATAGGCCCCAAAGAAATCGGTCCAGAAGCAGGGATAATGGCACATCCGCTCAAAATCGGTGCGCGGACCTTTCCTGGGGTCCATCTGGTGTAAAATGTTATCCCGCTTCCGCTTTTGACGGTCCCGGGCCCAGAGGTAGAAAAGAGCAAACAAACAAACAAACAAACAAACAAAAGCAAAACTCGAACCCAAAACCTCGAACCCCGTCCTCCCCCCTCCTGCTCGCCGGAATCAGTGCTGGGCCACCTCGGGCCCCCAGCCGGCTCCGAGAATCACACTCAGATCCACTGATACTGAGACTCGCTCCTGCGAGCGAAGAGCGAGGCGGGTGCCAGCCGCCTCGCTGACCGTCCGCGCCGGACCACCACGCAGCCCTAGCCCGCCGCTCGAACTGCCGCCCGTGTGCGTGGACGCGCCCTCGAAGCTCGAGCTGCGCGCCGCGCCGCCAGAGGTGCTGCTGCCTCTCGGGGTGGGCGGAGGGCGAGGGAGGGAGGAGGGCGGCGGAGGGAGGGAGGGAGAGAAGAGGAGAGGAGAGGAGAGAGGAGGGAAGGGGAGGGAAGGGGAGGGGAGGGGTGAGAGGGGAGGAGGAGGAGGAGGAGGAGGAGGAGGAGGAGGAGGAGGAGGAGGAGGAGGAGGAAGAGGAGGAGGAGGAGGAGGGGGAAGAGGCGGAGGGCAGGAGGAGGAGGAGGAGGCGGAGGAGGAGGAGGGGGAGGAGGAGGAGGAGAAGGAGGAGGAGGAGAGAGGAGGAGGGAGGAAGGGAGGAGAGGAGGATGGAGGAGAGAGGAGAAGGGGAAGAGGAGGGGGAGGGAGGAGGGAGGAGGAGAGGAGGAGGAGGAGGAGGAGGAGGGGGAGGAGGAGGAGGAGGAGGAGGAGGAGGGGGAGGAGGAGGGAGGAGGGAAGATGTGAGCGGCGGAAAATGAAGAGGACTTGGAGGAGATGAGGAGGGAGGAGGAGGAGGGGGGTATGGAGACTACATGGGGGGAGGAAGGTTGAGGGGAAGGAGAAGGGGCGGGAGGGAGAAGGAAGACTCCGGGGCGGGGGTCGTGGCCGTGCTCCTGGTGGCCCCCAAGAGGCTCCCAAGATGTCCCTACGAGGCCCCCAGAAGGCCTCCTCTTCCTCCTCCTCCTCCTCCTCCTCTTCCTCCTCCTCCTCCTCATCCTCCTCCTTTTTCTCTTCCCTCTCCGCTCATGTTCAACCCTTTCCCTAAGGGGGGTTGAGCTTGCCACAGCCGTGGGCTCGAGGGGCAGGCTAGTTGCCTGCCCCAGCGCGCCATTCGATGCTGGGCGCCATCTCCAGGCGCCCCCTGGCGGCGTCCGTGGCAGCTTTCCTCAGTGCGCTCGGCAAGTGGCACGCGTCCTCTCCAACTGGTCTTCGAGGCGTTCGGCAAGTGGTCTTCGAGGCGTTCTGCAAATGGCCTGCCCCCGCTCTGGCTGGTCTTTGGGGCCTTCGGGAAGCGGCCGCGTCCGCTCCAACTGCAAGGATCAAGTGATCAAGTGGGGCAGCACGCCTCTTCAGCTACATCGGCGTGCTCCTCGGGGCTTGAGGCCAAACAATTCCCTCAGTCGCGTTGGCTACCTCGCCGGGGAATTCTTCGTATTATCTCCTCGAGCAAGGGCGCGGGCACAATCATGATATGTGCGGGTCCTTCTCCTCCCTCTCCTCCTCTCCTCTTTCTCCCCACGTGTTCTCCCAAAGGTTCCCACCACGGCTGGGACAACCCATAGTTCAATAGCGTGGCCAGAACGTGGGCCCGACCTTTGGCCACACAGGCGTTTCCATGAAGCGGCGTGGCCGGACGAAGCAAGGGCCCCCCGAGACTCCAACGGCCCTGGAAACGCAAGAGGTACGGTGACACGGGCAATCGCCGCGTCGTCTGGGAAGTCCATGCTCTGTGGTCGGACGGCGTAGGCCAAGCAGAAAGCCCCGCGAATCGGACGTTGCCTCATCAGTTGAACGAAAACGCAACCGAAGTTAGGACTTACAATGCAACGGGGAAAAGGTACGGTGATGGGAAGAACTAGGGCTACGGGAGCTCTGCCCATCGGTCGGAAGAAGTAGGTAGAAGCATGAAGTAGGAAGGCGTTGAAAATAGACTGGGTGTCCGCCCGCCCCCAAAAGAGGATGGATCATTGAAGTAGGAAGGCGATTCGAGCAGATTGGACTCTGGGACTCCAGAGACACCTACTCTCAACGTCCGATGGGTGCAGATCCGCTGCCCCGGGCCTTGCCCCATCCTGCGCCCAGGAGCGGTGTATGTCCCTCCTGGCTTGACCAGGGAGGCATCTGATCCCGGGTCGAGGGCTCACAGCCCACCCCCCAGATGGGCTGGGCCCCAGGGTTCCACAGGCCTCCACCCCGAGATAAAACGGGGGGGGGACGACGACGCCGACGCCGCCGACGCCGACGCCGAAGCCGAAGCCGACGTGCCGCCGACGCCGACGACGCCGACGGCGACGATGACGACGACGCCGCCGCCGCAGTCGCCGCCGCCGCCGCCGCCGCCAGCAACGCCGAAGCCGACGCCGACGCCGACGCCGACGCCGACGCCAACGACGCCGACGCCGACGACGACGCCGTTGCCAACGACAACGACGACGACCACGACGACGACGAATGACGAACCACCCCACACCTACATGGGGAGGGCGGAGCTGCACCGGCACCCTCCACCACGTCACGCCCACAGTGCCACGTCCGCAGTGCGGGGGGGGGGAACGATCCCATGCGCGAGGCCTGCGCAAGGCCTTCGCGACGCTCACGGGCGTACCCATCCGGCGGGGGGGGGCTCGATCTCATACGCCCCCACGCCAGTGAATATGGGATCGAGCCCCCCCCCTGCTGGATCTGCAGGCCCGTGGGCCTCGCGAAGGCCTTGCGAACGGGATCGTCCCCCCCACCCCCCTCTGTGGTCGTGGTCCTATGGGCGTGGCGTGGTGGAGGGTGCCAGTGCCCCCCTCGCCCTCCCCCTGTGGGTGTGGGGTGGTTCGTCGTCGTCGTCTTCGTTGTCATCGTCATCGTCGTCGTCGGCGACGGCGTCGGCGTCGGCGTCGGCGTCGGCGTCGGCATCGGCGTCGACGTCGGCGTGAGCGTCGTCGTCGTCGTCGTCATCGCCGTCGCTGTCGCCTCGCCGTCACCGTCGCCGTCGCCGTCGCCGTCGCCGTCGCCGTCGCCGTCGCCGTCGTCGGCGTCGGCGTCGGCGTCGGCGTCGTCATCCCCCCCATCCCGTCTTGGGGGGAGCGGGCCTGTGGAATCCTGGGGCATCCCATCAAGGGGGGGCTTTGAACCCTCGACTGTGATCATGCATACACCGCTCCGGGTCGCATGATGGGCCGGGCCTAGGGCAGTGGATATTTCCTTAGATCCCATGCCGCTGCGACCCATGGAAAGCAGACGGGCCTCTCGCGGTCGAGCTCAGCCCGAGGCTCAGGGTGTCCCGGTGCTTCCCGGAGCTGCTGTGGCTGCCGCCGCTGCCTGTGCCGGGGTGGGATGTTCGGGCATGTTCTCGGGCATGTTCCCGGGAGCGCTCGACTCCCTCCCAGATACATCCGTCGGTGCTTCCCGGAGCTGCCTCCGCTGCCTGTCTGGTCTGAGGGGCATGTCTCAGAAACTCCGACATGTTGTCGGCGTGTCCCCCGAGACGCTGGACTTCCCCTCAGATACCAAATCACTTGAGAACGCGTGCATGGCCATGGCAAAACTGCTTGCCTCAACGCGGGCACGGCGTCGCGATTTCATATCGAGGGCAGATAACTCACGCACATGCATTCGTCTGAGCACAAAAACGTATGCGATCCCTGGGCTAAGGACGCTGGAAACTTGCCGAAAACACTACACGTCACTTGGGGCTTCCCCCATGCACGCGCCACGTGAGCTCCTCTGCCCAAAGCATTACACGCCACTTGGGACTTCCCCCATGCACGCGCCACGTGAGCTCCTCAGAAACACTTGCAAACATGGAACGCATTACAACATTTCTCGTCCGCAACGGGATGACATGTTACATGCCCCCGTACTCCGCAACATTTTGAAGACTTGGTTTCGCCGAGTATGCAATGCCCGTACCCTCGGCCAACTTGTAGACACGTAAACCTTCAACGTCTCAATTGGATGAGGCACGTTCCCAGCTACTCTTGAGAAGAAGGTGACCTGCTGTATCTGAGCTTGCGTTTACACACGACCATCTACAAACCTTCCAACGCTGGAAATGGAATCAACCGCATCAACTGCCTCAACTTTACCAACTGGTAGTTCTTTCGTGCCAACCGACGACTTCCACCCCGAGCTTGGAATAACACGCACCATCACCGACCCCGAACATGTAATCTCCTGTGTTTGCCCTGCTGGCATCGGCGCATCGGTGAGTCCCTCCAGGTTCCAGCGAGTGTCATGAGCGCCTCGTGGCCAAGCGAGGCAACATGGCCGATTGCACAAAGATTCCTGTGGATGGGCTCATTGTCAGCTACACGGCACGCACCACGGTCGGCGGCCCGCACATCTCAGCAAGCCGCAGAGATTAGCTGGAACGACAAGGAGGCAAGGGGCAACGACGATGGGTCTGGCTGGCGGTTTCGCTGATTCTCGACCGTTTTCGAGCCTTGGGATGCGTTCCAGCAGCTGCGCCTCCCCGAGGGGCGACCTGCGGGTGCCCGGATCGTGTCATGGCCCGAACGCCGGACGACGAGGACCACTGCTGGGGGGTGGGGAGTGGCTCAGGGGGGAGGCAACACCGACCTGGAATCGGCGACACCTCGCTGATAGATCTTCGACAGGCCCCCGATAGCGAATGCGCACGTTCCTGAGCGGGGTGGGCGATTGGGGGGCGATACGTCCCCCCCCCTCCTCCTGCTCCTCCTGCTGCTGCTCCTGCTCCTGCTCCTCCTGCTCCTGCTCCTCCTGCTCCTGCTCCTCCTCCTCCTCCTCCTCCTCCTCCTCCTCCTCCTCCTCCTCCTCCTCCTCCTCCTCCTCCTCCCCCCTGTCGGCGATCAATGGGCGACTGGGGGATCAAGCGTCTCCCCCTGAGCCTATCCCTCCTGAACGTCGCCCCCGAGAACGTGAGCGTCCGCGATGCGGAACAGTCCCTCGACGGTGAACCCGGGAGGCCCGGGGGCGCGCAAACATGGATTAGCGATCCATGGATTTGGCGCGTGGTCACCAAATCCATGGATCGGGGGAGCTGCCCTCCCCAAAATGCGGCTGGTGCCGCCTCGTTCGGCGGCGGAAATCCGCGATTTCCCATGGAATCGGGACCCGTCGCTAATCCACGCCCCCATTAATCCATGTCTGCGATCGCCTGACAGGAAGCGCGTGGAGCCGCTGTGAAGCTCCGAGGACGTCCCCCGCCCGGCTCCTCCCTGAAGCCCCTCCTCCGCGACCCGCCCTGGCGTCGGACGGTGTGACTTCCTCTGTCCGCGGCCCCAGTCTCGGGGGGCGGAGAGAGGTGCACCTCTCAGGCACCGTCGGGGCCCCTTTAACCGCGGCCCCAGTCTCGGGGGGCGGAGAGAGGTGCACCTCTCATGCACCGTCGGGGCCCCTGCCAGGCAAATTCCCTGCAGCCCTCGACCCCCCCCCCCCTGCTGTGCTCTTCCAATTCTGCCACCATCGCCTCATCGGCGCAATGCACTCTCACACATACGTTTTATAAATACGTTTCATTCCGACGAAAGCGCGACCAGGCATGGCCGCAAGGATTGCCTGATTACTGGACTTTATTTGGGGGAGAAAAAATCATTTACTTGTGGCCCTCCCCCTCATTGCAAAACCCCTGGCCAAGGCCCCGAACCTCTTTCCCGGGGGGCAGTTGTTCGCGCCGAATCAATGTTGGATGGCCCCAGGGCCCGAAAAAGGCCCCTGCCAGAGGCCGAAATGAAGCAAACAACGCGCCAGGTGTAAACGTGTATGTATGTGTGTATGTATGTATGTATGTATGTATGTATGTATGTATGCATGCATGCATGCATGCATGTATGTATGTATGTATGTATGTATGTATGTATGTATGTATGTATGTATGTATGTATATATATATGTATGTAGGTAGGTAGGTAGGTAGGTAGGTAGGTAGGTAGGTAGGTACGTATGTATGTATGTATGTATGTATGTATGTCTGTGTGTCTGTCTGTCTGTCTGTCTGTCTGTCTGTCTGTCTGTCTGTCTGTCTGTCTGTATGTATGTATGTATGTATGTATGTATGTTTGTATAGATATATACACGCATCGTCTGAACATCCCCTGTGATGGCACAACCACGAGCAAAACCGTCGGGGTGGTCCACCTGCACGCCCCCGAACAAACAGCTCGCACGACGTATCGCCAGCGCGCCTGATCCTTCCCCTCTCTCGAATGCTCGCATGCGTCTGAGGGTCCACAGAAGGCATACACACCGATGCTGGGCCCGGGACGGGTTTGGTCAGCATCGGTGGGGCGGTCACTTGGCGTCGCCCGATTGGGATGGCCGAGGGGCTCCGCCGGCACCCAGGAGAAGAAGCAAGGCCGCAAGCCTCCCCCATTCCCCCCTCCCTCCCGCCCCTCCCCCTGCTTCCCCCTCTTCCTCCGCTTCCCCCTCCTTCTCTCCCCCCCTCTCTTCCTCCGTCCCCCTCTCCCCCCGCCCCCTCATCTCTCTCACTTGGCGGCGCGGAGGGGTGGAGGGACGAGGGAGGGCTGCTTAGAAGGAGGCTGCTTCCTAGAAGGAGCTGGCCTTGCATCTACAGATAAGGCCCGCGCCTTCTGAGAAGCAGGGATGCTTCTAAGATGGACAGACCCCCCTTTAGGAAAACGTGGTTTAGTGAAAACGACCTCCAGCCCAAACCTGGCGGGCGCAAGCCTGGAAAATAACGGCCGCGGCGCCCTCTCGAGAACCAAAAACGGACAAGTCACTAATCGGGGTTCTGTCCGCCCCCGATTCTAAGAAGCCCTCCCCCTTCCCCCCTTCCCCCTTCTGCGGCTAACTCTCGGAGCGGCGCAGCTGCTGGAACCTCCAGCATCCGGAGCGCAGGCACGCTTGCCGACAGGACCGCGGACCCGCTCGCTCCAGGGCGGCCCCCGCCCCGCCCCGCCGCCCGAGTGTGCCTTCCCACTGCGCGGGGCCCTCAAACAAAAAATAGAAAGCTCGTCCCCACTGTCTTTTTGCTGTCTCTGAGTATTCCTCCTGTAGAGGGGCACGCCCTCAAAAAAATAGAAAGATCGTCCCCAGACTGTCTTTTTGCTGTCTTTGAATCTTGAGGGACACGCACAACCTAAAATCCTGCCCCCCCGGCCCTGGGCTACCCGAAGATCCGCGCACCGCGCCCCCGCGGCGCGCCCCCACGACGCAGCCTGGGCCGCGACGCGCGCAGCGCGGCCACTCCGCACTCCACGCCTAATAGTCATGACGACGCCAGGACGAGGACAAGCTCGGGTGAGGAGACATCGAGAATCTCTGAGATCCGGCGGCTCTGGAGGACATCTCGGGCGCGGAAACCTCCTCAAAACGTTCCGGAACTCTCTCGGAGCGTTCCAAAACGCTCTGGAATGGCGTTAACCTCGTCCTAGCCCCGCCCAGATCATACAGTGTGGGGGTCACAAACCTCCCAGACGAGCCATGTCGAGCCATGCCCAGACCAAGCTTGCCAGGGCGGCCTTCTGCCCAGACCTCCCGGAAGCCTCCAAGACAGCTCAAATCAGACCCCCCAAAAACTAGACCCGCCCTTCTAACAAGATTCGGAAC
>CAUYUJ010002670.1:193268-251471 GCA_963575745.1 Prorocentrum cordatum
CGGGACGGGCAGCGGCGCAACAGGCGGCGGGGCGCCTGGCGCGGCAGGGGGGGGTGCAAAAGGGCGGCGCCGACCACGGGAGGGCACCACGAGCAAGGCCGCGCGCTTCGTAGGCCGCCGGGATCGAGGGCGCGGGCCGCGGCCACCGCGGCAGTCGCAGCCCGCCGCCGCGGCGGCGGGCCGTGCCTGTGCCGCGGCACGAGCTGAGCGCAGGGGGGTGGGGGGACACCGCCAGCGGCGCGAAGAGGGCATCAAACCCCGGCCCGCACGCGCAGAGGCCCCGGGGCGAGGGGGTGGCGGCGCGACGGGCGAGCGGAGCGGCGTCGTGCCGCGCACGGCTGCGCACGAGGGGCAGGCTCCGGAAGTCCTCAGCCAGCAGAGGCTGGCGCTCTGAATCTTTCTTTGGGGGGGGCTGCTCTTGCATCCGACATCTTCCGCCGAACTTCCGCTCGCGGAGCAGCCCCCGATTGACTTCCGCCGCCTTCCGCCGAGAAAGATCGTACAAGAGATGTCAACTCCTTCGACTCTCGAAGGCGAGGCCCTTTCTGGAACGCCTCATATCGTCGCAGGCTTCGTTGCAGAAAGGTGTGCATGCAAGCGCGGATGACAAATCTGTGACTTGCCCCTCCTCCTCTGAGAAGGGTGGCGAGATGAAGAGATACCATTCAGAAGACGGCTTGGGAGTGCTTGAGAACCGGCGAGCCTGGAGGATGTATCGTGCGCCTCGGCCGTTTCAGAGCGCGCCAGAACGCTCTGAGATTGGCCCAAGCCGCTCTGGAACGACTTATTTTCACTCCAAACCTGCAGCCGTATTCCCCCCAAACCTTCCCTGCTGTCTCCGCCACCTGGCCGGCTCTGGAAACCCTGAGCATCTCGGCGTGGACGTCTCTGGTGGGATCCGCCTTTCCTTTCTCGGGCTCCCACGGGTCTTCTGCTGGCAGCACCGCCGCCCCGCTTGACTTCCGCACGCATTCCGCTGGCTTCCTCCGAGGGCGGACGGCCAATTCTTCGATTCCTCAACGGCTAGGCCTTGCTCAGAATGCGGATCCGAAAGGAGCCCGGGGGCACACAACTGAATACACACGAATCCCAGGATTCTTTATATCTTCCAGAATCCTTTCTGGGCTCTCGCCTCCCCGCCCCCAGTTCCCATATGTTCCCGCATGTTCTTGGGGGCTCGACGATGACTCGTGTCGATGTGCTTCTTCTCCTCCTGAGGAGAGCGCGGATCAAGAGCGCGAGCCCCTCCGTCGAAGGCCCGAGGCCTCGTGGAGATGCCCGCGGCGAGGAACGCTCGAGGGCGTGGCGAGCCCGGGCACGAGACGCAGAAGGGCCCCGCCTCGAAAAATCTGGGTCGGGGGCGCGCAATCATGGATTAGCGGTCCATGGATTTGGCGCCCGGTCGCCAAATCCATGGATCGGGGGAGGTGCCCTCCCCAGAATGCGGCCGCTGCCGCCTCGCTCGGCGGCGGAACCCCCCGGTCTCCCATGGAAACGGGGCCCGTCGCTAATCCACGCCCCCTTAGTCCATGTTTGCGATCGCCTGACTAGGGTTGCCTGCGATCCTCGTGCTTAGGTCGAGCGTGTCCCCCTACACGCATGTTTGGACGAAGTATTACAAAAAGCAAAACAAACATCTCAAAAACATTCAAACATAGTTTAAACAAATCGTCCCCAGGCACGAGAAGCAGAAGGGCCCCCCTCGAAATCTCATTGCACCGACCTTGCAGACGTGCTGTAGTGCATTTTTGCTTGGACTTCTGCCAGTGCGAAACCCCGAAGCGGCGAGCGAAACACGAAGTGAATTTCGCGTGGACTTTGTTTCAGTCTTCCTTCCTGGCCAAAAGACATCCGCACGAAATTCACCCCGAAATCCAGAACGAGATTCTCCAGGACACTTCGGGCCCATCTGGTCGTGTTCCGAACGAAAACCGCTTGGCGATGTTGGCGCCATGAGGAATCCAGGGCTGCCTGTGATCTTCGTGCCAGGGGCAGACGGGGGCAGACGAACCCCCGAACCAGAGACACCAACACCGGGGCAGGCGGCCGCCACTGCTCCCGCACGCCAGAACACGGCAGGACCAGAAGCTGGCCATCGCTCGGACGTCCATTTCCTGTGTTTTTTTCTGTTTCGTGCGTGGTTTTTTTGCCAAATGATCAGGGATGCTCGTCGAGGGTCCTCGCCGAAGGAAAAATGCACACGTCCGAGCGATGCCAAGGAAGACAGCAGCCCAGCGTGCCGTCCCTGACCACACCCGCGCCGGACAACCCAAACCCAAAAGCCACCGACGTCGGCCTCCGGCCCGCCCAAGAACCACAGGACGCGGGGGGCGCCCACGGGACACGCCGCACTTCACCAGCCCGCGCGCTCCCCTCGCAGGAGGCCGCCAGCGGCCCATCACAGACGAGTGTGGACGCAGAGCGCGAGGGGTGCCGCGGCTCCGCCAGGGGCCGCGCGCCTGGGAGGCCTCGCGCAGGTCGGCGACGCGACAGAGCCACCACAACCAGCATCCCCCCAGGAGGAGGATGCTCTGGAGACTCTGGATGACGACGAGGTGTGCCGAGAACGATGCACCAAGCCACACAAGGATACTCAAACACGCCGAACGCAGCGATCGACACTCGCGAAGATTGGAACGGGTCGGGTGAAACCACAACCAACCTTCTCTCCAGAGGGCCCTTTCCCTTGGATGAGGTACCTCCTCTTGAAGTGCCTCGGAGAACCCAAGGGCGGCCGACCTAGACGCGGTTTTGAAATCAAAAAAGCCCTCGAGACACACCTCGAAGCACATTCCGAACACCAGATCATTGGGCCAGTGCGCCAAAGTTTGTGGGACGGGTGCGCTTCTCTGACCCCTTTCGGGTCACCACCACACGGGAGCCCCGCAAGGTCACACCGCCGAGCACGACTATCTCCGCACCTACCGCACACCCATCGTGCCCTAAACCTATGAATCACGTGTCCTCCATCTTCAGAGAGGACCAGAAAAGAACTGCGCTCTACTCTGCTGCTCTCAATCACCTGCGCATCACTCCACCCTCCTTTCTGACACAGGCGCAAAATGCGCAGCACACATCTCAAGGTGAGCGGGACAGCGGCCTCCCGCAGCTTCCTGACCTTCTCACTGGGCTTCTCGCGTGGGTGCACGTCTGCCCCCACTCTCGCATAGTAGTCGGCGCTTCTGTTCCCGTACCAGTACGTCATATTGATTCCTGGATCAATGGCTTTACTCCTCGACATGTGCGAGGGAATCCACTCGAGTTCTATCTCTTCAACTCCGATGTCTTGTGCAATTCGCCAAAATCTCTTCCACAGCTCCATATACTGATGTCCAGTTTGGCACCCGTATGGGAACCCCAGCATCCACCCAATCTTGAGATCTTTGTAGTCAGTGACAATCGTAATGCGCCCTGCCGGCTTGTGCTGCAAAGCCTTTGTCGCCGCCCAGATCTCACCAGCTCCTGATGTCTGCCACGGATACGGTACTGGTCCCGAAGCCGCCGCCACAGTTTCACCAGCCTCATCAATCATGACAAAGGACCATCCAGCTCGTGCTCGAACTTCACAGTGTGGAAAAATACAGCTGCCATCAGTGCACACAACACCACTGATGAGCCCACTAACAGTGCACTTGTGCCAGTTAATAATGCGCCCGCTGGTCGGCATCGGCGAATTGAAAGTGGGGTCCTCCATCAATCCTTTTGTCGTCATCATTGTGTGAGGATGCCGCTGCCCATGTTCTTGACGCCCCCAGCGTAGCAATGCACGTTCTTCACCTGTCCAACTGAGTCGCTCCAGAGAGTGCCAGTCACACCTAAAGATACGACGAGTATCCGTGCCATTCTCCACACTACACTTTGCACACGAGGGACTATGCACTGCTCGAACTTGGTGCAAACGCTCCTGACAGAAGAACCCTCCAGCCAACCAAGTACGTACTAGCCCAGCACCTTTGTAATCCTGCTGTGCCCTGAGCTGGGTGATTAAACGCTTGGCAGGTTCAAGCAAAGGCGGGCCAGTGAGCCCTTCCATACCTCTGGAAAGTGGTACCTCGCATAGCAGGCGTCTTTGTGTACTCTGATTGACTATCTTCTTGAGCGTCGCAGGGCCAATGTCATGTAGATCTAACTTCATCCCTCGCTCGGTATGCCAACAGTCCCACGCCATTGCCTTCCATCCAAGCCGCTTGAGGGTGAGCACCACTGCACCTGCTGGCCCTCGTACACTCCTCCAGGTGCGACAGTTGTTCTGCGCCTGCATAAAGGCCAAGGCCATCGCTCGTTGCTTTACCCACTGTCCGTGCATCGCTCTGAGCCAATACACCACAGGATACTCATCCGCCGCAAAGGTAGGATCAGCTCGGGGGCAGTGCGAAAGTTGAAACTCCATGGTTCTGCACCTGCCACGTGCTGGACCAAACAAGGCATGACCAGCTATGCCCCTAACTTGTTTTAATTGTGTATCTGACATGCCTTTTACCTTGACCGTGTAGGTAACTGAAGCCAAGCCTCCTCCTCTGAAAAGGCGTCCCATCTGCCGTCCACCCATAGCCAACCGTCTGTAACGAGAAATTCTTTTTGATGCGGCGAGCACCCGAGCATGCTGTACTTCTCCTCCAGATCCTTGTCGTAGAGTCCGATCATGACCGAGCTGGCGCACTTTGCGGTGCCTCCGAAATTTATGCTGCTTCAGCGCCGCCTCGATCTGCTTCTCTAACTCCGTGCTGGTCGCTATTGCGTGCCCTTTGCTCGGGCTGAGCTCAAGCCCAAGCTCCACCAACTCCTTACACAGCATACGGGCAGCTGGTATGATGATCTTGAGAACTTGGTCGTGAGTACCCGTAGCTTACAAACTCCCATCATCCACCACTTGCGTTAGACTGAGTGACGGCCACAACCTGTATACCTGTTCGTAAGCACCTAGAGTGAAAAACATCATCATCGTAGTCGCGAACCCACATCCCGCAATGACTCCGTGAATTGTCTTGACTGCCCCTGACACCAGGTTGCCATACTTGATCATGCGCCCACCAGCGTACGATTTGAGTAGCAGCGCCAATCTTGACCTCTTGAAACCATGTCGGCAGCCAACGTCCCATAAGGTCGCATGGGGAATCTGTTCAAAGGCTTTCTTGAGATCAAGCATGACAGTTGCTGTGTGCCTTTTGAGAGCTAGCCCAGCTTCAACAAGAAGTGATTGCGACCATACCGCCTGCTCGGAACTACGCCCTGCAACAGCATAGTGGTAGTCCTTGACATTCTTAGCGAGCCATCTTTGCTGGTCGGCTTTGTGGCACTTGTTGTATACGCGAAGAAGGTCAGGTAGCAGCCCAATGAGCCTATGTCCGCCCTCAGGTTTTGGTAATCGGGGCATGATGTTGTAGGTGAGCTGCGGTGGCAACTCCCCTATGGTCTCGGCCTTGTGCATGAGCTCTGCGAAGGCTGTGAGCGCGCTGTCTGAAAGCAAGGCGACACTCCTCGGGCCTAGGTTGTCAATACCTGACGCCGTGTTCGCCTTAAATGTAGTGGCCACTTTCCTGATGTTCGCAGGATCAAGCATCTTAACCTCCTCCTCATGTGCCTGTAATCGTGACCCCTCTCCAAAACTTCGCTCTCCCTGTTGATATCTCCATACCTGCTTCCACTCTTCCAAGTCTGACTGCAAGCGCAGGTCATGAGACCTCACACCTTGCGTGGGGTGTATGTCAGCCTGTGTCCACATGGCGGGTAGCTTAGACCATCTGCGGGCCTGCTTGCCGCCGTTCTCAATCACATCCGCAATCAACTTGCGCCACTGCTTCACACGGCTATTGGCAAACTTTACCTCCAGAGTAGTAGCTTCCTTCGCCGCAGTCCAGCTAGCTTCTCGCAACCACTCATCCTCCCAACTGAATTCGTTATCATACCTGTAACACCATATATCCCAAGCCTCGCCCATGTCTAGCCTTTTGCTCTTGAGGTTCTGCATGGTGTTGAATCTGCCTTGAATGAATTTGCAGTATGTGGGCCAACTCCGCTTGCGTGCATGCATGAGATCAACCATGACCATTGAAGCACGCCTCCACTGTCTGGACCTTGGATCTCCTGGAGGTGAGTGACCTGGCGCTTTGCGGACCACAGCCACCATCTTGAATTCGGGCTCAGTGAACTGTGCCCTACCCCTGCAAGCTCGTCCATGTCGATCCTCTAGTTGAAATCGCCGAACAAGTTCTTGGTCAGCCAGAGCATGCCATTGTGAGAAGCACCAATGAAGGTCTTCTCGATCTGTCGCATATTCACATTCTCGCTGAACTTGCAGATATGATGGCGGTGGGGGTGTTGCGCCTAGCGGGCATACCTTGGGTAACTTCTTTGGAACCTTGAGCTGTTGTACTAGCGCAACACCTGGACCCACACGAAGAGAGAGTCGGACACCCCAATGCTTGGCTATCGACAGCCCCTCAATCCTGGACACATCCATAATGAGCCCTTTGAAATGCTGGCTGGCCACAAAGTAGTCAAGCACACGTCCTTCTCCACATGCACATGTCCATTGCGTAGGAGCTACTATCATCGCTGGTACCTGCGCAAGAATGTAAAGGTCAGAGAGTTCTTGAGGAGTCATATTCCAGTCTCCGCCTATGATGAACGGCCTGCCACGCCTCTGTAGCTGCTCCATCATCAGCATGATGATCCGTTTGTTCTCATCTTCATAGTCACGCACCTTGTGCCCTGATATCAAATATATGGACGCAAGAATAAAACCACCTGGCAGCATGCCATCAGCCCATTGCATAGCCCATCTCCACTGTGGTGCGCATACTCCCCCAAGATCGGGCGGCACCGCCGACGCAATATCTTGTCTGACTCCAACCGCAACTCCAGAGCTGGCGGCATGTCCTTCACCTTTGTGAGCAGGCGGTATGTGACAATTCCAACCTTGATGCAGTAGACGTAGCTGTGCGTCTCCTGTATTTCCTTTGAGAATCTTGTGCTCCTGAAACAGAATGCCATCCGTGCTGGGAAACATCTCCGTGATCTCTGTCGCTACAAGGGCCATCTTGACCGCTTCCTTCTGCGCCGCAGTGATATTCACCGTGACGAAACTCCAGTCTCTCTCATGTCGCAATTGCGTCGACCCTGCAACATCAGCATCAAGCTCCCGAGTGCCATCTGACCGCTCTCGTAGTCGATGTGCAGTGGTGCCTCCTCTGCACTCCCCTGCAGGAGCTGACCTCCCGTCGGAGGCACCGCGGGGCGAAACTCCTCCTGCCTGGGCCTCGACCACCTGCCCCTCGGCAGCCAAACCAGGAGGTTCAGCTCCACCGCTGTCGCGTACTCGTCGTTCTTGGGTGGTAGGGCCTCCTCTGCACTCCCCTGCGAGGGCTGACCTCCCGTCGGAGGACCCGCAGGGCGGATCGCCTCTGAGCTGGGCCTCGACCACCTGCCCGTCGGCAGCCAGCTCAGAGGGTTCAGCCCTACCACCAATACTAGAGACACCTCCAGTTCCCAAAGGCACTACCATAGGTACGTGCACCTGATCCGAATCGTGAACCAACCGTCCGTGGCCCACAAGCCCTCCGAGATCCGCTTCACACTGCCCCGTATAAGCACAAGTAAGTTATCTTGTCGCCCCCAGCCAACTTGACCATGTCTCGCAGCCTCACAACTGACCGTGCTGCGCATGTTCTGCAGCTGGGGGCTGGGTTTTGCGCCGCCTTGCCACAGCGGCCATGTTGACTGCGACCATTGCCTCGAGCATGCGGCTTCTTGCTGCCTTGATTCTTTTACTCTCCTCATCTGAGTCGACCCCATCCAACTTGAGTCCAGCATGCTCGAAGACTTCTTCGTAATCAGCTTCGTCAGGTACAGGGATGTCTGCAGCCATATCAACATCATCATCAACATGCACAGGCTGATGGGGAACATTCTCTTGATGCTGCTGCTGCTGCTGCTGCCGCTGCTCTCTCTCGGCCAGCTGCTTTTCGAGCAGCTCAAGCGCTTGCTGTAGTGCTTTGAGAGGCCCAGCGAGCTCGTCAGGCATCTCAGGCTTGCCCAACCGCTTCTGAAGACTGGCCACCTGTCCACAGAGGGCAATAGCGGGATGTGCGGCCTGGGCGTGTCCTCCATCAGCGGCTTCTCGCATGAAGGCTGCAGCCTGCGCATCTTTGATCCTCTGCCTCCTGTTCTCATGGTTGCGCACGATCCCTTGTTCGGCATCTCTGGCTTCCAATGCCGCTTCGAGCTCTGCCTCACGCTCTCGTAGTCGTTCTTTGGCTTTGTCCAACTTCTGAGTGACACCCTGCATGCGCTGCCCGAGCTGGAACGATGACATGTTATCGTAGTCGGGCGCCTGGTACACCTCGTCCTCCTTTGGTTCGGCCTGCTGCACAACTTTGTCCCAGACGTCAACAAGCTGCTTGCAGTCGTCAGGCCAGCTCGAGCGGTCATCGCCATGCGCCTTGGCCATGCTAGCCAGCATGGTCCTCGCTGTCGCAGGATCCGTCTCGATGATCTTGGCGTCGCCTCCAGGGGCTGCAGTGGTCCGAGCCTGAGTGTCCGCCTCCGCTTTCTGCTCGCCGCGCCCAAAACGGGGCGGGCCAGCAGCCCAACGATTCGGCCTCTCTGGCTTTGCCCCTCCATAGCCATATCCCGACCTCCAAGGCCAACTCTGCTGCTGAGCCGAGCGCGGGGCGGCCTGGCCGCAGCGGTAGCAGTGCGTCCTGAACCCGTAGTTCTCGAACGCCCCGCCATGCTGCCGCGCACAGTTGCCGCAAGCCCACGCCTTGCCCATTCGCCGCGGGCGTGCCCGCTGGCCTGAGAAGCTCGAGATAGAAGGGCCCGCACGCGCGAGCCGTTCTGAAGCACGCGCGTGCAAGCACAGGGTCGCCACCTGTGCCAGAACGGCTCCCCCCAGGAGGAGGAGGAGGAGGAGGAGGAAGAGGAGGAGGAGGAGGAGGGAGGAGGAGGAGGAGGAGGAGGAGGAGGAGGCAGGCGACGGATCTCCCCCCGACCTCCGGGATGTCCTCCGGGCGGTTTGGGAGGCTCACACTGACCAGAGCTCGGGGACCACCCCCATCCTCACGCAAGACCCCCTGATCGAGACCTACCTACGCGCAAGCACCCTGACCCACGGGTCCATATGCGCAGCCGAATCCGCTCTAGAAGCAGCGGGCATCGTGCAACACACCACCCCTCCCACTTCAGCCACCGACATTGCTGGCTTCCTGCGCTGGAACCCGGACGCCCCACCGCCCCACCCGCCCAGCGCGGAAAACGGCGCCAACCGACCGCAACGTTCTGTCACCCTAACATCCGTTTTCGACGGAGTGGGAACCGTGAGGCTAGTGGTGGCTAGCGAACTTAGGAGAAACGTTCACTTCCACGCCCCAGCGCTAGCTAGACACTGACCTGCCGGACAGGGCTGAGAGGGCCCAACGACACACAAATAAATACACAAATCCCAATATCCCCCATATTTTCCCATGTGTTCTTGGATTTTCTCTTCCCCCCACTTCCAATATTTTCCTGGTAGTCGACGATTAATAATTGTGTCTGTGTGTTTCTTTCCCTCCTGAAGGGTAGCCAAGCACTGGACCTGCGACAGGGCTAGCAGGCAACGGGGGCCCCGCCCACCGCATCCTGGCGACCGACGTCTGGGATCTCTACATAAAGCAGCACCAGTCCGACCCCGACGGGAGAATCCACCTGGTCAACACCCTGGGCCGACTTCCTTACCAATCTCCCGGCCGACTCCCTCCTCCTCATAATCGGAGGAAGCCCATGCAACAATGTATCTCGTGCTGGTACCTTTCATGGGCAGGACGGACTCGTCGGGCGACAATCTTGGCACTTCTTCGCCATTCCACTGGCAGCCTGGATGGCCACGCGAATCCGACCCGACCTCCACGTACACGCGGTGAGCGAAAACGTTTTCCCCCATGGAAGACGTCCACCCCCTTGCGGCCCTTGGCGGCGACCCCGCTGACAATGCGGCAACACTTAACGCTGCAGCATGGGTGGCCAGCCCCACAGCCAGAACCTGGATGGCCACGCTCGGGCCACCAACGGCAGGGGATAGCATGAGCTTCGCACGCGCCCCCTCCCCCTGGGAACACCGATGGGCCCTCCGACACGACGGAACACTGCCCGCATGGACCCGGTTCAGGGGCGGCCCAGATGAATTCCGACCCAGCAGCTATCAGCTAGGCCTCCCCTCATCTGCTGTTCCACAAGGACAGCGAAAACAGATGGATCCTCATGACGCTCGATAAAAAAACACGTCTTGGCCATCCTCAACGCCACGGGCGCAGACGCGCAGTGGCCCGGCGCGCGACTTAGGGCTTGCCCTGGCGCGCGCGGGACGGAATTAGTGGAAGCTAGTGGAAGACGAGTTGAAGGGGTTCCTACCGAATGAGCTGATTAAAAGAATTCTGAAATCCACGAACGAATTGAACGCGAGAATCGCAAGTCTCCAGAAGGTGAACGAGAGGGCGACGAGCACCAAGAGCGATGTAGAAACTTTGAGTGCTGGCCGGGTCCCGTCTGGGTGTCGACCCTTCACGTTGGCATACGAGTCGCCGTTCTTGGACACAAAGCGCGTCGTTGACCTGAGCTTCCGCCTTGACCTCTCCGGCAAGACGCTGCGGGAGGCGAAGCAAGAGGCCTACTGCGCGCACCTGGCCATTCAGAAGAAACTCGATGTGCTGCTCCTGGCCAAGCAGAGGGACGACCTGCGCAGGCTCACGAAGAGGGATTACTTTGTCGAGACATGCGCGGCCGCCCTGTCCGACCAGACGTCCAGAGTTTCAGGCCTGGACCTCGATCTGGACCTGGACAACGACGACGGCTTCCAGGTCTCCACTGCCGGCGTCGACGCCGAACGGTTGAAGGCCAAAGCCACCGCCATCTACGCCAAGGCGGTGGCTCGAGCTTCAGACGAGAAGGCTCGCAAGCAGCAGGAGAAGGTCAAGCAGGACCAGGCCCAGGAGAAGCTGATCCAGCAGATGATGGGGACGAGCCCTGCGGACCTCGTCAACATGGCCGTGGATGCTCGTGTGATCGCTCGCCAGCGCGTGCCTGGCCGAGCAGGTCCGGCAGGTGGCGGCACCATAGCCGCCCAGGCGGCATCCCTGTACACCTCCACCATGGCCGCTGGCCAGTCCTCTGTCGACCGCGCCGACGCCGTACGCCTTGCTGCCTTATCAAAAAACGGCACGTCCCCGCCCGGACAGGGCGGGGGCAAGGACAAAGGCAGAGGCAAAGGGCGAGGCGACCCGAAGGGCAAGTCCAAGGGCAACGGGAAAGCCACGCCCTCCCCCAAGGGCGAGTCAAAGGGCAAGTCCAAGGGCGAGGGCAAAGGCAAGAGCAAGGCATCCGGCAAGACGAGCGCCGGGAAGGGCGCTGGCGCACGAGGAAGCGCGAGAGGGTCTGGACGTAGCAGATCCGCCGGAGGCAGGCGGCGAGGGAGGGGGACGTGACGGTGAGGCTGGCCCGTTTGTTCCTGCAGTTCACTCGGGATCTCCCCGCCCCTGATTTCAACACTTTGCTTTCATGTGATGATAAACCAGTTTATTTGTTTCACCCGCGTTCGAATTGTGCGATTGTTCCTTCAGGTACCGAGCTGGCCTGGCCAGTCCGGTTTTGCTTACGATGTTTAATCGAAAGCACGTGTTTTGCATGACACCCAAATCTTCTTTGTCTCACGTTTCTCTTGCCCTTTGGAATTGGGAGCACAAGCCTCGTTGGAGATGTTTTGTCGGATCTAACGCCGAAGACCCAACAACTGGCGAAAATTGGTGGCGGTTGCGATCCAAAAAAAGATATTGCAAACCGTGTGTTGTACCTTTGTCTCTGCAGTGCATGGTTGACGCTGTCAGGCGTGAGGTCTGGCAGGCGTGCCTTGTACAGAGCTGGCGTCGCGCTCCGCCAGTGCCCGCAGTGATTCGGCTTGCTCTCTCCCTCCTCCAAAAAACGGGCGTCGGGGCGCTCCCCACACATAAAGACGCTGGGTTTTGTTTAATCCGCATGAGCGATTTGCACGATCGCTACATGCATCTATTGTCTGGCCCCGCTTACCGAGAGAAGTTCGCTCCATACAGTTTTGGGGCGACAGTGGTAACTGATTTCATCGAGGCTGTTCGCGAAACGTGCAGGGTTTTAGATGACAGGGCGCTCGAGCGAGCCATGCTTTCAGACGTGGACGCGAGCCGGTGCGAAGACATCGTGTCGCGCGTTGGGGCCACCGTCAAGACGCACAAGCCTCCTGGCAAGGTGGAGTTGCGCCTCCTCCACTGTAGTGTTCGTAATTCGATGGCTCCAGCAATGCGGTGGATCTCCCACGCGTTGCTCCGTCATCTTAGGCGTGTTCCGTTTCTGGCTCGCGACACCCAGCACCTATTACAGATCATGTCGCGCACAGTCGTGCCAGCCGATTGCCACTTAGTTCAAATAGACATAAAATAATATTTTATGTCTGGTTTGCATGCCGATCTTGTCACACATTGCTCAGCTTTTTTCGACGGCGTCCAACAAGATGCATACGCCAAGTTGCTGCGTGCGATTTTGGATTGCCAGTACGTGTCGTGCCCCACAGCGCCCGACACGGTCTGGAAGGTCACCGTCGGCGCTGGCATGGGACTCCCTTGTAGTGGGGAGGTTGCTGATGCAGCGTATTTCAATCAAGTTGAGCGCGACAGCGTGTCTCAAGATCGTTTCTGTGAGTTGCACGGCATAGTAGCTTATATTAGGTATCGTGACGACATTCTGCTGGTGCATTCGGGGTCCAGAGCACAGCTGGATGCCCTTATTGGCAGATTGCAAGAGCTGTCAACGGTATTTAAGCTAGAAGTTGAGAGTATCGCCCTCCGATGAGGTTCAGATGCTCGACGTCGTGTTTTACCGTGGGCCCCGCTGGCGCTCCACGGGCATCATGGATCACCGCATCCATATCAAGCGATCGTCTTTGTGGATCCCCCTCAGCGATCGCAGCATGCATCCCGCCGGCGTGCACCGAGCATGGCCGCTCGCTCACGCGCTCCGCGTACGCCGTTTGTGTTCGGAGCGGCAGCACGCCGACAGTGAGATCAAGAAGTTTTGTAGCATTTTGCGTCAGCATTCCTCACACATCGCGCTATTACCACGAATCTTGGGGGTGCGGCCCCCCATTTTTCGCCTCCCTGGCACGGCTGTCCATGAGCAACAGCCTTTGACTTGTATTGTGATGCCGTACTGCAGCCAGTGGCAGGCTGCAGGCGTGCAGCGTGTAGTAAATCGCGCTGTGAAGCCATGGCGCTCTCAACACGCAGGCTTCTCCGCCACAGGCATCGCATGGAGTTTGGGCGACAAGCATCTTGTCCATATTGTCAAGTCGTGTAACAGCTCTCTCGAAGAAGGGGGCTGCGGCTTACGCATTTTATGCACTGCGACTCGATAGTGGTTGGTTGGTTGGGGCTGGTTGGTGGACGCATTGTCTTGCATTGTCTTCTCGGCATCAGTGCCACAACGTTGACGGCAGGCAGCGCATCTCTACATAATAGTGTTTTTGCTCGAACTCGCTGAGCAAGCAAGGATACAGCCAATGTTGCAGAGTCTTGGCCGAGCACCAAAACATCATCGCCAGAGCGTGTGTGTTGCCCATTCCCTGATGGATCCTCATGACGCTCGATTTGTTATTTATTTATTTATTTATTTATTTATTTATTTATTTATATATTATGTATTATTACTTTTATTATTATTATTATTATTATTTATTTATTATTATTATTATTATTATTATTATTATTATGATTATTATTATTATAAAAACACGTCTTGGCCATCCTCAACGCCACGGGTGCAGACGCGCAGTGGCCCGGCGCGCGACTTAGGGCTTGCCCTGGCGCGCGCGGGACGGCAGCGCGAATCCGCATGCGCCGAGCAGGCAGTCGCCGCCCGGGGAAGGCGGCTGCTCGCCCGCGGGCGGCAACGCGGCCCGCGGCCGCCCTCGCGCCGTGAAAGGGCCAGAGCCAGCGGCGCAGCGCAGTGCCTCAACGCCCCTGGACTCGACGGGCGCGCGCTACTCGACGAGTCGGCACTCGCTTCGACCCGAGATGTCTCCAGCAGAAGCTCGCGCCCCTGATGCGCGCCTGGGGGGGCGGCAACGAGATCCAGACCTGCATGCCCAGACCCCAGTGGAATTCACCCGCATCTTTGACCGGCTGCTCGCAACCGTCAGGTAGGCGCTGCCCTTCGTCTCACTGACGAGGCCCCAATTCCGCCCCGACGTTGCCAACCAGCTCGTCGCTGACGGCACGGCGACAGCTGAAGCAACGCAAAACAGAAATGAACCCATGCCATGGGGCAGCGGGGCGCTGCACCAGGCGCGCGGCTCGCCCCCATAAGTGTGCACTCATCCCCAGAGTCCCGTCTGAAGCATGGGCACGTGCTAAGAGGCTCCCTGGCCAGTGCAACTAGGGGGGGCAGATCCCCCCCTCATGCGGCAGCTGGGAATCTCTGGGCCCACGGCACGGCGCCTCCCACTTGGAACGACCTTTGCGATGGGATCCTCCTGGAACGCCTCCGGCAACGCCCCGACTTTTCTCCTGGAGCGCCAGATATCTGCGCAGGACCCTTGCCCAGAAGAGTGAGGCCCAATTCGCCGCCATCGCGCAGGCCGCGGCGGTGGGGCGCGTCGCCCTACTGCAGGAAACCCACTGGTCTGAACACGAAGGTGGAATATGGGCAGCCACGTTCCCAACAAGACGCCTCGCTGCCACCCGGGCCTACCTCGGCCCCGCCGGAGGAAGCGTTGGCGGAGTCGCCATACTCCTCTCCAGCGACAACAACCTCGTATCCACCACGACCCGTATCCACGGCAAGGCCATCGCAGTCACTGCCAGAAGCGACAACCAAACGCACCGCTTCGTCGCCGTCCATCTCTCCCCAGGCCTTCAGCCCGAGACCCTGGCGCTCCCGGGCGCTGCCCTGCCCCTCCCGAAGACGCGCCCACCTTCTGAGGTGGCGACATCAATCTCCAATGGAATGACCCCCGGGAGGGCGAAACCGACAGCATCGCCACCTGGATGGCGCTGCTGGCGGGGCGCGCTGACCACCCCGCCCCAGTCGAAGGCCCAACCAGGCTGGGCATGGAAAGGGGAATCCCGGATCGACGCCGTCGCATGCCACGCCGGAACCGCTGGGTTCTTTTCGATCACCGAAGCCTGGAAGACCCCCCCTCCGACCATGCGCTCATCCTTGCCGACCCCACGGCCCGACCCCCCGCGCGCAGGCGCAATGCCTTAAACCCATGGACGTTCAAGTCCCTGGCAAACGAAGCATCCGCGGAGCTACGTCGGAACCGCGCTCACCTCGAGCGCATCTTCCACGTGCCCGAATCGACCTCTCGGGCCTCCCGCGACCTTCCGACTGGACGCGCGCCGCCTCCCCCGGGCACCACCCCAGGCGGCGCCCCGCCGATGAAATCGCAGCCGGCCCCTCAGTGGACGAGGTTCCTGGAGATAACCGCAACCCCGCTGCCGACGCCTCCCCGCCATGCAGCGACAAGATCAATCCACCTTTGCAGGTGCGCTCTCTCTACCGCGATTCAGTCCTGGCAGAGGAGGTGGCGCAAAAGAGCTCGCGCAAGATGCCCGGGGCGCCTGCTCGCGCAAGCGGCCAGGAGCGCCGAGCCACATCGGCCAACTAGAGCCCCCGCCTCCTGGATGGGGACCTCAGGATTGGACGGGCGGGATCGACCCCGCGCAGGCCGCCCGCTGGCCGGCGCGGTAGAAACCCGATCAAGACCAGAGACGGGCGGCCCTCCTCACCCCGAACTGCAGGATCGGAAGAAGCTCTCTCCGAGGCGTTAGGGGCGACGAAGGCGCGCGGAAAAAAACAAAGCGGCCGACGTTGACCCCGCACTGTGGGATAGCCGCGCGGACAGATGGCAAAACGCCCCCCCCCCCCCCCGCCTCCCTGACAGCGCCCGCCGGTTCTGGGACGATTACTTTGCCAACGGCAACAGCGTCTCCCTCCCCGGCAGTCCTCGCCGCCCTCGCCCCGCCCGGGGGCCGCGCAGCAAAATCGCGTTTCCCTCCGCTGGCAGCGCGCCCGGGGCAGACGGCGAGCCATGCGAAATGTGCCGCCCCGGGGTCTTCTTGACCTTCTGCCCACTTGCCAGCGCGTGGCACGTGGCCGACGTAAACCCCGCTGCGCTGGGCGCAGAGCTTGGACCTTCCATGGACCTCCCCGTCTGGATCCTCAAGGTGCCCGACGCCGAGCGGCCAAACGACCTCAGACCCTTGCAACTGCCCACCTGTATGCGGCGCCTGTTCGGCACGTCCCTCGCAGACGCGCTCGGCCCCATTGTCGAACCGCAGCTCTCCGCTGACCGAGCCGCCAGGCGTGGGAGACAATGCGGCACCAACATACGCGCCGCAACAACGCGCCTTGGCCGGGACCACCCCCCCACCGGGGCCCACTTGGGTGCAGGTCCTCGGCAGACACGTCGGCGCGGTCGATCATTGTATCGCCGAGGCCACTAGGCAGGAAGGACCTCCACTGCGGTGCTCTTTGCTGACCGAAACAAAGCATTTGAAAGACTGCCGCTGCAGTGACTGGCTGACCTGCTAAGGCGTTGGGGCATCCCCGCGCGGATGCAGCACGCCCTCCTTGATCTAGTCGCGCGGGGCGACGTCCAAACCATAAAGGCCACGTGCCGCGGGCCCAGACGTAGGCTTGCTCGACCCATAGGCATGGGAGGCACTGCCCCGCCCCTGCTCTGGCGCAAGGCCTACGACCCAGTCACAGCCGCTACTGCAGCAGCCACGGGCGACCGATGCCCTATCAACGTCGACGACCCGGCCTCCCTGCTGGACACCACCCCCGCCCAGGCACTGCGCTTCCATCGTGCTCCCAGGCGCCCCCAGCGCAGCAGGCCTGCTCGTCGCATCCCGCGCGCGTCGCGGCCTGGCCCTTTCTGCGGCCCCCAGCGGGCTCGACCAGTCTCTCGCCGCCGCGCGCCAAAAAAATTTGTTTTTGTTTGCTCGGGTGGCCGGCCGGCCGGCCCCCCTCCTCCTCCTCCTCCTCCTCCTCCTCCTCCTCCTCCTTTTCCTCCTCCTCCTCCTCCTCCTCCTCCTCCTCCTCCTCCTCCGTTGTTTTTCCTTCCACTTTTGGACCGAGCGGGGCTCCCCGTGCTATCCCTCCATCGTCATCCTCCTCTCCTCCGAGCTGAGTAGACGACGACGACGACCAACGACGACCAACGACGACGACGACGACGACGACGACGACGACGACGACGACGACGACGACGACGACGACGACGACGACGACGACGACGACGACGACGGCGGCGGCGGCGGCGGCGGCGGCGGCGACCAGCGGCGGCGGCGGCGGCGGTACCGCGCGCGAGAGCACGCGGCGCCTGCCCGAGGCGTGCAGGCGCCCCGCGCCGTGGCGGCGCCCTGGAGGCCTCGGACCGCCCGCCGCGGACCGGCCGCCGCGGCGCCGGCCGGCCGCTGGCTGATCGCCGCGGCGCCGACCGCCACCGATGATGATGATTCTGCTGGTGATGATGATGATGATGATGATGATGATGATGATGATGAATGATGAAATGATGATGATGATGATGAATGATGATGATGATCATCATCATCATCATCATATCATCATCATCATCATCATCATCATCATCATCATCATCATCTCATCATCAAGCATCATCATCATCATCATCATCAAATGATCATCATCATCATCATCATCATCATTCATCATCATCATCATCATCCATCATCATCATCATCATCCATCATCATCCATCATCATCATCATCATCATCATCATCATTCAATCAATCATCATCATCATCATCACATCATCATCATCATCATCATCATCATCACATCATCATCATCAGCAGCAGCATTATCTCACCGACCAGCATCATCACCTCATACATCAATCCTCTTCTCATCTCATCGCAGCAAAATCAGCATCAGCATCAGCATCAGCATCAGCATCAGCATCATCAGCAGCATCATCAACATCATCATCATCCATCCCTCATCCTCATCCTCATTCCGCAGCATCAGCATCAGCATCAGCAATCAGCATCAGCAATCAGCACAGCATCATCAGCAATCAGCACATCACATCACAAATCACATCACCATCATCATCCACCTGCTCCTCCTCCTCCTCCTCCTCCTCCTCCTCATCAATCATCATCATCATCATCATCATCATCATCATCATCATCATCATCATCATCATCATCATCATCATCATCATCATCATCATCATCATCATCAGGAGCATCAGCATCATCAGCATCATCATCATGATCCTCACCGCGGCGCGGCGCGGCGCGGCGCGGCGCGGCCGTGCTTCGGCCCGCGGCCGCCGCGGAATGGCGGCCGGGAGCGTTTGTCGGCCCGCCGGCCAGCGACCCCACCCTACCTTCCTGGCCTGGCCGCCTCCTGCCGAGATGGCCCCAGGAGGGGCCCACCGAGATGGCTCCAGGGAGGGCCCCGAGGTGGCCCTCAAAAGTCTCCCTGGAAATCCTGGGGTCGGGGACGCCCGCGAAAGCATGCCCATGCTCTCCACCATCCGCACCATCCGCTCGGATGGTGTGGATGGTAGCGTTTTTTGTCTTAGGTTTCTTGATGTTTCTGAAGGTTTCCTTGGGTTTCTTCGGGTTAGTGCAGTTATCTACTTGCGCATGCTCCTTAAGGTATAAAGAACAATTTTCCTATTCAGAGTTCGCGCACCTGTCCGTGCGATGGGCGCAGGGGCGAGCAGGCAAAGCGTGGCGATGACGATTGCGATGTGAAAATGGCGATGTGATGCGCCGTGGTGGTGATGATGATGACGATGGTGATGGCGATATTGACAGCGAGGAATAGGAGAAGGATGAGGGGGGGAGGGGCACGGGGACGGGCCAGGAGAGGGTGGACGGGCCACTAGGAGAAGACGGAAGAGAAGGAGAAGAATAGAGCAAATGGAACGGCGGAGGGGGGGGGCCTCGAGGCGGCAGATGATCAGGAGGGGGGGGGAGGAGGAGGAACAGGATGTGAAGGGGATGGGGGGGAGGAGGAATTGGAGAAGGTGAGGAGGAGGGAGGGAGGAGGAGGAAAGAAGGAAGAGGAGGGGGTGGGGGAGGGGGGGGGGAGGGGTGGGGGGGGGGGGGGGGGGGAGGGGAAGGGGATTGGGGTATGGGTGGGGGGGACGAGAGGATGGGGGGGGAGGAGGAGAGTGAGGGAGGAGGGAGGAGGAGGAGGTGGAGGAGGAGGACAAGGAATGGACAAGCATGACGGGAGGAGAGAATGGACATAACCGCGAAGAGTCAGAGATCAGCGGCGGAGCCTGGGGGAGGACGAGTGAGAGGAGGAAGAAGAGGAGGTCGAGGAGGAGGAGGAAGAGGAGGAGGAGAGGACGAGGAGGAGAAGGATCGGGGGAGAAAGGGGATAAGGAGGAGGAGGGAAAGGGGGGGAGGAGGAGGAGGAGAAGGAGGAGGAGGAGGAGGAGGAGGAGGAGGGGCAGGAGGAGGGGCAGGAGGGGAGAGAGAGAGAGAGAGGAAGTAGCGGATGAGGGGGCAGTGGAGGAGGAGGAAGAAAAGGAGAAGAAGACAGAGGAGGAGGGAGGAGGGAAACGGAATAAGCCCACGGCGTCGAAGAGGACGCAGGAGGAGGAGGAGGAGGGCAAGGAGGAGGAGGAGAAGGAGGAGGAGGGAGAGCGAGGGGAGGCTTGGACACTTTTGGACGTGGCTGGAGTATTCGTTGAGAGTCTGGGTGGTTTGGGGTTCGAATTCAACCTGATTTGTTTGGCGCTATGGGCGTTCATGGACAAGTTTGGCGGGATTGCCCCATGTTGGGCATGCGAGGCCTATTATCACATGTGTTTTGTTGTTGTTGTTGTTGTGTTTTTTTTTGTCGGGGCTCAGTTGGCTCGGGGGTCCCGTTGAGGCCCCACGCGAACTTCCGCCATCCCGCTCGCGGGCCACCGTGGCTTAGGGTCCAATGTATCTCCCCTTGTCGGTGACGTCGTCGCCGCGTGCGTTGTCGTCGTTCGACCCCCCGTTCCCCCTCTCCTCTCCCTTTCCTCCTTCCTCCCCCCGCCCCCCCCCCTTCCCTTCCCTTTTCTTGTTCTCCAGACTGTGCAAACGCGAAGCGTTTGGATTTAACAAACCGAGAGAACATTGTTTTTCTCATTTTCCACTGCTGCATGCCATGGGCGGCGAGCGCACAGCTGTTATACTCGAGCAGCGGCTCGCGGCAATGAGGTGAAACAAACAGGCAAAACATGTTTAAAGTGACAACATGAATTCGTACATCCACTTGGTCAGCATAGTCTCTGTAAACTTTGGGCGAAAGAGCCCGAATGCCCGAACCTTCGAGCTGTAATTCTCACTCTCGTCGGCGAAGTTCGCCGTGCATGCGGGGTTCCCGCTCCACTCGGCCTGCTGCCGAAGATGCTTCGCAAACACGTGCCATTTCATGGCCACGGGCTGCCCCGCGCGGATCCACGCGCGAACGCAACCATCGGTTAAAGCGCCGAGCTTGCCCAGCGCAGCAGGAGACATGTGGCGCGGCTCGCGCCTGCAAAGGTCGACATAATCAGCCATGCACCGACCGCGCTCCAACAGCGCCGCCCCCAGGCCAGCCTGCGAGCGATTGATGATATCGGCACCTCCTTGGTGCTGCAGCGCATGTACAAAAAATGGTAGCAAATACCTCGTCTTGGCAGCTTTCAGGGTAAGCTTCGGGTTCTGAGCCGTTGCGTCAACCATCGTTGACATAAGATTTGTCACGCGAACGTCACTGGATATCTGATTCTCAGAATAATAACGGCTCAGTGCGTGCCGCAATTCGAGGTCAGCACTATCGGGTTCAACATCGCTCCACTCGCCGAAAAAACCAGCGCGCAGCAGCTCTATCAACGCCCTTGCGATGAAATACTGCATGATTCCAAGCTCCACGACGTGCATGGAATCGTGGAGGAAGTGGTGAGACGTGAGGCCCTTGATGCCGACGCCGCCTGGCGTATCCAGGAGGCGGTTGAGAAAAAGCACAGAGTTAACAGGGCGGCGGAAGAAATGACACCTGCGTTTCGCAGGAGGGAAATCCCAAATCTGCTCACCATGTGCTATGTCGGGGTACCCTATGAAAGCTGGCTCCAACCGATCGCCTCGTTGCAGGGCTGGCAGACATGGGAGCCTCCGCTTCAGGATAAGGCCACCCTTGGACCGCTTCGCTGACACATTGGCCAGCAGGCTCGTCACTTGAGCAGCGTCGACTGGCACCTCGAACAAGCAAGTCGAAGCAAGATTGCAGTACCAGTCATGAGTTCGCGGCGCAGCTGGCGCATCTAGATCGCCCAGGCTGCCCCTACAGATAAAGCATTGGAGGCATCCGTGCCGCCCTCGGTGATGCGGCATGCCGAGCGTCTTAGGGTACTCGTCGAGGTCTGCGGAGACCTCGACGCAGACAGCCCTGATCAGATCGCCAGAGCCCGCCCTGTCGAACAATGGAGTGTTCGCGAGGAGCGCCCTTCGCGATCCAGCTTCCCAGGGTCTGCCATGCACGTCTGCAGAAGGAAACACGCCGCCCGAACACACATTGAAAACCCATGATATCATTTCAAGCAGCCTCTGAATCGTGTGGGCCCCTCGGCAACCGCACTTGCACATGATGCTGCCAGGGTACGACCCCAGCGGGATCTGCCGTCTCATGCCGATGACTGAAGAGAACATCCGCACGCCGACGGTTTCGACCTTGGAGCGGAAAAAACTGTTGCTTTGCCAAACGGGCAGTACTGTGTGACTAGCTTCCTCGGTCTCCCTCTCCCTCCCTCGCTCTCTCTCTCTCCCTCTATCTCTCTCTATCTATCTATCTATCTCAATCTCTCTCCCTCCCCCTCTCTCGCTACCTCTCTCTCTCTCTGTCTCTCCCTCTCCTCTCTCTGGGGGCCCCTTCCTTCCTTCGCCATCGTCCACCCTCTGTTCTCTCCCCTTCTCGATCTCTCCCCCGTCCCATCCCCTCATTCCCTCCCTCCCTCTCTCTCTCTCTCTCGCTCTCTCTCTCTCTCTCTCTCTCCCTCTCCCTCTCCCTCCCTCCCTCTCTCTCCCTCCCTCCCTCCCTCCCTCCCTCCCCCCCTCCCTCCCGCGCGACCGCCCTGTCTCGAGTTGCCTTTCTCTCCGTCTCTCTCGCTCTCTCTCCCTCTCTCTCTCTCTATCCCCCCCCTCTCTCTCTCTCTCTCTCGCTTTCTCTCTCTACCCCCTCCCACCCCTCCCCCCCCCTCCTCCCACCCCCCACCCCCCACCCACCCGCCGCACCCCCCACCCACCACCCCGCGCCCTCCCCCCCACCGCCGCCGCCACCCCGCCCCACCCTTCCCCTCCCCCTCGTTTCGCCCCCCCCCCCGCTGCCCGCTAACCCCCGCCCGCCCCGCGCCCCCCCCCGACCCCTCGCCCCGAGCGCCCACAATCCGGTCCCCCACCCCTGCCCTTCTCACTCCCCCCCCCCTCGCCGCAGCCGCCCCCCCTCGCTCTCTCTGACGGTGCAGCGCTCGCCCCTTTCATCGTTATCCTTGCGACCAGCCCCAGCATCCCCATTCTCACCCTCATCACCCCTCGCCTCCGCCCTCCTCGCCCTCTCTTCCTTTGGGTTCGGCGGCAGAGGCCGTGAGGCGCGCATGTTTAATGCGGACGCATGTCCGTCTATCCTCGCGTAGTCGAGGAACAGTCTGAGAGGTATAACGTTTGCACCGCCATACTGTTGCACAATTTTATTGTCCCAGAAACTCTTGCACAGCAAGCGCCTGTTTGACCTGTGAGCGAGCATGTCATATCCTTCCTTTTGGAACAGCTGCGACAATACTTCAAATATGGGCAAAAACGCGACAGGTTCTAAATGGGCACGCTTGCGTGTCTTAGTCTGCGTCGGGCATTGGACCCACATTAGGCATTCCTTAGAAACGATGTCAAATCCCAACGTGCGCTTCAGAGCCCTCGAGGAGTTCCTGCTATGAACAAGGTCCCTGCCGATGTCGGATACGCCTTGCCCCCCAGCACGGGAACTCAAATGCGCGAGATGAACAACCATTGCCGACGTCAATCTCCCAGAGAGGAATAGGCCGAGCAACGTTTGCTTCAGGGTGGCGCCATTCTGATTGACGTCGGCAGGCGCGGGCTCAAGCGACGACGCCGCGCGCCGTCTGGCGCTGGCGAGGCCCGACCCAGACGACGCAGGCGAACCAGGCGACCAAAGAAGTTGCCGAGCCCTCGCTCGCAACTCAACGCGGCGCCTGCCATGCGGAGCGCCATCCCTCGAGCGGGCCCGCCGCGACCTCTCCCCCCCCATGTGTTCTCCGAGAGGACTTCGGCGGACGCCTGAACCCAAATTGCTACACGGATACGCTGCCGAAGAAACATGGGGCACTTGCCATCGAGGGGCGGGCGCATCCTCGAGCCGCGGGCGCCGCGGGCCCTCGCGATATCCTGGGCAAGCTTATGTTGTGAACGTGTCTTCGGGCCTCGGGAACACTAGTTGCGAATTGCACCTGCAGGGAGGGCTCGTTGAGGAGGCCCGTCGGGGGGCCAGGGGGTGGGCGCCCCTGGAGATCGTTTAGCCACGTGCGCGAGCTGCCCCGAACGATAGCATCGAACCCAGCTGAAAAAAATAATAATAAAAAACTGATTTTGTGCACGGCGTGATCTTGTTTCCGACCGCTTCCAAGAACGATGCGCCCAGCGATAGTTGCATCACTTCGTGATCACCAGAAAAGAAAACCTAAAAGGAGAACGCCTGTATCGTCGTTCTGACTAGGTATCGCATTGGGGTTCGGTTTCGCTTGTGCGCTGCTGCTCCGCATCCTTCTCCTTATCCCTCCTCCCCCTCACCCTTTCCTCCTCTTCTCCTCCTTCTCATGTGATCATCCGTGTTGCCACCCTCCTCCTCATCCTTCCTCCCCCGCCCCCTGTATCATCCTGATCTCTCCTCGTGCCCTCCCTTTCCTGCGCCCCCGTCTCCCCCCTATGTCTTGCTGCTCTGCCCCCCCCCCCCCTGCCCCCGCCCCCTGCCCCCAGCCCCGCCGCCCGTCTAATCCTTGCCCCGTTCGTCTCGTCCTTCTCCTCATCCAACTCCATCGCCCTTCGCCCGCCCCCCCCCCTGCCCCCGCCTCCACCTCCTCGCCCTGCTCCTCCCCCCCACCGCCCTCCTCCCGCTCCTCCTCCTCCACCTCCTCCCCCTACCCTGCTCCTCACCGCGCCCCCCTCTTCTCGAGCATGCCCGCATCTGCCTAGCGGGTTCTCGCCCGCTCTGGCGCGCTAGTCGCTCCAGCGCCGCGCTGGGCAAAGGGGGGCAATGCGGCTGACCAGCGAAACGAAAGAATATGCCCCCGACGCGGAAAGATCAAGGCGCTGCATTCTGAATGGCAAGTTTTGAAAGGGCTTGCGTCGTTCCCAGCTTGCGGGTGATATACCATCGCTGCGCAACGCGCCTGAACTCGCAACCCCAACACAGGTTCCGATGAGATGTTCCGACATGCGATGCAGCGATTCTGGGCAACGGCAGACGACCTGGAAGATCTGACAGGGATTGAATTGCTAGAATCTCTGAACTCTGGAACTCTGGAACGGGCACGCTATCCCTCTGGAACTCTGTGGGGGCGCTCGGGTGCTCCACTTCGGTTGGCCTGCGAGGGGGGCAGGGCGAGCGGGCTGGAAGGGGGAAGGGGTAGGGGCAAGGCGAGCGCGTGGGAAGAGGCGGGGGGGGGGGGGGGGGCGGGGGGGGGGGCGTGGGCGGGTCGCGCCCTGGACCCCCGCAGCCCTCTGGGCAGGCTCAACCAGACGAAAGGGCGCCGAAATCTGACCAGGCGGGGCTGTGCTGCAGCTGGCGGTTGGAG
The DNA here is from genome assembly GCA_963575745.1 of Prorocentrum cordatum. NCBI lineage: Eukaryota > Dinophyceae > Prorocentrales > Prorocentraceae > Prorocentrum > Prorocentrum cordatum. The sequence goes on from CAUYUJ010002670.1 coordinate 218,139, forward strand.
TTCGCGCGCGCACGTAAGGAACGCGGGCGCCATCGGCCACGACCAACGTGGCACGCCTCCTCGAGAGCAGCGCGCCTCGAGGATGCATAAACAAACACGCGGTATGGGGCGGCTTGGAGCTCGCCGCGCCTGCGGGATGCCACGCTCGCAGCTACCCGTGCAAGAAAAAAAAATATTGTCTGGCTTATTCTGCCCCTCCTCCTGCCCCCCCTCCCCCTCGCCCTGCTCCGCCCAGTCGCCCGCCCGCCCCTGCCCCCCCCCCGCCCCTTCCGTAGAAAACAGCAAAGGCTGAGTGTGAGAGGAGAATGACTAGGATGAAGGGGGGCAGAGAAGAAGCTCGAGGGGGATGGGGGCTAGGACGAGAAGGACAAGAAGACCGATGAGAAGGAGAAGGAGGAGCAGGCTGCGAAAGAGAAAGACAGGGCGGGGGGGGAGGGGGGAGGTGGAGGATGAGAAGGAGGAGGAGGAGGAGGAGAAGAGCGAGGATAGGGGCGGAGAGAGGCGGGGGATGATGAGGAGGAGGAGGAGGAGGCGGCAGGAGTCTGACACGCGCCCTGGTCGGCCGCAAGGCCTCGGACATCGCAACATACCCTATAAGCGCCAGGACCTGGTCGCACGAGCGCGGCGGGTCTCTCGCTGCAAGCCCGCGGTGGGCCCCTGCAAAGAACGTGCAAGCTGCATCGCGCTCCTCCTCCTGGCCCATGTCTTCCTCATCCGCCCGTCCTCCTACAATTCACCCTTGCCCACCTTCCCCTCCTCCTCCTCCTCCCCCTCCTCCTCCATGCGCCTCCTTCTCCTCCCCATCGCCCTCCCGCATCCGATCTTCCACCTCGTCGTCCTTCTTCCTCCCGACCCCCTTCTTATCCCTCCCATTCCTCCTCCGTCCTCGCCAAGAATATTAAGCAAGGATGGGTTGCTCAGCTGCTCTTGCTGTCGCTCTCGCTGCTGCTGCTGGGGTCGGCCTTCGGCTTCGCCACGGCCTTGGGCTTCACCTTGAGGCCCTTGGCAGCTGCCTTGCACTTCGCCTTGCCCTTTGCGACCTTCTGCGTCTTCAGCGGCGGCTCAGGCGCTTCCGAAGTCGAGCTCGAGCTGCTTGCCTTCTTTTTCTTGCTCTTGGACTTGCCGTCCTTGCTCTTCTTCTTGGTGTCCTTATCCTTGTCCTTGCTCTTTTTCTTCTCGGTCGTGCTCTGTTTCTTTTCAGCTTTGCTCTTCTCCTTGTCGATCTTCTTTCCGTCCTTGACTGGTTTCTTGCTCTTGTCAGGCTTGCTGTTCTTTTTGTGCTTCTTGCTCTTGCTGTTCTTGCCCTTTGACTTCTTTTTTGTCGTTGTCCTCCGACGAGCTGCTCGACGCCTTCTTGACCTTGTTGTGCTTCTTGTCTTTGCTGCGCTTCTTGTTCTTCGACTGCTCCGAGTCGCTGGAGTTCGAGTCGCCGCCGGCGCTGGCCTCGGACTCAGCTTGCTCGGCCTCTTCTTCCTCGGGCGCAGCTTCCTCCTCCACCTCTTGTTCGCCAGCGACCTTCTCCTCCATGACCACCTCGGACTTCTTCCTTGCTGGCGCGGAAAAGCTAGAGGGTGAGGGGGTGCCTCGAGAAGGAGGCAGGATGGGGGGGGGGCGGAAAGCGGGGAGAATGAGGGGGGGGTGGAGGCGGAGAAGAAGGGGGGGAATGGCGAGGAAGAGGAGCAGGGGGGGAAGAGCGAAGACGAAGGAGGAGGACGAGGAGATGGGGAAGGAGACACATGACAAGGATAAGGAGACGAATGAGGAGGAAGAGGAGTAGAGGGGGGGAGGGTGGCAGGGGCAGAAGGGTGAGGAGGGGGGAAAGTAAGACCAAGGAGGGGGAGGGAGGGGCAGTCCGTCTCGCAATCAACGCCCCTAAGAGCCCCCAAACGTGACCAAAGGCCGCAGCAGTTCCCAGGACAAACCCCACGAGCTATAAGACCCTAGGGCCTCCGAGAGCATCTCGGAAAAGCACGTGCGTTTTCCATGAGTTCGGGGCGGGAGTGGGAGAAGGGGGGGAAGGGGAGCGAGGAGGGCGGCGGACGCGGAGAATGAGGGGAGGGGGGAGGAGGACGAGAGGAGGAGGAGAAGGAGGAAGGGGGAGGAGGAAGAGGAGGAGGAGGAGGAGGAGCAGGAGGAGGAGCAGAGGAGGTAGGAAAAGGAAGAGGATGGCGGAATGGAGGAGGGACGAGAGCAGGATAAGGGGGATAACGGAGGATTAAGGAGGAGGTTGAGGAGGCGGGGGGTAGGAGAGGAGGAGGAGGAGGAGGCGAGGAAGGGGCGGGTTGGAAGGAACCATCGGTGAGGGAGGAGAATGAGGGGTAGAGGTGCAGGATGAGGACGAGGACGATGACGAGGAGGGGGGGGGGGGGGGGGGGGGGGGAGGGGGGGGGGGGGGGCGGGGGAAAGGGAGGGGGGGGGCAGGCTGGGCCCAAACAACCCACAGGAGGGGGGGAATGGGGGCAGGCTGGCACCAAGCGTCGTCTCCGAGCAATTCCTCCAACTTCCGCTGTCCCCTCCCTCTCTTCGTTCCTCCTCCTCCTCCTCCTCTGTTCCTCCTTTTCTCCTCCTCGTCACCTCCCCCCATCCCCTTTCGCTCCCCCGCTCGTCCTCCTCCTGTTCCAGCTCCCCCGTTCGGTTTGGGCGTCGGGGTCCTGCTTCCAAACCTGTTGAACTTCCTCTCGTGATAGTAGACGCGGCAGTTCCGCTTCTTGTCCTTTTTGACCAACCCGTTTTTCCTGGCCCACTCGCAATAGTTGTCCGCGTGCTCCTCATTCTTGAACAAGTCAGTCAACTCGTCCTTGGAGAAGAACGAGCCTTCGCTCTCGGTCTCCGACCTTTGTGCGGCGACGGGGGAATTCAAGACTGGGTTCACCCCCTCCCCTCCCCCCTGGCCAGGCCCCTGGAGTGCTCCTGGAAGTTGCCCCTGGAAGCCCTGGGAGATGCCCCTGAACGGTGCCCCTGCCAAGGGACTCCCTGGAAGTGGGTCGGGGGGGGGGTGGGGGGTGGGGGGATATGGGGGATGTGGGTGGAGGGTTGGGGGTCTCGACAGAGTGGGATCGTCCCCTCGCTGCCTCCGCCTCGTCTGCCCTCCTCATCCTCCTCCGTTCGTTCGTCCTCCCTGCAAACTCTCCTTGTCGTATTCGTCCTTCTCCTTCTCCTCCTCTTCCGTCTCCCCCTCCCGCGCTCCACCCCTCGCCCTGCTCGTCAGTCCCTTCATTTCTGCGCAGGCCCTGCGACCACATCTGCCTACGAGCACGCAGCACAGCCCCAGCCTGGTCGAAGTTGCACTCCGCCCTCTCCCACATGTCCCTCAGGTTCTTGAGCACCTCCACGGGGCTTCAAAACACAAGTGAAGGAGGAGGTGGCTGAGGGAGAAGGAGGAGGATGCCAGGAGAAGCAAGAGGAGAAGGAGGAGGAGGTTGGGTCGCAGGAGAGGGCGACTGATGAGAACTAGAAAGGTCTCAGACTGCAGCAGCTGCATATCCATAACCTGACCCCCATCCCAGTTCCCCTCTTCATAAGTCCACCCGCGGATTCATTGCCACAAGCGGTCGGAGCCGAATCGAATGCGCGCGGCGCCGCGGCGAGGCCTGCGTTTTGAAAAAAGCATGGTGCCTGGCAGCCCCCTCCATGACTCTTCCAGACCCGTGCAATGGTGAAACGGTTCGGCGGGCAGGTGGTCGGGGGGAGGGCGCAGGGGAGATGGGCGCGGGAAGGAGGGGGTGCGGGTGAATGGAGGAGGAAGGAGTGGAGATGGAGGAGGAGAAGGGTGAAGGATGGGACGTTGGAGGAGGAGGAGGCGGATGAGGAAGGGGGGGAAGAAGGAGAAGGAGGAGGGTGGGGGAGAAGACATCGGACATCCAGAAGTGGAGTTGCAGTGTGAGGTAGGAGGGGGGAGGGGGGGAGGCGGAGGGGGGGAGGCGGAGGGGGGGGGGGGGAGGAGGAGGAGGAGGAGGAGGAGGAGGGCACCATCCAGCAGCAATATCAACCCAGGGTGGAGGATGCGGGGTGGGCCGCCATGGAGGAGCGCGGGCGGGGCGGAGGTGGCGGATGGGGGGGGGGGGGTAGGAGGAGGAGGAGGAGGAGGAGGAGAGGGATGAGGAGGTAGGAGGAGGAGGAGGAGGAGGGAGGAGGAGGAATAGACTGAAAAGGGAGAGGAGGAGGAGGAGGAGGAGGATGATTAGAGGAAGAGGGCGGGGGGGGCAGCAGTCGCCAGAAGGGCGAGGCCGGATTGAGGGGGGAGGGGGGGAGGAAGGGGGGGGGGGGCGGCGGAGAAGGCTGGAGGGAGACAGCTGGAGGGAGGATGGGGGCAGGGGGCGGGAGGAGGGCGATGGGGGCCACAGGATTGATTTGCCGCATCACCTTGCGAGTGTGTCCACTGCGGTAGCGCTCGATGAACTGCTTGCCCTCCGCGGTCAACTCCTTCTGGCCCTTCTCGTACGCGCCGAGGTGGCGGATGAACATCTTGTCCCGAGCCACCTCCTGTTTGATCAGCTTCTTGGACTTGGGGCCCCGCCTCTTCCTCAAGGCATGGCCATCGAGATCCTCGGTGGTGCCGCCGTCGAGGAGCGTCTGCATCATCTGCGACCGAACAGGGTGGGCGATGTCTGCTAGAGCAGAAGAGAAATAACTTCAGTCGCCACGGGATGACTGCCGCAGAACACGCTCGAGCCCGAAAGGCAGCTACGAATCCATCAAAGGGTTGCCAGAAGCAGCCGCGAGCTGACCACGACCAATCCGTCCGCAGGTATATCGAGCGGGCCACCAGGAATGCGCAGCGAGCGCATTGGATAAAGAACCCAGGGGCACGGGGCAAATGCCCTTCGGCTGCAGGGGAAGGAGGCTGCCGCGAGACGACGGCGCCTGCCTGCCGAAGGGGCAAAGAGCGAGAGGCTTGGATAAAGAACCCAGGGTTTCCTGCCAAAAGGGCGATCAAGCAGGAAAGCACATGTCTAAGCGCTGCGCCAGCGTCTGCAACCGCACCTGGATATATCGGGCTTGCGTACATGTCCACCCCATTGGTTACTGCCTGGGCCCCCCCTCCATGTCTAGCGCAACTGGCATCGCGTTGCTGCGGCCCTCGCCTGATACACTCCCCACAATAACGCAAGAGGAGGAGGGGGAAGATGAGGCGGAGGGGGATGCGTTGGCAGGGGGAAGCGGGGGAAGCGGGGAGGAGGAGGAGGAGGGGGAAACGGGGGATGGACGGGGGGGGGGGGCAGGGAGGACAGGGGGGAGGAGAAGGAGGAAGAGGAAGCGGAGGCGGCGGGCGAGGACGCGGAGGAAAAGAAGCAGCAGCAGCAACAGAAGGCTGCAGAGAAGGAGGCCCCCTCCTCCTTTTCCTCCGCCCCCCTCCCCCCCCCTCCTCCTCCCCCATCCAATGTCGCCGTTCGTCTGTGTGCGTATGTCGATGTTAGTGTCTGCGCGCGCGTGTCGTCGCGCGCCTTTGCGCGTCGGCGCAGGTCCGCGCGCGTCGCAGTGTGTCCTTGCGCGTCGCTAGTTGTCTTCGCGTGCCTCCGCATGTCGGCGTGTGTCTGCGCTTGTCTTGGCATGTCCGCGCATGTCTCTGTCTGTCATGGTATGTCTGCGCGCGTCTGCACATATCCTGGTTAGTCTGCGTTTGTCTGTGCGTGTCTTGGTTTGTCCGTGTGTGTCATTGCCTGTATGCGGATGTCCGCGGATGTACTTGTTTGTCTGCGCGTGTCTGTGTCTGTCTTGGTTTGTCCGTGCATGTCGTTGTTTGTATGCGTATGTCCGCAAATGTCGCTGTTTGTCTGCGCGTGTCTCGGTTTGTCCGTGCATGTCCTTGTTTGTCTGCGCGTGTCCGTGTCTGTCCTCGTTTGTCTCTGTGCGTCTGCGTATGTCCATGTCTGTCCTTGTTTGTCCGTGCGTGTCCTGGTTTGTCCGTGTATGTCCGTGTTTGTCTGCGTGTGTCCGCGTATGTCGTTGTTTGTCTGTGTGTGTCTTGGTTTGTCCGTGCATGTAGTTGTTTGTCTCTGTGTGTCTGCGTGTGTCCGTGTCTGTCCATGTTTGTCCGTGCGTGTCTTGGTTTGTCCGTGAATGTCCTTGTTTGTCTGCGTGTGTCCGTGTCTGTCCTTGTTCGTCCGTGTATGCCGTTGTTTGTCTCTGTGTGTCTGCGTATGTCCGTGTCTGTCCTTGTTTGTCCGTGCGTGTCTTGGTTTGTCCGTGAATGTCCTTGTTTGTCTGCGTGTGTCCGTGTCTGTCCTTGTTTGTCCGTGTATGTCTTGGTTTGTCCATGTATGTCTGCGTATGTCCGTGTCTGTCCTTGTTTGTCCGTGCGTGTCTTGGTTTGTCCGTGGATGTCCCTGTTTGTCTGCGTGTGTCCGTGTCTGTCCTTGTTTGTCCGTGTATGTCTTGGTTTGTCCATGTATGTCCGTGTTTGTCTGCGAGTGTCCGCGGATGTCGTTGTTTGTCGGTGCGTGTCGCGGTGTGTCCGTGCATGCTGTTGTCGATGCTTGCATTCTTGCGTCTACATGTTTTTTTTATAGGTATATGTATACAATAAATACAAATTTAAAATTGTATATACATATATGTATATATACGAATAACATACATACACACATACATACATACATACATACATACATACATACATGCATACACTTATATGTGTATATATGTATATATGTATATATATACATATATACATACACACAAATACAGAAATACAAATGTACACAGGGGCCGGCGCGTGCAAAACATTTGCGCACGTTCTCTGTGACCCCTGTTTGTAAGTGTGTTTGTTTTGGGATGTGGCTCTTGTTTCGGCTTCTGCCTGTGGCCATTGTGCGCATTGTCGTTCTTGTTACGGTTTGCCTGTTTCGCACGCTGCGTTCATTGTGCCTCTCTTGTGCCAATGCTTCAATCAGTAGCGACGCTATATCTGCGCGTTTCGCTTGCCGCTGTGTTATTCCGCTCGCCGTTGCGAAGTGCGTGCGCGTTTCTTACCAGTTCCGCCCATCTCCGCAGTGATGCGCTATGGGTTTTGCAGGAACGCGCGGGCGAATGTAGATGTGAAAACGCGCGCTGCAATTTCAGGCGGCGACCTCATGTTTGCGAGCGGTCGCTACTAGAATGCACATGCCCATTTTGCCTCAAAGCGAGGGCGGGCGCCTGCAAACCCAATCGGCCACTCGCGCGTGCGTGCGCTCGCTAGAGAGAGAGCGCGCACAAACGCAACAAAAATTTGAAACGATAATTCGTTTGCAACTACCAGCAAGGAAGCAGGGAACATAACAAAACAAAAGCCCGCAAGAGCCAGGCAAGTCTCAAAGCAGACGCATCACGCGCGGGGTTCAGCGCTGAACAAAAACAAAAAAAACATAATGCAAATTATTAATGTGGGCGACATCACACGCGAAATCCCACGCCAACGCGCGACGCGCAAACGCACGTAGACACGCGCAAGCGCGCAACGCAGACAAACGCAGACAAACACAAACAAACACAGACAAACACAGACAAACACGGACAAACACGGACAACCACCGACAAACACGGACAAACACGGACACCGCACCCAGAAAAACGCAGACAAACACAGACACACGCAGACAAACACAAACAAACACAGACAAACGCAGACATCACACACGGACAAACACGGACAAACACGGACAAACACGGACAAACACGGACAAACACGGACATCCCATGTCCGTGTTTGTCCGTGTTTGTCCGTGTTTGTCCGTGTTTGTCCGTGTTTGTCCGTGTTTGGTGTCTGCGTTTGTCTGTGTTTGTTTGTGTTTGTTTGTGTTTGTTTGTGTTTATTTGGGTGTGATGGTTGTGTTTGTATGTGTTTGTCTGTGTTTGTCTGCGTTTGTCGGTGGTGTTGCCTGTGTTTCTCTGTTTGCGTTTGCGCGTTTGTCTGCGTTTGACGACCGCGCGCGCGTGGTTTCTCGAATGGTTTCGCTTGCTTCTGGCGCGCGGCTGCGTTCGTCGCAGTGCGAAACTGTCGCGGGCTTGCTTCGCCTGCCCCCGCCGCGCGCCGCATGGCGTCGCATTTTGATCCAGCGCGCTTCCAGAATCGGTTCACCACGCGGGCATCAGCGCGCTTCCAGAATCGGTTCACCCCGCCCGCTACCGCGCCCTCGCCGCGCCGCCCCGCATCGCTGCCTCGCGCGCTATACCCCCCCTCCGCCTCCTTCGCCTCCGCGCCCACGCGCAGCCGCCGCCCCCCCCCCCCCCCGCCCCGCCACCGCCGCAGCCGCCCCCCCCCCCCCTCTCCCCCCCCCCCCCCCCCCCCCCACACACACCACCACCACCACCCCCCCCCACGCGCCGCCGCGCCGCGCGCGCGCGCGCACCGCCACCACCGCGCCCTCCACCCGCCGCGCCCTTCCCCCCCTCCCCCCACCCACCCCGCTCTCCGCGCCCCGCCCCCCCCCCCCCCCCCCCCCCCTCGCCCCCCCACTACCCCCCCTCGCACCGCGCGCAACACGCGCGCGAACCCATCGCGCACACCCCCAAGCACGCGCGCACGCACGGTCGCTTTTTTCTTTGTACTTCGGCCACCCGCGCGGGGCCCATCAGCACGAACGCGCCCGAGCATGCCCGTTCGGCTCGGCGCCAAAAGGACATCGCGCCACAAGCAAAAACAGGCTGCGCGACGAGTCAGAGCGACGCCGTTCGCGCGATACTTGCCGCGTCGTGCTGATTGTTTGTTGCGGTTTCCCCTCTCCATATATTTATCCCGCTCCCCCTCGCTCTCCCTCGCCATCTCGCTGGATGTCTTTCTTTCTCTCTCTCTCTCTCTCTCTCTCTCTCTCTCTCTCTCTCTCTCTCTTCCCCCTCTCTCTCTCTCTATTTCTCTCTTTTGTGTTCCTCTATTTTCCCCTCTCTCTCTCTCTCTCTCCCTCCCGATTTCTGTGTATGTATATATATATATATGTATATCTCTCTCTCCATCCGCCCCCCCTGCCCCGTCGCCGCCTCCGACCGCGGCGGGGCTGCCTCGCTGCGCGCTCGCGCGGCATCGCGCAGGGGACCGCGCAATGCCCGAGAGAAAGGCCAGCAACACGCCGCAACCGCTACCGCCCGTGGGGACCGCCAACCACTTACAACAACAAAGGAAAACCCACGGGAATTGCCAACCACTTACAGAAACCCAGAGAAACCCGCGGGAACTTCCACCAACTTATTGCGATCCAGATGTACTCGCGGGAACTACCGACTATTCCACGTGACCAAGGCCAGCTTGCGGGAACTGCCACTATCTCGCAATAACCCAGAGCAGCCCGCGGGAACTTCCAACATCCTCCATTCACGCAGATAGAGCCGATGGAACTGCCAACAACTTATAAAAACCTTTGTGGGCTCGGGCGATCTGCCGACAACCCGCTCCAACCTGGAAAATCAGCGGGAAACCACCAACAACCCGCACTAACCAAGACCAGCCCGCTGGAACTGCCGACAACTTACAGCGACCAAGACCAACCCGCGGCCGCTACCGACAACCCCCAGCAACCCAGATGAACCCGCGCGAGCCGCCAACGATTTACAACAACCCACCCCAACCCGCTAGAATTGCAAATAACTCATTGCCACGTAGATTAACGCGGGGGGTCTGCCAACAACTTTGAATAACTGCCAACAATTTTGGATAACCGAGATCAATATGGCGCAGTTGGCAGCAATTTGAAGCGACCGATACAAATGCGCGATAACTCACAATAGCTCTCGGGAAACGAGGTCGACCCGCGGAAACTGCCAGAAACTCGCGCCAACCGATGCCAATAACATGACAGCGCAAACAACTAATAGCAACTGGCAATAACAACTGGCTGCGCGCAGGACATACAAACAACTTGGCACAACCAATGACAATGCATTGTGATTGCGTACATTTTACCAACACAGAACGCACCCCACGAGTGTCGCCCAACAAGTTGTGCGATGCGAAGCCAGCTGCAGAACCTGCCAGGAAATTGCAGCAAACGGGATCGACGTTGGCAGTGAGCACGCGAACGCTTTCCATCGCAAACAGTTGCGCCCTTTGCGCTTCGTCATCGCTCGGCCACGCCCCCCCCCCCCCCCTCCACACACGCGCGCGCACGCGCGCACGCACACACACACACGCACACACACACACACACACACACACACACACACACGCACCCCTTCCCCACCCCCTCCCCAAACCCGCCCCGCGGCCCAGCCGCCGCCCCCGCCCCCGCCCGCCCCGCCCCGCGCCGCACCGCGCGCGCGCATGCACGCGCACAGCCCCCGCGTCGCCACCCGCGACAGCCCGCCCCGCCCGCCGCCGCCGCCAGGCCTTCCTTCCACGCCCACCGTCGCCCCGCCCCGCCCCACCCCGCCCGCCCGATCGCCCCGCCCTCCCCCGCAGCGCCGACATCCCGCGCCCTGCCCATGTGGATTGCCACGCAGCAAAGGCGATGTTAACACGAAAACGCAATGGCAAAAACAAGCATGGCAATTTTCTTCTCTGATCGGAAGAGGCGGCCGATTCATAGAGGAAGCTGCATCAAGGCCGAGCGCGCAGCGCATCGCGCGCGCGATACACTCCGCCTGCACCTGCGCGCTACAAGGGCAATGTTCGATCGGAGGCCGAATGCTTTCATTCGCAGATCGGCAGAGGCGGCCACCTCAACGTGGAGAGCATGCAGCGCGCGCGCGCTTCGCTGAGTGCGTGGCGTTGTATATTACACATTGCAGCGGCCGCCCCTCCCTATCTGGACATGAAAACTGACATGAGGCGTCCGCCAGTGGGGGTTCGAATTGACATCGCCCCCCTTGCGCGAGAGCTTACCTGATGCGCAGCGCAAGCGCGCTGTCTGACGCCCCGACATGGAGCACTCCACATTGGGATGGCAGCCTCTTCCGATCTGGGAATGGCGCCGAACGCAATGTGGCGAACACGCATTCTAGATTTTTCATGTTCGGATCGGAAGAAGCGGACATCTCAAGGTGAATTGTGCAAATACAGATAATCAGCGCAACGCGCGCGGTTTTTCGCTTTCAACGACGAATTTGATGTGCCGCGGGCGCAGAATTGCGCGTCGTATTGCTGCATTCCGCATTGGGATGATCGCCTCCCCCGATCAGAGAATGGAGAATTATGCGAGGTGTTCAAAATTCGGCTTTCGAGTTAACATCGCGCCTATGGCATGAACATGCGAACGGCGTGCAGCGCGCGCGCTGCGCTGCGCGCCCGAAGAGGATTATTCCACATTGCTGCGATCGCCTCTTCTGGTCTGTGAATGAAGTTTTACATTTGGTTTTCACCATTGTGTTCTCGGCTGAACATCCCTCCTGTTATGCGAACGTGCACGTGGCACGCAGCGCGCGCGCTGCGCTGCGCGCTCGGCTCTGTATCCTCCACATTCAGATGGTACCCTCTTCCAATCTGAGAATGATTTGTTTTACATTGGGTGTTCACAATTCGTTTTGCGGGTTCGCATCGTTCCCGTCCTATGGGGATGCGCACGGCGTGGAGCGCGCACGCCGCGCGCGCTGCGTTGCGCGCGAAGGTTGGCATGCGCCGCATTGGCATGATCGCCTCTTCCGATCTGAAAAGAAATTGTTGTATGTGTGTTTCGCCATTGGGCTGCCGCTCCTGTCGTGTGAAACTTCAAGTGGGGCGCAGCGCCTGCGCCGAGCGCGCGATGCGTTGCGTGTTGACGTCGGTATCGCATATATATATATATATATATATATGAAGGTGATCGCCCCTTCCGATCTCAGAATGCAGTTTTACATCTGGCGTTCACCATTCGGTCTTCGAGTTAGCATCGCTCCTGTTGTGCGCGCGCCGCGCGCTGGCGCTGCGCTGCGAGCCCGAGTAGTCTGCGCAGGGGTGGTCGCCCCGCCCCGACCAGAGAATGGCAATTTGCATTGGGTATTCAACATTGGACATTCGAGTGAGCACTGCCCCTTCTTTGGGAAATACATGCACAGCGCAGCACGCGCGGAGAAAACTGCTGCAGCTTCCTACAACAGGAGCGATGCTATTTCGAACGGCCAATGGTGTAAACCCAATGCCAAATTCCATGTTCGCATCGCAGGGCGCGGCCATCTCATTCTGGAATGTGCAAGCCAAGACGCACAACGCAGCCGTGCGCTCGTTGCGTGTCGGGCTTTGTATGGGCCACATTGGGATGCTCGCCTCTGCGGATGTGAGAATGAAGTTGCACATTTGGGTTTTCACCATTGGGTTTTCAAGTTCGTTCTCAGATCGGAAGAGGCGGCCATCTCCATGTGGCGCATGGGATGTAGCAATTCCGGCTCGAGTCAAGCATTTGTTTCGCGCATGCCTCCGAAGCCTCGGAAGCGGCCCGCGGCCGCGCCTGGCCCTGCCGCCCCTGCCGCCCGTCGGCGATGGGGTGGTCGTGGGCGCCCTGGTCATCGGCCGGGCCGCGGCCCGGAGGGGGCGAACCCGAGGAAGAAGAAGAAGAGCAAGGCGAAGGAGAAGGCGCCCGCGCCTGGCGCCAGGAGAGAGCCAGCGGAAGCTGGTCCGCGGCTGGCCGCGGGAGCTGGGGAGGACGACCTTGGAGAGGAGGTCGCCGCCCTGGCGGACGATCTGGGGGTGCAAGCTCGCCCCGCAGCCAAGGCGAGAGGAGCCCGAGGAGACCCTGGAGCCGGAGGTCCCGGAGTAGGAGGAGAGGGACAGGCAGCAGGCGCGCAGCCCATGGCGAGGCCAGCAGATGCTCCCCGGGGCCCTGGAGGCGCCATCGAGCTGATGCAGGAGAAGCTCGCGGCGCTTCGTGCCAAGCGCGGGAGCACCAGAAAAGGCAGGAAGTGGCTGTGCCGCGTCCTAGCCGAACGCGCTCTCGAGGCGACGGCCGAGCTGATCGTGGAGGCCGAGGAGAGGCAGAAACGGAGGAGGAAGAGGAAGTCCCGAAGAGGTCGGGAAGACGAGGAGGACGAGATGACCGACAGCAGCGACGAGGAGGAGCTCGGGGCGCAGGAGGACACAGCAGTGCGTCGGACGGCCAAGGATCGGCCAGGCGCACTTCTCCAGTCCACCATTGTGATGATGAAGCGCCACCTCGGCGGGTCGCATCATCAAGGCGAGACCGAGGGAGCTATCGACACGACGACCCTGGGGACGAACTACCTCAACAAGGCCCTGGGGCAGCCTGGGATCAAGGTCCCTTTCCGCTGCGAGCGGGAGCTGCGGACGTTGGCGGCCATCCTCGACGAGCTGCTCTCCGGCCGGATTGTCCAGGCGGGCGACTTGCTTGTCCAGAGGCTCCGCGCCCTCGAAGCCTCTCTCCAGGAAGACGGAGGATGGTCTACTGCGCGTCACCTAGAGGTGGTTCCAGATTCAAGGGTGACGACGGTGACGCCAAGCTTGAAGGCGATGGCGTCGAAGACCGAGCGCGACGAGCAGAAGTCCAAGGCCGTCCTGCAGTCGCAGCGGCAGCCATCGCGCGAGGCGGGGGCGAGCTGGTGGAAGCGGGGCGAGTCCGGGAGCGACGCGGAGGAGCTCCCCTCCGCCATCACCCACGAGGGCCTGGAGAAGCCGGGCAAAGGCAAAGGACCCGGGAGAGGACAGGAGAAGGGTCGAGGAAAAGGTCGAAAACGGTGGAAAATGTGAACCTGCCAGCCGGCGTCCCGATTCGCGCCAGCTTGAACGACCTGGCCCGCGGCTCGGCCATCCCACGCCCGGGCATCTACATCGGCCGCAGCCGGGGGGAGTTCGGAAAACCCCAGGGTTGGGGCAACCCCTGGAAGCTGGCAGGGGCGTCAGATCACGAGAGGGAGGACGTCACCCAGAAATGCGCGGAGTACTTGCGGAGCGAAGCGGGGCGCTGGGTCCGGTATCGTCTGCACGAGCTCCGCGGGGCGAAGCTCTACTGCCACTGCGACCTGGACCAGCCATGCCATGGCGACGTCCTTTGCTCCCTCTATTGCTCCGTAGTTTCCCAAGTTGCTGGCGAGCATGGGCAGCTTCCCTCACTGGAGGGCCTTTGCCCCGCCGAGGTGGGTTTGGCGTTGAAGTGCCACCTCTGCTTTTACGAGCATCGGCATCAAGAGGTGCTCACCGAGGTGGCGGAGAGGTGCTGCGACGTCGAGCGGGGGGCAGCGACGGTCCGCGACCTGCTGCCCTTTCCGCTCTCGCCGTTACCCACCGACGCGGAAAAGGCGCCAGCACTGGCAGCAAGCCGGGGGGAAGCCGTGACGACAGAGATGGTGGAGCAGGCAGGGCTCGAGGCATGGATGTATCTCATTAAGTGGTCCTTGAACCAGCTTAATCGAGGAGGTGGTCGGAGGAGGAGCTGCGTGGACTACAATTCCCACCCCGGGGACTTGGGCACGAGCTCATGCAACGGTACGGAAGACGAGCTGCGAGGCTCGGCGGGTGCTGGGTCAGCAGCTCAGCAGGCAGCGCTGGACCAGTTGAGGTTGTACGTGAGCGACTTCGTCAAGGGCCACGACATCCCCATAGTCGACTGGGCGGAAACCTTACGTCATGCTCGGCTGGATTATCAGGGAGAGGAGATGAAGGTCCCAGAAAAAGTCACATGGGAGCAGATCGAGCCGGCGCTACCCCCAGTAGGCCAGTCAGCGAGGGTGCGCGCCACTGGGCTTGTCCAGGGCGTGTTGAAACATTATCTTGAAAACCCTCAGCTCTGCCTGTTGCCCGAGGGGGAGTGGCCTCCAGCAGTTCCCACTGCCAAGGTATGGGTCGACAGCGAGGCCGAATGGCATCGAATTTGCCAGGGCGCAGCTCGGAGGGGAATCTTCTCTTTCATCTCCGCGCGGGACGTCTTCAAGGTGAAGGGAGTTCCAGTGTTGAACGGCTTGTTCGGCGTCCCCAAGCGCAACAAGAAGCTGCCGGGCACGGACAAGGCGATCCTGCGCCTCATCCTCAACGCCATCCCGACGAACAGCTACCAGAAGGTCCTCGAGGCTGACATCAGATGTCTACCTTATTACATGCAGTGGGCCGGCATCCAGCTGGAGGACGAGCAGGTCCTGGTGTGGTCCGAGAGCGACATGACTTCGGCGTTCTACAATTTCCAGATGGAGCCTGAATGGTTGAAGTATCAGGCGATTGGGCGCGCGGTGCCTGGTCGAATCGCCGCTGAATTCTGCCCGCACTTGGCCAACGAGGAGGTGGTCTATCCAGCCATGGCGGTGATGGCGATGGGATGGCAGTCAGCGTGCGGGATACTTCAGCATATTCATCGAAATCTATGTTTTCTGCCCCCTCCGATGGGTGCAGGATTGGATCCAAGCAGAGAGGTGCGGCGAGACGCGCCTCTGCCTGGGTCCATGGATCCAGATAGGCGCTCCTTCTTCACGGTCTACCTCGACGGCTTCAGCCAGGGCGAGCTGCAGGACTTGACAAAGCTGGCGATGCTGAAGGACCTGCCCGACGAGACGGCCGCCGTTCACGAGATGTGGGACGCTTGGGGCATCCCCCGGCAGACTGGGAAAGAGGAACATCGGGCCCTCGAGTTAGACGTGCTTGGCTGCCGGCTTTCCGGGGAATTGGGCCGATTGGTCCTTCCCCGATCCACGGTGGCGGAGCTGATGTCGTTGAGCGCCTGGTTCACGGCCCCTGGGCCGCGCACCCAGCTCGAGGCCCAGATCTTCGGGGGTCGTTGGGCGAGAGCATTCCAGACCCGCCGCGAGCTCAGCTGTGTGTTCCACGAATTTTGGGCGTGGCTGACGTCCCAACCATCAGGAAAGCGGCGGAAGGAGCTGACCCCAGAGGTCCGGGACGAGATCCGGACAGCGGTCTACCTCTTACCACTGTGCTTGATGGACTTGCGGGCGCATGTGAGCCCTCTGGTCGTGGCCAGCGATGCCTCGGAGTCGGGGATGGGCGTGTGCCGCACCTCGTCGCTGACCCCGCTGGGGTTGGAAGCCTTGGCAGTGAGACTTGCCGCGCAACCGAGGCACCAGATGGAGGTAGGCTTAATCGAGGTCCGCGCTGGCATCGGAGGACTGCGAGCTGCGCTGGCGGCCTGCGGCGTCCACCCCGAGGTGTACTGCGCGATTGAGGTGGACAGTATGACCAGCAGAGTGGTGGAGGCAGCCTGGCCCGCGGCGATCCTGGAGGGGGAGGCGCAGGCAGTCGGCAAGAGCCAGTTGCGGAAGATCGTCGAGAAAGCCCCACACGTCAAATTGTGGGTGCTTGGTGGGATCATCCCGCTCAAGCCAGGGGGCTCCAACTCGCGCCTGGCGCGGTTCGACGGCCCCGAGTCGACCCATCAGGAGATCTTGAGATTGGCCAGGGATTTGCGCAGCTTGGTCATGGACCTGGGCATCCACGTCGCTACATACGCGGAGTGCGACGCAGGCATTGACGACGATGTGTGCCGGACTATCTCGAAGCACTTCGGGGTGAGGCCCGCGGAGATCTGCCCGTCGGCGCGAATCCCGATGAAAAGGCCGAGGCTGTATTGGATCAGTTGGAAGATCAAGGCCGCAGATGGGTTCAGCGTGACCCCGGGCAGCACTAAAGACATATTGCACTTCCACCCTGTGAAACCACGCCTGCTGGACAAGGCGTGGATGGACCCGGGATGGCAACGGACGACTGCCAGTCCCCTCCCGATCTTCGTGGCGCCAGTCCAGCACGCGGATCCGCCGCAAGACCCAGCTGGACTCGATGCATGCGACAAGTGCGCCAGGGCCCGATGGGCTGACGACAATTACCGGTTTCCCCCCTTGCAGTACCAGTGGAAGTACGGCATGGTAAGGAGCAAGCCAGGGGAGCCGCAGTGGCGATACCCAAATGCCCGGGAGAGAGAGAAGCTCCTGGGGTACCCGCCGGGCTACACGGAACCGGCGCTTCGGACTGCAGCGGGCCACGCTGAGCGCGAGGATGCGCGGCTCGGGCTGCTCGGAAACGCCCTCCACACGGGAGTGGCGGCGTTTCTCTTGGCCAGGCTGTTCGAGGCCAGTGGCATACCGTCGAAGGACCCTGCCGCGAACTTCCTCGTCATAGGCGAAGAGCGTCCGCACCCGCAGGTGGACAACCCTGGCGTGGAAATGGTGCGTGAACTGGTGCGGCGGCAGGCCCACACGGGACGTGAGCTACGAAGACACGGCCCGATGGACCACCCGGGACTCCTCCCGAGGCAGACGTTGCAGGAGTCTTGGTGGAAGTGGCGGCGTGTATTTGGCGTTCCTTGGAGCATACCTGGGGAACACATCAATGTTCTTGAACTTCGGGCCATTTTGGCGGCCCTGCAATGGCGACTTCGAGCCAAAGTTAACGTCCACAGTCGTGGTCTGCACGGAGCAGACAGCTTTGTGGCGCTGGGGGCACTCGCTAAAGGCCGCAGCGCTTCGAAAAGGCTCGCTCCCGTGATCACGCGCATTAACGCCCTTCTTCTCGCCTCATCTTTTTGGCCGCTATGGGGGTATTTCCGCACGGACCTCAATCCAGCGGATGCCCCGTCACGCGAGCAATGACCAGGAGGACCAGGCAAGACCGCAGGCGAGAGAGGGCAAGATTAGGACGTTTGCGAGACCGGATCGTCACACCAAGGACATTGGAAAAGTACAAAGCCGCCACAAGATCTTTCTTTGCATTTTGCACTCACCAGGGGTATCCGCTACCATCCACACCATCTGCTATGGATAGACGTCTTTGCGAATTCATCGAAACAGCGTGGCAGGAGGGAGACCCCAAAGCTCTTGCAGACAATGCCCGCTCGGGGTTGTCGTTGCTTCTCCCCGCGGTGGCGGGGCGCCTTCATGGGAGTCAAAGACTATTGAAGGCCTGGGGCAAGAGCGAGCAGCCCAAACGGGCCACTCCCCTCCCCGTATCCTTTCTCATGGCACTCGTGGGAGCCGCCGTTCAAGACGGCAATCTCCGATTGGCTTTGGTACTGTTGATTGCTTTCCACGGCTTATTACGAGCTGGAGAGATGCTGACCATGCAAGCTTCCCACTTCGTCTTGCCTGACGGGCCGGGCCCAGCGTTGCTCAGTCTACCGTCCACTAAATCAGGACAGCGGCGGGCTACATCGCAAGAGTCCGTGGTCTTGACAGACCCCATCGTGCTGGCCTACCTGCGTGGCCTGCTCCCTCGCCTTCTACCCGGGGAGCGCATCTACCCTCACAGTGGCCATGCCTTCAGGCGCGATTTCGCCAAGCTGGTACAAGTCGCCCGCCTGCCGGACGCCAATTGGCAACCGTACTCGTTACGACGCGGTGGGGCGACTGCCCATTTTCTGGAATTCGGCAGTCTCGACCGCACGGCAGTACGCGGTCGTTGGCGATCAGTGGCGACTGCACGCTTGTACATCGACGAGGGCATTGCAGTCCAGACGTCATTAGCCCCGTCGCCGGCACAAGCGCGCCAAATCGGCCAATTATCTGACTTGGCACAACGGCCTGGCCGTCGACGCCGCCCTGGAGGCTGAATCATGCGCCACGCCGCTGGGACAGGTCAGAGATAGCTGGTGCTATTTTTCGGAGGTCACGCGAGGCTGGAACGACAGGACAGAATGTGGGACGTAACAGTTGTTGGGTGTTTGACACGTCGACTTTTGACACTTGTTCCATATACTCTGCAGTGGAGATTTGGACGCACATCACATGGAACACAATGCCAAGAACGTGGGCGTGTGATGGTGGATATTTTATTGCACGTGCGACGCTGCGTTCGAGTGCACCGTCGCAGGATCATAGTGCAGCTGTTCCGCGACCGCGGCAGCGTCTCCCTTTCCGTAGCTGCGGGGGGAGCCTCCGTTCCGCGGTTGCGGCGGTTTCACCAGGAAGGCAGCCGTGGGAAGGCTGCAGGGCGTGGGGAGTGGCTGCAGCACTGCCGGACAATTAGGGTTCCATCGCTTGGTGGCCCTTGGGAGTTCCATCGTTTGATGGCTCCGGGAGGCTCCGTCGAGCGACGGCCTCGTCCCATGCAGTTGCCTAGCGATGGCCACCCGCGCCCGGCGACAACCGAGCATTTGTCGCAGCACCTGTGGAAAAAGACATGCCCCTCACAGGAATACCAATGTGAGCATCGAGCCGCGAAGCGGGGAGAAGCGAGATGGTGTGAGTGAGGGAGCATGGGATGTAGCAATTCCGGCTCCTCCACCCTCCCCGCCGTCCAGTTCTGAGCTCTCGCTGGGGAGTGGCTGCAGCACTGCCGGACAACTAGGGTTCCATCGCTTGGTGGCCCTTGGGAGTTCCATCGTTTGATGGCTCCGGGAGGCTCCGTCGAGCGACGGCCTCGTCCCATGCAGTTGCCTAGCGATGGCCACCCGCGCCCGGCGACAACAGAGCATTTGTCGCAGCACCTGTGGAAAAATACATGCCCCTCACAGGAATACCAAAAAAAAAAAAGAAAAAAAAAGCGAAGGTAACTCGAACATCAGATGGGGACAACACAATGTAAAACTTCATTCCCAAATCTTAAGAGGCGATCGTCTCAAAGCGCATAGTGCATGGTTCCTGTATATTCCACATTGGCATGGTCGCCTGTTCCTTTCTGAGAATGACATTTTACATGAGGGTTTCACCATTTGGGTTTCCGAATAATGTGGGGGGGTGCAAGGGGGCGCGGCGTGGCGGGGGTGGGTGGACGGAGTGGTTCCTTCCAATTTGGTCTGCGATGCCATGCGCACGAAGCCGCATGAACCATGCAGCGCGCGCTGCGCGGCGCGTTCGGCATTGCAGATCCCGCATTGGGATGAACACCCCCTCGGGTCTGAAAACGAACATATACATGTGAGTTTCGCTATTGGGGTTTCGAAGTAACATCGCTCCCATGTCATGCCGTTACATGTAGAATGCGGCGCGCGCAGCGTTGAGCATTGATATCTGCATGTTCTCTATAGTCTCGCCTCTCCCCATACTGGAATGAAATGATACTTCGGTGTTTCACCAATGGGCTTTCGATTTAAGATCGCTACCGATGTGAAGCTGCATGCGCCGTGCTTCCCCCCCCTGAACCATGCGCGCCGCCTTTCGCGTTCGGCTCTGCATTATCAAACGTTTGATGACCCCCCTTCAGTTCTAGGGGTGTAATGTGTCTTGTTTCCGCAAGTGGGTTCCCAAGGTCACATCGCGTAGCGCGGGAACTCGCGCGGTTGGGTTTTCAAGTTAACGCGGGGCCGTCGCGGGTCAGAAGTGGTTTGCGCGGGCGGGCTCAGAGATTGCATGCCGCATGTATTGTTTTGGCGCGCCTGCTGTCGGCGCCGTTTCCTGTTTCGCTGCATCGAACGCGCGTGCGCTGCCTATGACAACGGCCACGGCCGAAAGCGAGCGCGTCGTTGGTCTGGAAGAAAAGCGTGGCCACGTCGGCACGCCCCTCACGCGCGTCGTGCTCCAATAAGGGGTGCGCCACCACAGGCGACAACCTTATTGTTCGTTTTTGCCGTCCTCTTTATGTTCGCCCTCTTCTTTCTGACCCTCTTCGCTCTCCTGGTCCTGTCCCGTGGCATCCCCTCGCCTCGCTCTCGGCCCTTCCCGCCCTTTTCGCGTTGCCCCCCTCGCTGCCCCCCCCTTCCTCCTCCTCCTTCCCCCCCCTCCCCCTCCTCTTTCCCTTCCCCCTCGCTTTGCTCCGTTTCCCGTGCGTCGGAGGCGTGCCTCAGCGCGCAGTGCGCTCCGAGTTTCGTCGCAGGGCAGCTGGTGATGGGGGGGCTTTTCTAGGGGCCCGAGCCAGGCCGCCCCGCGATGGCTAACTTTGGTTGCGCCTGGGAGCATGTTCCGCGGGAAGCCTCCCGAGGCGCGTGCCCGTATCCTCCGAATAGCCATTTTGGCTTCAAGGGCGCGGCATTTTGCCGCCCGCGGCCTTTGCGTTTGATCAACCATCCAGATCCGACAGTATTTGTACCATGGACGCTTATGGAGTTGCTCCAATGGCTTCGCATGGAGTTGTGTCGCTCCTCGAGGATTCTGCGCCTGCCGCCCCGCCTAGCTTGCGCAAGCGACCCCGCCTGAGTTCCGAGTGGAGCGGCCGCGCTACCGCAGCGGCGGGGTCGCCGCTGACTGACCAGTACCGCGCAGGCCACAAGAAGGGCTTCAGCACTGGCTACGAGACGGCCTACGACCTCGCCTACGCGGCTGGCCACATGGATGGCACGATGAAGGACAGGGCGTAAACCTGTACTGTTCACGCCTTCACTGTCGGCGTGGTTCAAAGTATCCTCCTCCCCCCCCACCTTCATCTCATTCCCTCCGCCCCCTCGTCCTCCACCCCCCTTCTCCTCCTCTTAGCAGCTCCCGTCGCCCTCGCCCGAGTTTTGCGCGCGGCCCATATCCCCTCGATCTCTTATTGCGCTCGCCCTGGCTTCCTCCCTTATCCCGATGCGTCGGCCCGTTCAGAGATCCGAGAGGATAGAGCCTCGACTAGTTTGTTGCCCACCCACCCCCATTTGCAGGAGCCCCCGAAGCCGCCGATAACGTTATCTTCGGACGCACGCCTTCAACACGGGCCCCCTCTGAACCGAGACCAGAGACGCACGCTCTACCAAGCCATCCATATGGAGAAGACTGACTTTGTCATGGCCTATCAGAGTTGGCTGAAGGATGCACTGCTGGAAGAAAAAAAAAATAAAAAAAAAAAAAAAAAAAAAAAAAAAAAAAAAAAAAAAAAAAAAAAAAAAAAAAAAAAAAAAAAAAAAAAAAAAAAAAAAAAAAAAAAAACCCCCCGACACGTTGCGTTTCTCATACCTGGCTTTTTTTTTTCCAAGATCCCCAACCCTCCCCCCCCCCCGCCTGCCCCTCTAAACCTCTCCCCCAGAGGAGCGCAACAGGTGGCTCGACTGGCGGGAGACGAAGCCCAAGTACGAGTGGATGCCGCCAGACATGGACCGCCCGAGGGCGCCCACAATGCCAGTTTGGGTCGGGGTGGTCATGGCCCTGGGGTCCTGACCGAAAACGCCTTCCCCACCTACCCCCTCCTGGTCTTCCTCGGGAGAGGCCTCCTGCCCCCCTCCCCCCTCTCCTTCTCCGCAGCGCCTCTCGTTCTTCTTATCACCCCCCCCCACCCCCCCCCCCCCCCCCACCGCCCCCTCCTCATCCGGCGCGCGCGGGGCCCACCGGGCGGGGGGGGGGGGGGGGGGGGGGGGGGGGAGGGGGGTCAGGGTGGGGCGGGAGAGGAGGGGGGGGAAATAGACGCGGCTGACGAGGGCAAATGAGGAGGAGGAGGGAGGGAGGAATGAGGAGGAGGAGGAGGAGGAGGAGGAGGAGGAGGAGAAGGAGGAGGAGGAGATGGAGGGAGAGAAGCAGGAGGAGGACGGGGGGGAAGTGAGAGAAGGAGATTGAGGAGGAGAAGCATATGTGGCAATGTTACGGTCCACCCAGGAAGAGATTCGCAAGGGGCGCCAGCAGGCCGAGCAGAGCAGCGGCACCAAGTACGGCATATACAAGCGGATCCAGCTGCTCGAGAGGCAGACCAGCGACATCCGCGAGCAGATCCAGGAGACAGCGGAGGGCGTCGGCGAGAATGGCGGGAAAAGAAAGGAAGAGGGCTGGAAACAGAGGTTGGCGGCGAAAGACGGCGAGGGGGGAGGAGGGGGAGGAGGAGAGGGAGGAACAGAAGGGGGAAGGCGAGAGGGCGAGCACGAGGCGGGGAAGGACATGGGCGGGGGTTAGGAGGAGGCTGACGTGGAGAAGGCGGGGGTGAGGGGGGCGAAGACGCGCCCCGCCCCCCCCCCCTCCCCAGGAGAAGGACGCGGTGCAGACCGAGGGCAAGTGAGGGTGCTTCAGGGTCGCGTGCCACTGGCCTCGCCCTCGCAGGCCTTCCACGTCTCCGTGCTCCTCCTCATTGTCCTCCGTCTTCCTGTCCCTCGTCTCTCTCCTCCCCTCCCTCCACCTCCTCCTCCTCCTCCTCCTCCTCCTCCTCCTCGTCATCTCCCTCGCTCCCACCTCCTCATCCTGTTCTTTGGGCAGCCTCTTAGCGGGTCAGCGCGGGGCGCCCGCTGGAGCGAAACGCAAGTTTGGAGCGGGCGGCAGGCCTCTGGGCCCACGACCCCCCCAGGGAAAACAGCGGCGTGAGAGCTCGCGGCCGAAGGTTGCAGCGGCTGCACCTGGAGGTCGACCCCACCCCCTCTTCCTGCGGGCGCCGTCGCCTCGCCCCCACCCCCCCGCCAAGTAGTAAAGGTGACCCCCCGACAAGTGAAGGGCCCCCCCCCCCCCCTCCCCCCACGCCCCCGACATGCGAAATGGGGCCCCGCCGATGCGTAAAGAAGACCTCCCCAACAAGTAGCGGGGACCACCCAACAGGAAAGGGGGCCCCTAACATGAGAAGGAGATCGCCCATCAAGTGAAGGAGACCCCTCGAGGCCACCCAAAAAGTAAAGTAACGGAGAACCCCCAAACAATAAAGGGAGCCACCCAGAGGGGGGGGGGGCGGGCGGGGGCCCTGGGGGCAGCGGTTGCATTTGCACAGTTAGCTTTCTGCAAACGATGGGCCCCAGCAGGAAATCTCCATAGAAGCCGACTTTAGGCGAGCCGATGCTACCATGCACCCCCGAGGCATCGGCAGCGGGGGCGGGGGGGTGGGCGAGGGCTGGGCTGGCGGAGGAGGAGAAGGAGGAGGCGGATGGGAAGGGGAGGGAAGCCATGTTGGCCCCTCGGCAGCGGCGGCGGGTCGCCTGGGCGCGCCGCGCTGCTTCCCCGCCTGGGGCGGGGCGGGGCGATCAGGCGCCGATGTGGTCGTCCAACTGCGTGTCCTCGACCGTGCCCTCCTCCTGGGGGCACTTCGTGCGGCGGCGCTCTCTGCTGCTGGCGCTCTCCGCCGCGCTGCCGTCGACCTCCGCGCCCGACTCCTCGCCCTTGCCGGCCTCGGCGGGGGCCTCGTCCAAAATGTTCGCCAGCTCATCCTCGAGGGAGTTAGCCATGCCCTCGTCCGTGTCCTTGACCTGGCCAGCCTCCTCGTCTGCCTTCTCGTCGGCTCCGCCTGCGCCGACGTCCCCTGCGTCGGTCTCCTCGTCTGCTCTGCCTGCGCCGACGTCCTCGTCGGCCTCCTCGTCGGTCTTCTCGTCGGCTTCGCCTGCGTCGACGCCCTCATCGGCGTCGCCTGCACCCTCTGCGCGATGCGCCTCGTTCATCTTCATGGCGACCGTGTTCGCGGCCTTGACCGCTGCTGCGAGCGACCCGTCGCCAGGGAGATCCTTGGCCGATGAAACTTTGCTCCACTTCTGGACGCCGCCGCAGTGGACCCAGACCTCCCAGCCCCCGTTGGCCTTCTTGGGGCGCGAGTAGATGCCCACCTCGAGAGATCGCGCGAATTTGCGGAGGAGGGCAATGGGAGGGGGCGGGGGAAGTAGGGTCGGAAGGTGGAAACACGGAAAGGTCATCTATGGAATATGGAAGCAAGGGTGAACAGAGAAGATGATTGATGAGCAAGTGAGTTAGGAAGGGGGGGGGATTGGCACATGGAAGGGCTGCGACGGATAGCCGAGAGGAGGCGCGCAGTCCACGAGTTCACGCGCAGGAGGAGGACGACGGCGAGGATGCGGAGGGGGAGAGGGGGGGGGCGGGGGCCAGGAGGAAGAGGAGGGGAAATAAGAACATAAACGAGCGCATGGGGATCAGGGGAAGTGCGAAGAGGGGGGCGAGGAGGGAAAAAGAGGATGAACATAAAAAGGGCAGGAGTAAGATGACGAGGAGAACATCGAGGAAGAGTAGGAGGAGAAGGAGGAGGAGGAGGAGGAGGAGGAGATGGAGATGGAGGAGGAGGAGGAGGAGGAGGAGAAGGAGGAGGAGGAGGAGGAGGAGGAGGAGGAGGAGATGGAGGAGGAGGAGGAGGAAGGAGAAGAGATGGAGGTAAGGAGGAGGAGGAGGCGGAGGAGGAGGAGGAGGAGCGATAGGCACAGTGTCTTTCAAGCCCGCCCACGCGCCTTGTAGTTGCCAAAACTCTGGCACAGGCCGCGGCAGAAGGCGATGGTCTCCTGGCCCGAGTCGCAGCCCTTGGAGCCCTCGGCGCCCGAGTCGCAGCCCTTGGAACCCTCGGCGCCCTTGGAGCCCTCGGCGCCCCTGGAGTCCTCGGCGCCCCTGGAGCCCTCGGCGCCCTTGGAGCCCTTGCCGCTGGAGCCCTTGCCGCTGGAGACCGCGCCGCCCCCGCCGCCCAGGTCGCTCGCCTTGGAGCCCTTGCTGCTGGAGCCCCTGCCGCTGGAGCCATTGCCCGCGCCCTTCTTGGCGCCCCTGCCGCCCAGGTCTCTCGCCTTGGAGCTCTTGCCGCCCAGGTCGCTCGCCTTCTTGCCGCTCCCAGGTCGCTCGCCTTGGAGCCCGCGTCGCTCGCCTTGGATGCCGCCCGCGTCGCTCGCCTGCCGCCTGGAGCTCGTGCCGCCCGCGTCGCTCGACTTGGAGCCCTTGCCGCCCGCTGCGCTCGCCTTGGCGCCCGTGCCGGAGCCCTTGCCGCTGGCGGCCTTGCTGCTGCTGGGGCCCGCGGGCTTCTTCGCCATCTTCGTCGCGCGGCTTTTTTTTTTTTTACAGCCTATACTTTTTTTTTTATTTGTTTATTTTTTTTTTTTTTTTTATGAGTTTTTACTTTTTTTTTTTTTCCTCTTTATCCTTTTGTTTTTATATTCTGTTTTTTATTTTTTTTAATGCTTTTTGTTCATTTTTGTTTTTTTTCTTCATCAATTAGGCGGCGCCTGGCAATACAGCGGCGGTGACGGGCTCCACCTGTCGCCATCATTCCACACGAAGCAGACGCTCCCGTCCTTGAGCTTGTGCCGCTTGTCCGCGGCGACCTTGTCCGAGATGCGAGTCGCCCAGGGCCCGCAGTCGCCGTCCTCGAGCATGTACTTGCAGCTGTCCTGCTTCGCCTGCGCGAGGCCGTCGTCGTCGTCGGAGCCGCGGAGCTTGTCGGAGGACTCGCCGTCCTCGTGCTCCTCCTCCGACGACTCGGAGTCGTGATAGAAGGAGTCCGAGCCGTCGCTCTCGCGGTCGCCGTCGGCCTGGCTGGAGCCCTTCGCCGCGGGAACAGCCTGACAAAAAAAAGGAGGGGCACGTGGGGGGGGGGTGAGGAGGAAGCGGACAAGGAGAAGGAGGGGGAGAAAAGGAAGAGGAGGATCTGAAGATGGAACTAAGGAGGAGGAGGAGGAGGAGGAGGAGGAGGAGGAGGAGAAGGAGGAGGAGGAGGAGGAGGAGGGGAAGAACGGGAGGAGGAGGAAAGAGGAGAGGAGAGGAGGAGAAGCGGAGGAGGGGTGGGGCAGAGAGAATGACTAGACAAAAAAAGAAGAAAGGCGAGCAGGAACCGTCGACCGTAGGAGCAGGAGCAGGAGTGGAGACAAGGAGAGGGAGAAGGATGAGCAGGGGGAGAACGACAATCTGGAGAATACTGGCAACGTCACGAATGAGCCATGACGAGGAGGAAAACGAGGAGGAGGAGGAGGAGGGGGAGGAGGAGGAGGAGCAGGAAAACGAGGAGGAGAAGGAGGAGGAGGAGGAGGAGGAGGAGGAGGAGAAGGAGGAGGAGGAGGGGGTGGAAGCCTTCGGCGCAGCAGCCCTGGAACCTCCAGCCGTCGGCGCTGCAGCAGGACGATCGCCTTGGGCGGGAGGTCGTCGTCGTCCCCCATCGCGTGCTTCCTCCTCCTCCCCCCCTTCTTCCCCATCGTCCTCCTTCTCCTCCTGTTTGTTCCTCGTCCTCTTCCTCCTCCTCCTCTTCCTCCTCCTCCTCCTCCTTGTCCTCCCCGCCATCCACCGCCCCCTCCCCCCCCCCTCAGGCTCGTCGCATGTCCAACGAGGGGGTGGAGGTGAAGAAAGGGGGCGGGGAGAGGAGAGAAGAGAGACGAGGAGGAAGGAGGAGGTAAACAACAAAAACACGAGGAGGAGGAGGAGGAGGAGGAGGAGGAGGGGGGGGAGGAGGGGGGGAGGACAAGGATAAGGACGACGAGGGCGACGCCGACGAAAGATTTCCCGTTCTGACCGTCGACGCTCGAAGGGCTCTGCAGGCTGTCGTCGTCGCTGTCGCCAGCGAACATGACGCTGCGGGCGACCCAGCTCTGGGACTTGGCCTTGGGATGGGCCACGGCCTTCGCTACGAAGGGCGCGTCCATGAGCTTGCGCAGCTCATCTGGGAGGTCCCAGCGGTTCCTGTGGTGCGGGGCTGCTCCGCCGCTCCCTTCCCACTCTCCTCTCCTCCTCCCCTTCCTTCCTACTCCTTCTCCTCCTCCTCTCCTTCCTCTCCCCCTCCCCCCCCCTCTCGTCCTCCTCCCCCCCCTCCTCCTCCTCCCTCCGTCCCTTCCTCCGCCTCCTCCTCCTCTCTCTTTCCTTCCTCCCCCCCCTCCTCCCCTCCTCCTCCCTCCTCCCCCCCATTCCTCCCTCTCGTCCTCCTGCGCCCTCGCACTCCGCCATCTCCCCCTCCTCCTTCTCCCTCTCCTCCGTCTCCCTCTGCTTCTCCTCCTCCTCCTCCTCCTCCTCCTCCTCCTCCTTGTCGCTGGTCGTCCTGCTCTCACCCCTCCCTTCTCGTGTCTCTTTCTCTGCCCCCGCCGGCCCGCTCGTGCCCTGAGCGGCGGCGGCGCCTTCGGTTCCCTAGTCGGTCCGCGAGGCCCGGCGGAAGCCAGCGAACAAGTCGAGGGCCTTCTTGGCCTCGGCGCAGACGTCGGGGCCGATCGGCTTGTCGAGCACCGAGCGGGATGCGCGAGAGTGAAGGCATCCTCCTCATCCCGCCTCCTACTCGTACGTTTCCCCCCCCCGAGGAGGGGGAGGAGGAGGCGGAGGAGGAGGAGGAGGAGGAGGAGGAGGAGGGGGAGGAGGGGGAGAAGGAGGAGGAGGAGGAGGGGGAGGAGGAGGAGGAGGAGGAGGAGGAGGAGGAAAGAGGGGGGAGTAGGAGGAGGAGGGGGAGGAGGAGGAGCAGGACAATAAGCAGAAGAGGCGGAGGAAAAGGAGGCGGAGGAGAAGGGGGACGTGGCACCAGCATGTACGCAGCCTCCCAGTCGCCGACGTCGAACGTCAGCGCGGCGTTGAACTGGGCGGAAAACACATACCTATGACGACGCTATCTCCCCCCCCCCCTCTCAGGGAGAGGGGTGGGTGGGTGGTGGCATCGCCATTGGTATGCGTTTTGCTTTGGGACCTCCTTGCAAGCCCGCAGCACTCGCCACCATCCGCTGGCGATCAAATACTCGCCGATGCCCTTGACCGCCCTGCGGCCGTGCTGGTTCCACTCGATCCCCTTCTTCGCGGTGGCCGCGGGGAGCTGCAGGATGGCATCTGCCAGCTGGCGGCGCAGGGGGGCGCTCATCGCGCCACTCATGGGGGCTCGGGCCAGAACCGCTCAAGGGCACAGAGCGACGAGGATGCAATCCCATTGAGCGTCACATGGCGCAAGAATGCAATACTGCAAGGGCACGGCACGACAAGGATGCAACGGCCTCGGACAGTTGATGCAATTTTCAAGGATTCACAGAACTCATGCAACTTATCGTATCTCTTAACGGCCTCGGACAGTGGACGCAAGGATTCAAGGATTCACCAGAGGAGAAGGAGGGGGATATACCTCGTATCTCCTAACGGCCCCGATCCCGCCACTAAGTGTTGATAATGCCCATGCGCGCCTTGACTTAATGTTAGCTAGTAAAGACGGTCGTGCTGGTGATGTTGATGATGCTTATGATGGTGATGCTGGTTATGATGATGGCAATGGCGATGATGATGATGATGATGATGATGATGATGATGCTGATGATGATTATGATGATTATGATGATGGCAATGGGGATGACGATTGCGATGGTGATGATGATGATGACGATGGCGATGATGATGATGATGATGATGATGATGATGATGATGATGATGATGATGATGATGATGATGCTGCTGATGATGATGATGATGATATTTGAATGACACAAGAAGCAAAACCAGACAAACACGGACAAACCAGACAAACACAGACAAACCCAGACAAACACAGACACCAAACACCATCCACACCATCCGAGCGGACGGCGCGGATGGTGGAGAGCATGGGAACGGGCGCGGAACGAACGGGTGCGGAACGAACGGGTGCGGAACGAACGAGTACGGAACGAACGGGTGCGGAACGAACGGGGACGGAACGAACGGGTGCGGAAAGAACGGGGACGGAAAGAGTGGGTGCGGAAATCATGGCCTTTGCAGGCCCGCGGGTACGGAAAGAACGGGTACGGAAAGAATGGGTGCGGAAAGAAGGGGTGCGGAACGAACGGGTGCGGAAAGAGCGGGTGCGGAACGAGCGGGTGCGGAAAGAACGGGTGCGGACAGAATGGTCTTTGCAGGCCCGCGGGGCGCCTGCCGGCAGCCGCGCCCCGCCGAGGGCGCGCGTGCGGGAGGTGCCGGGCAGCGCCCCTGCATGGGCGGCCGTCGGAGATCCGAGCTCTTCTGCACGAGCGAGGTGGGCGCGGAGAGAGCGGGCGCAAGGCCCAGCGGCAGTTCCTGCTCAGCGCGCCTGGGAGCGCCCGGGAGCGCTTGGGAGCGCCCGGGAGCGCCCGGGAGCGCCCAGGAGCGTCCGGGAGCGCCTGGGAGCGCCCGGGAGCGCCTGGGAGCGCCTGGGAGCGCCCGGGAGCGCCCGGGAGCGCCCGGGAGCGCCCGGGAGCGCCTGGGAGCGCCTGGGAGCGCCCGGGAGCGCCTGGGAGCGCCCGGGAGCGCCCGGGCGCGCCCGGGAGCGCCTGGGAGCGCCCAGGAGCGCTTGGGGCGCCTGGGAGCGCCTGGGAGAAACGGACTCGCTGCCGGTGTCGCCGCGGCCTGTGTGCATCTGAGACAGAGAAGGCCGCCTGCCCGACAGCGGCCGCTGCTGGTTTGGGACAACAGTTGTTGTTGGGCATTGTGCCCAGTCTTTCCGTACCCATTTCGGGCGTCCGAAGTCGCTTGCGGTGGTGGCCCAGCGAGGCCGCTGAAGTCTAGGCCTCCCAGATTCGGCTGCGAGCCAGGGGGGGACATGAGAAAGAGGAGGGCTTCTCAGAAGGCGGCGGGGCTTCTCACGAGGCCCCCGCGCCTGTCGAGAAGCTTCTTCTGTCTTCGGGGAAGGCTCAGACAACTTCTCAGAAGTCCGGGGAACTTCCGAGCCTTCTGAAAGGGCCCGCCCCTTCTCACTTTCCCCCCTTGCTCGCCGCCGATAGACGGGGTCGGAGTAGATGGGGTCGGAAGATCGCGCCGCATCGACGATGCATCGCCGATGCGGCTCGATGCGGCGCCCGATGTTCTCCACGCGGACGTGGCCGATGCATCTCCGACGTCGCCGATGCATCGCCAGTGCATCGCCGATGCATGCGAAGGCTCTCCCCCAGCTGGGAGCCTCGATGCGACAGCAGGCGCACCGGTGGCGCCATCAATGCCACCAAGCGGTGGACAGCGTCCTGCGCGTGGTGATGGCTATGGTGCTCACGGATGCCATGCCCAGGCAGGAGGCCGAGTCGAGGATTCGGGAAGAAGACCGCCGCAGGGCAGAGCGGTTCTCCTCCCTGGCATCCCGCCGTGGCCCCGCTGCCGCCCAGAGGCGACCCGCGGCGGCACGCGCCCGAAGAAGGGCACGGGCACGGGCCCGAGGAGGAGCTCCCGAGAGCCAGCGACGAAGAGCACAGCTCCGAGAGATCCAGAGAGGGCCCGGCTGTCGCCCTCCGACGATCCCGCGAATTCCGCGGCCCCAGCGGAGGCATCAGCGGCGAGTCCCCAGCGGGGCCACTGGAGGCACGAGCTCCGCAGGAGGAGCCCGAAGACCACGGCAGGGAGAGGGCCCGGCGCAGCAGCAGAGCCGCGGCCCACTCGCCCGGGCCCCGGGCGCACCGCGCGCGCCCAGTCCAGCGCCCCCGCAGTTCCCCAAAAGGGTTGGTCGCGAGGCCAGCGAGGAAGTCCGCGGCGATCGAGGCAGATCGGGGTGGAGATGGCGCGCGGTGTGGCCCCGAGCCGACTCCCAGTCGTCCTCCCCGCGGGCGCCAGCGGCCAACTACGACCACCCCCGTGTCGGGCACAGCCCGGCCCGACACCGTGGACCATTGGCCATCGGCCGGTGGAGCTGGGGCACCCGGCGCAGCCCAGGGCCAGCAGCCCCAGGCGGGCGGCTGACAGTCATTCGCCAGAGGGCCACACGCACGTCGAGAGCACAAGGAGGCCGCCGAGGTGACAGGCCTGGAGCCCGAGCAGACGGCAGTGGCAGAAAGTCCCCTCGCCCGAGCGGGCCAGGCCACGGCGCTCGGCCTGTGAGGACCCGGCAGAAAAGCATCACCACTGCAGCGAGCAGCACAGCGAGCCCACACACCTACTCCAAAACTAGTAATAATATGAAGAAGAAGAAAAATAAGAAAAATAAGAGAAATAATACCAAGAAAAAGAAGAAGAGGAATAATTACCCTGCGACGTACCCAACCCACGTGCATCAAATGGCAAGAGGAGTATGCCAACATTAGCAGGGACAACGACAGTGTAGACGCGGCGATTTGCTGTGCAAGCTACATGGGATGCGCATGCGTTGCACGATTCACAGGACGACGATCGAAAGAACGAGGATTGAGGCCCCAGGATCGAAGAAGAACGGGCACGGGAACGAGGGGTAGGAGAGGGATGGAATGGAGGGCGGGGGGGGCGAAAGGCCATCGCGGAAGCAGCAGCATGCATGGAGAAGGTGAGGCGGGGAATAGGACGACGATGAAAGTGGCGGGAGGAGACAGAAGACTGCCGCATTTTTCAAGTGCGAGCTAAACCCGCAGCGCTGCCTGCGCCATGTCGTCGCAGAGTTCCACATGATAAAACTTGTTTAGAGTGCAAGGAACGAGCGAGGCGTAGCTCGCCCGCTAGCTTCTCCGCCTCCTTCCCGCACATTTCAGCGCGGGAGCTGAACGCTCGCAGGCGCGCCGCCAGGTCTGCGGGCGGCCCGCGGGAAAGAAACTCAAGGCCGGGGTCGCGCATCATCAATCGGTTGTCCATCGTCCAAAGTTGCACTGGCGACGTACTGGTTGAACGCGGAGCGAGCAGTATCACGCGCGTGCCTGAACGCCACGCAGGTACAGTGCACGCGCGATTGGGACTTCAGGTCGATCACGCGCGTCTCCACCAGGCTTGGCAACACCACGCGACTGAGGATCTCACTGCGGTCTGCCATGCTGCTGTCCGCGAATGCAATGCGCTGCCTGCAAGTAAGGCGGCGGCGTCCACTTGTCTCAGAAGATGTTCCCGCGGGCCCGAAGGGCGACCGCCAGCTCGAGCCGCGGCGCCGGCAGGCCAGATAAGGATCATGCAACAGCAAAGACGATGACAGAGCAACGAGGTATCGGCGAGTGCATGACCGGCCTCCGTTTCCTGCACTTCTTTCCTGTAGTTCCCCTAGCTCATCGAGCTCAGCAGATGTTTCTGCGGGTCCGAAGGACGACCGCCAGCTCGAGTCGCAGCGCCGACGAGCTGCATCACCCCAGGAGACACTGGCACACAACGATTTGACGTCAGTCAGTGCCAGACCACTCCATGTCTAGTTCCTCGCACACATACAGTCGATCGCAGATGCGGGATAATCGAAGTAGAATGACGGGTCCAATCTGCGTCCGCGTAGGACGTCACTATGCTGGACCCCGCAGCAGGTCTCGAAAGTGGCGACAGTTTCGTGGGCCCCACAGCAGCCCTCGAAAGTGGCGACAGTTTCACAGATCGTAGCCACCCGGCGCTGGCGAGGTCTAACCTGAGTCCCCGTAGGACGTCACTCCGCTGGCCCCCCAAGCAGCTTTCGAAAGTGGCGACAGTTTCACAGATCGCAGCCCCCCAGGGATGGCGAGGTCTAATCTGTATACCCGTAGGGCGTCACTCCGCTGGGCCCCCCTACGCAGCCTTCGAAAGTGGCGACAGTTTCACAGATCGCAGCCCCCCAGGGTTGGCGAGGTCTAATCTGAATCCCCGTAGGGCGTCACTCCGCTGGGCCCCCCAGCAGCCCTCGAAAGTGGCGACAGTTTCACAGATCGCAGCCCCCCAGGAATGGCGAGGTCTAATCTAAATCCCCGTAAGGCGTCACTCCGCTGGGACCCCCAGCAGCTTCGAAAGTGGCGACAGTGTCACAGATCGCAGCCCCCCAGGGATGGCGAGGTCTAATCTGAATCCCCGTAGGGCGTCACTCCGCTGGGCCCCCCAGCAGGCCTCGAACGTGGCGATAGTTTCGCAGATCGCAGCCCCCCAGGGATGGCGAGGTTTAATCTGAGTCCCCGTAGGGCGTCACTCCGCTGGCCACCCCAGCAGCCCTCGAAAGTGCGGCAGTTTCGCCGATCGCAGCCCCAGCAGCCCTCGAAAATGGCGACGGTTTCGCAGATCGCAGCCCCCCAGAGATGGCGAGGTCTAATCTAAGTCCCCGTGGGGCGTCACTCCGCTGGCCACCTCAGCAGCCTTCGAAAGTGGCGACAATTTCACATATCGCAACCCCCCAGGGATGGCGAGGTCTAATCTGCGTCCCCGTAGGGTGTCACTCACTCC
>CAUYUJ010002670.1:251571-319071 GCA_963575745.1 Prorocentrum cordatum
GCCACTGGCCTCGCCCTCGCAGGCCTTCCACGTCTCCGTGCTCCTCCTCATTGTCCTCCGTCTTCCTGTCCCTCGTCTCTCTCCTCCTCCACCTCCACCTCCACCTCCACCTCCTCCTCCTCCTCCTCCTCCTCCTCCTCCTCCTCCTCGTCATCTCCCTCGCTCCCACCTCCTCATCCTGTTCTTTGGGCAGCCTCTTAGCGGGTCAGCGCGGGGCGCCCGCTGGAGCGAAACGCAAGTTTGGAGCGGGCGGCAGGCCTCTGGGCCCACGACTCCCCCAGGGAAAACAGCGGCGTGAGAGCTCGCGGCCGAAGGTTGCAGCGGCTGCACCTGGAGGTCGACCCCGCCCCCTCTTCCTGCGGGCGCCGTCGCCTCGCCCCCACCCCCCCGCCAAGTAGTAAAGGTGACCCCCCTACAAGTGAAGGGCCCCCCCTCCCTCCCCCCACGCCCCCGACATGCGAAATGGGGCCCCGCCGATGCGTAAAGAAGACCTCCCCAACAAGTAGCGGGGACCACCCAACAGGAAAGGGGGCCCCTAACATGAGAAGGAGATCGCCCATCAAGTGAAGGAGACCCCTCGAGGCCACCCAAAAAGTAAAGTAACTGAGAACCCCCAAACAATAAAGGGAGCCACCCAGAGGGGGGGGGGCGGGCGGGGGCCCTGGGGGCAGCGGTTGCATTTGCACAGTTAGCTTTCTGCAAACGATGGGCCCCAGCAGGAAATCTCCATAGAAGCCGACTTTAGGCGAGCCGATGCTACCATGCACCCCCGAGGCATTGGCAGCGGGGGCGGGGGGGTGGGCGAGGGCTGGGCTGGCGGAGGAGAAGGAGGAGGCGGATGGGAAGGGGGGGAATGCCATGTTGGCCCCTCGGCAGCGGCGGCGGGTCGCCTGGGCGCGCCGCGCCGCTTCCCCGCCTGGGGCGGGGCGGGGCGATCAGGCGCCGATGTGGTCGTCCAACTGCGTGTCCTCGACCGTGCCCTCCTCCTGGGGGCACTTCGTGCGGCGGCGCTTCCTGCTGCTGGCGCTCTCCGCCGCGCTGCCGTCGACCTCCGCGCCCGACGCCTCGCCCTTGCTGGCCTCGGCGGGGACCTCGTCCAAAATGTTCGCCAGCTCATCCTCGAGGGAGTAAGCCATGCCCTCGTCCGTGTCCTTGACCTGGCCAGCCTCCTCGTCTGCCTTCTCGTCGGCTCCGCCTGCGCCGACGTCCCCTGCGTCGGTCTCCTCGTCTGCTCTGCCTGCGCCGACGTCCTCGTCGGCCTCCTCGTCGGTCTTCTCGTCGGCTTCGCCTGCGCCGACGCCCTCATCGGCGTCGCCTGCACCCTCTGCGCGTTGCGCCTCGTTCATCTTCATGGCGACCGTGTTCGCGGCCTTGACCGCTGCTGCGAGCGACCCGTCGCCAGGGAGATCCTTGGCCGATGAAACTTTGCTCCACTTCTGGACGCCGCCGCAGTGGACCCAGACCTCCCAGCCCCCGTTGGCCTTCTTGGGGCGCGAGTAGATGCCCACCTCGAGAGATCGCGCGAATTTGCGGAGGAGGGCAATGGGAGGGGGCGGGGGAAGTAGGGTCGGAAGGTGGAAACACGGAAAGGTCATCTATGGAATATGGAAGCAAGGGTGAACAGAGAAGATGATTGATGAGCAAGTGAGTTAGGAAGGGGGGGGATTGGCACATGGAAGGGCTGCAACGGATAGCCGAGAGGAGGCGCGCAGTCCACGAGTTCACGCGCAGGAGGAGGACGACGGCGAGGATGCGGAGGGGGAGAGGGGGGGGGCGGGGGCCAGGAGGAAGAGGAGGGGAAATAAGAACATAAACGAGCGCATGGGGATCAGGGGAAGTGCGAAGAGGGGGGCGAGGAGGGAAAAAGAGGATGAACATAAAAAGGGCAGGAGTAAGATGACGAGGAGAACATCGAGGAAGAGTAGGAGGAGAAGGAGGAGGAGGAGGAGGAGGAGGAGATGGAGATGGAGGAGGAGGAGGAGGAGGAGGAGAAGGAGGAGGAGGAGGAGGAGGAGGAGGAGGAGGAGATGGAGGAGGAGGAGGAGGCGGAGGAGCGATAGGCACAGTGTCTTTCAAGCCCGCCCACGCGCCTTGTAGTTGCCAAAACTCTGGCACAGGCCGCGGCAGAAGGCGATGGTCTCCTGGCCCGAGTCGCAGCCCTTGGAGCCCTCGGCGCCCGAGTCGCAGCCCTTGGAGCCCTCGGCGCCCTTGGAGCCCTCGGCGCCCCTGGAGTCCTCGGCGCCCCCGGAGCCCTCGGCGCCCTTGGAGCCCTTGCCGCTGGAGCCCTTGCCGCTGGAGACCGCGCCGCCCCCGCCGCCCAGGTCGCTCGCCTTGGAGCCCTTGCTGCTGGAGCCCCTGCCGCTGGAGCCCTTGCCCGCGCCCTTCTTGGCGCCCCTGCCGCCCAGGTCTCTCGCCTTGGAGCTCTTGCCGCCCAGGTCGCTCGCCTTGGAGCTCATGCCGCCCGCGTCGCTCGCCTTGGAGCTCGTGCCGCCCGCGTCGCTCGACTTGGAGCCCTTGCCGCCCGCTGCGCTCGCCTTGGCGCCCGTGCCGGAGCCCTTGCCGCTGGCGGCCTTGCTGCTGCTGGGGCCCGCGGGCTTCTTCGCCATCTTCGTCGCGCGCTTCATCGGCGGCGCCTGGCAATGCAGCGGCGGTGGCGGGCTCCACCTGTCGCCATCATTCCACACGAAGCAGACGCTCCCGTCCTTGAGCTTGTGCCGCTTGTCCGCGGCGACCTTGTCCGAGATGCGAGTCGCCCAGGGCCCGCAGTCGCCGTCCTCGAGCGTGCACTTGCAGCTGTCCTGCTTCGCCTCCGCGAGGCCGTCGTCGTCGTCGGAGCCGCGGAGCTTGTCGGAGGACTCGCCTTCCTCGTGCTCCTCCTCCGACGACTCGGAGTCGTGATAGAAGGAGTCCGAGCCGTCGCTCTCGCGGTCGCCGTCGGCCTGGCTGGAGCCCTTCGCCGCGGGAACAGCCTGACAAAACAAAAAGAGGGGCACGTGGGGGGGGGGGGGGGGGGGCGATGGGAGGGGGCGCGAGGATGAAGCGGACTGAAGGAGAGGGAGGTGACGTGAAACGGAAGAGGGAGGATCTGAAGATGGAACTAAGGAGGAGGGAACTAAGGAAGGAGGAGGACGGGAGGGTGGATGGAGAGGAGGAGGAGAGGCGGAGGAGGAGGAGTGAGAGAGGGGAAGCGCATGGAGGAGGAGGAGGAAAAGGGGAGGGAGGAGGAGGAGGGGGAGGAGGGCGGGGCAGATGAGACTGATCTAGACGCAGAAATAAGCCAACAGAAAAGGCTGGAGCAGGACTACAGGGTCGACCGTAGGAGCAGGAGCAGGAGTGGAGGCAAGGAGTGGGAGAAGGATGAGCAGGGGGAGAACGACAATCTGGAGAATACTGGCAACGTCACGAATGAGCCATGACGAGGAGGAAAACGAGGAGGAGGAGGAGGAGGGGGAGGAGGAGGAGGAGCAGGAAAACGAGGAGGAGAAGGAGGAGGAGGAGGAGGAGGAGGAGGAGGAGAAGGAGGAGGAGGAGGGGGTGGAAGCCTTCGGCGCAGCAGCCCTGGAACCTCCAGCCGTCGGCGCTGCAGCAGGACGATCGCCTTGGGCGGGAGGTCGTCGTCGTCCCCCATCGCGTGCTTCCTCCTCCTCCCCCCCTTCTTCCCCATCGTCCTCCTTCTCCTCCTGTTTGTTCCTCGTCCTCTTCCTCCTCCTCCTCTTCCTCCTCCTCCTCCTCCTTGTCCTCCCCGCCATCCACCGCCCCCTCCCCCCCCCCTCAGGCTCGTCGCATGTCCAACGAGGGGGTGGAGGTGAAGAAAGGGGGCGGGGAGAGGAGAGAAGAGAGACGAGGAGGAAGGAGGAGGTAAACAACAAAAACACGAGGAGGAGGAGGAGGAGGAGGAGGAGGAGGGGGGGGAGGAGGGGGGGAGGACAAGGATAAGGACGACGAGGGCGACGCCGACGAAAGATTTCCCGTTCTGACCGTCGACGCTCGAAGGGCTCTGCAGGCTGTCGTCGTCGCTGTCGCCAGCGAACATGACGCTGCGGGCGACCCAGCTCTGGGACTTGGCCTTGGGATGGGCCACGGCCTTCGCTACGAAGGGCGCGTCCATGAGCTTGCGCAGCTCATCTGGGAGGTCCCAGCGGTTCCTGTGGGGCTGCATCCGTGTCCTCCACCTCCTCCTCCTCCTCCTCCTCCTCCTCCTCCCCCCCTCCCCCCCCCTCGTCCTCACCCCCCTCGTCCTCCTCCCACCCCCCTCCCCTTATCCTTTATCTTCTCTCCTCCTCCTCCCCTCCTCCTCCTCCTCCTCTTCTCCTCCTCCCCCCCCTCTCCCCCTTTCCTCCCCCCCCCCCCCCATTCCTCCCTCTCGTCCTCCTGCGCCCTCGCACTCCGCCATCTCCCCCTCCTCCTTCTCCCTCTCCTCCGTCTCCCTCTGCTTCTCCTCCTCCTCCTCCTCCTCCTCCTCCTCCTCCTTGTCGCTGGTCGTCCTGCTCTCACCCCTCCCTTCTCGTGTCTCTTTCTCTGCCCCCGCCGGCCCGCTCGTGCCCTGAGCGGCGGCGGCGCCTTCGGTTCCCTAGTCGGTCCGCGAGGCCCGGCGGAAGCCAGCGAACAAGTCGAGGGCCTTCTTGGCCTCGGCGCAGACGTCGGGGCCGATCGGCTTGTCGAGCACCGAGCGGGATGCGCGAGAGTGAAGGCATCCTCCTCATCCCGCCTCCTACTCGTACGTTTCCCCCCCCCGAGGAGGGGGAGGAGGAGGCGGAGGAGGAGGAGGAGGAGGAGGAGGAGGAGGGGGAGGAGGGGGAGAAGGAGGAGGAGGAGGAGGGGGAGGAGGAGGAGGAGGAGGAGGAGGAGGAGGAAAGAGGGGGGAGTAGGAGGAGGAGGGGGAGGAGGAGGAGCAGGACAATAAGCAGAAGAGGCGGAGGAAAAGGAGGCGGAGGAGAAGGGGGACGTGGCACCAGCATGTACGCAGCCTCCCAGTCGCCGACGTCGAACGTCAGCGCGGCGTTGAACTGGGCGGAAAACACATACCTATGACGACGCTATCTCCCCCCCCCCCTCTCAGGGAGAGGGGTGGGTGGGTGGTGGCATCGCCATTGGTATGCGTTTTGCTTTGGGACCTCCTTGCAAGCCCGCAGCACTCGCCACCATCCGCTGGCGATCAAATACTCGCCGATGCCCTTGACCGCCCTGCGGCCGTGCTGGTTCCACTCGATCCCCTTCTTCGCGGTGGCCGCGGGGAGCTGCAGGATGGCATCTGCCAGCTGGCGGCGCAGGGGGGCGCTCATCGCGCCACTCATGGGGGCTCGGGCCAGAACCGCTCAAGGGCACAGAGCGACGAGGATGCAATCCCATTGAGCGTCACATGGCGCAAGAATGCAATACTGCAAGGGCACGGCACGACAAGGATGCAACGGCCTCGGACAGTTGATGCAATTTTCAAGGATTCACAGAACTCATGTAACTTATCGTATCTCTTAACGGCCTCGGACAGTGGACGCAAGGATTCAAGGATTCACCAGAGGAGAAGGAGGGGGATATACCTCGTATCTCCTAACGGCCCCGATCCCGCCACTAAGTGTTGATAATGCCCATGCGCGCCTTGACTAAATGTTAGCTAGTAAAGACGGTCGTGCTGGTGATGTTGATGATGTTTATGATGGTGATGCTGGTTATGATGATGGCAATGGCGATGATGATGATGATGATGATGATGATGCTGATGATGATTATGATGATTATGATGATGGCAATGGGGATGACGATTGCGATGGTGATGATGATGATGACGATGGCGATGATGATGATGATGATGATGCTGATGATGATGATGATATTTGAATGACACAAGAAGCAAAACCAGACAAACACGGACAAACCAGACAAACACAGACAAACCCAGACACTAAACACCATCCACACCATTCGATCGGACGGCGCGGATGGTGGAGAGCATGGGTGTACGGTGGACTCCTTGCCCTGCTCATGCCGATCTAAGCTTCTGGTTAGACAGCTGCCACCTCCCGCCCTTGGATCAACCGTGCTGGTCCGAAGTTTCAGCTTGGACGGCTGCCCCCCCTCTTTGATCCACTCGTGCTCTTGCACTTCGCTGGTCAAGGCAATTCCACTGGGGATCTTTTCTGGAGAGGCTGGTGGGGATGCGCGAAGAGTCAATAATCTAAGGGCATGGGGAAATCACAGCAATCCTCCGACCCTGAATAGAACCTCAGACAGCAGCTCAGACCCCCCTGGTGATATCGGTTCAGAACCTACAATCAATTAATTGAATCTGGCGATGGTATGGGCTGGGCGATGCCAGTTAGCATCTAAAGCCGAATCAACAACTAAATAACACCCCCGAATAGTCGGATGGGCACTAAGTGGAAGCTCAAAGAAACATGCGCAAATTCCTGATTAGCACTAGCAATCCTCTGACGACCTCGCCTGAGTGGCATATGTTAGGTCTGGTCTGCGCGCTGGGCACGCCACGGTCGCATAAGCCCCCCCCTGGCACATCGACCCGCGCGAGGGTTATCCCTACTACCGAAATTCAAAATCAAACAATACATGTAGCGTGCGACATCCAACGACGGAATCCTACGTACAGCTGTCCTGTGAGACTCCAGTGACATATTTAGGATATTGTGGGATTCCCGTGAGATTCGTATTGGAATCTTGTGACGCTCCTATTGGACTCCTTGTCCCTGTGGACTCCTTGAGGATTCCTCGAAGGCCCCAGTAGGAAGGACTCATGTAGGCCAGCGCGCTAACAATTCTCCAGCGCCCCCTAGCGTCCACCGTCGCTCCTTGGCTCCTTTACGGATGTCTGGGGCCCAAGGCAATATCGCGCAGCGCAACTTGCGTTGCATGCCTGCCGGAGGGAAAAAAAGGGGGCGTTCTTGATCGCTTTCTGGGGTTGCGCATCCCTGCTGGTAGTGGACGCCTCCTGGACCAGCCCCTGGCCATGGGCAAAATATGTCACTCCCAGTAACTATGGGTCTGGTGCCTTTGGTACCTATGCAACCTTAAGGGACGTTCCGGACACCAGCAAGCTACCTCAGTCTTCCGCCTCTGTCTTGTGCTTGCTGCCACTGGTAGGCCAAACAGACTCGCCTGAAGGAGTGCTTGGTCGCGCCGACCATCCCGAAACTTCGCGGCTCTTTCTCCCACCTGCTCCTTCCAGTCACTCTGGAGCCGGACCACGCAAACCGAGAACCCCCTGGTATGAGTCTCCGCCCCCGATGTCGGCTCTGAGCCGAGCATCCACGGCATTCGACGGCGACCAGTCCCCCCCTCCAGGTCTGCTTGACAAGACGACGACTTGCTCCTTGGGCCACGACACGCAACCTCAGCCGTGGTCACAAAGGTTCAAGACGGTTTCCAAGTGGGTTGGCTATCGAGGTCTGGCAAGAACCACCGCCCTGGTCGGGGGAGTTCTGAACCCAGGAGGGGCCGCGGGAACCACGCCGAAGGCATGCTTAACCGGGATGTCGCTGTTTTCCCAGGCCTGCTCAGGGGCCCGTAAACCACGACACACCGAAATCCAGCGGAAGAAAACGAAGAGTGGAGGATGCTTCGGTTCACTGCTGCAGTTTTCTCGGGCAATCCGTTTACGAGGCAAGCCTTCAGTCGGGCGTGTCCCCCTACAGGGGGACTTTCGACGAAAAATAAAGAATACCCCAGAAAAACTCCCAAATGGTCAAAAAATAATCAAAACATAGTCCCCAGATCTTGTAGTCTACAGGATCTGGGGACTTAAGTCGGGCTCGTCCCCCTACAGTAGAGGGACGAGCCCGACTTAAGGCAAGCCCCCCACGCCCCTGCTGGGCAGGGCAAGGCACCGCCGTCGCCTGGCAACGGCTACCGCCCACGGCGGCCGTCGGAACCCACGGCCCTCCCGCCTGCGCAGGGCGCTCGCCGGGTCTCCCGGGGCCCAGCCCCACGGGAGCCCACCCCATCGCTAAGCCTGCGAAGGTGGACGCCTCCCCGCCGCGGCCGCAGGAGGCAAGCCACCGGTGCGACAGAGCTAGGAAGCAAATCCTGGGGGGGTCTTCGTGGAAACGGTTAGGGGCTGTTAGGCCATGGCGGCCAAGTTCAGGAGCGAAAGATCCACAAAACCAAATCAGGTAAACAACTCCCAACATTAAGCCGGATCACGCAAAATGGAACTAGATTCAGCAGGACTAAGGCGTAGTAGGACTGTCTCCGAATGCGGGTATACCAGCGAAGATGCTGAATCCCACCAGCCCTCTGGGCGTAGGTGGTTTCACGGATGGTGTCCTCTCTCTGTCTCTCTGTGCCAAACCCCCTCCTTCCCCTGCTCGGGGGAGGGGTGTACCCCTTCCCCCTCCCCCCCTCCCCTGGGCCCGGGAGGGGGGGGGGAGCGCGGGTAGTTAGAGTGCTCAAGACGGCCCAAGATGGCTCCAAGAGGGCCTCAGAAAACACAAGTTGGCAACCGAGACACATCCAAGAGGCCTCAAGATGGCCCCATGACGATTTCAAGTGCCCTCCGAGCCCTCCAATGACCCCCCACGAGCCAAAATGTTGCAAACACCTAAAGGAAATCAAGGTGTTTTGCCTTCTCGCCTTTTCGCTTCCGATAAGCTCTTGGGGCCTCAAGGTGGCCCCAAGACGGCCCAAGAGAGCCCCAAGAGAGCCCCAAGAGGGCCCCAAGAGCGCCCAAGAGCGCCCCAAGAGGGCCTCAAGACATCATTGTTGAGCCTCCGAGGGGGGGGGCCTGAATTTAGCACCCCCCTCGTTTTGAGCCATGGGGCCCAAGCATGGCCCCAAGAGGCCCCCCAGACCCTCCCAAAGAGTCCCAAGAGGGCCCCTGGACCCCCCAAAAGAACCCCAAGAGGGCCCCAAGAGCGCCCCAGGTGCCCCAGGTGGCTCAGCGAGGACCCCACGAGAGACCCAAGACGGCTCCAAGAGACTTCCGAAAAACAGGTCCAAGGCGGTTGGTACACTGCATGCTTCTACACTTCCCTGGTCAAAACAACTCGCCTGGCGATCTGTTTCTGGATGGGCTGGTGGGGGTACGGGAAGCGTCAAGAATTGAAGCTCCCAGGAGTTGCAACCAGGAGTAGACGTGAGGGTGAACACGACGCAGGTGAATAAGGCGCAATCTCTGCGCGAGAGGGCGCGTCCTGACGCCTATGTATCTGCTTCAGTTGCGGAGCAGACAACTGCTGCCGCGACGAATTCCACGGCTGACCTCAGGGCACGGGCCATCACCTGCTGGTCCCTTGGTGCTAAATTAGCCGAATCCAAAAATAAGATGGCGACCAGAGGTGCTTGATAAACTGGCACCCTCGTCAACACGAGGCCGGGGGGATGCTCGCGCAACTAGAGAAACGGTTCCGCTGGCCCCCTCTGGGGGCATTCACGTGTGAACAGCCTTGCTGCTGGACTGTCTTCTTGCTGGTGCCTCTTGAACTGTCTCTCTCTCTCTCTATCCTCTTGTCTGTTGCCTCCCGTCTCTTGCCGTCCCTTGTGCTGTCTGCCGGGGGGCATTGGTAGCGGAGCTTGTCAGCTCCAGCGGACGCACCGCGTGCTCTGCACGGGTGACTGCGTCCACCCCGCGCGCCGCCATGGCTGGCAGCCACGACGGCCCTGGGAGGCTGCGTCCTCCGCCAGCGCAGGTCCGCCGGACCTGCACGCGGTCCTGCGCGTGATGGCCGAGACCCAGCGGGAGCTGTTGGCCTTGCGTCGGGATCGCGGCGGTGACAGCGGTCCCAGACGCCAGACGTGCGCGTCTACTACTCTCGCAGGTGAAGCTCCCGGAGTTCGACGGTGCCGTCGGCACGAGCACCAAGAAGTACTGGAAGTGGCGCAAGGCTGTGGAGGTCATCCGCAAACCAGCTGTCCGACGTGGAGCTGGGCCTGATCATCTTCAGCCAGGTGACCGGCTGGGCTAAGGAGCTCATCGAGGATCTGTACCCATACTCGGCGGACCTCCGGCGCGAGGACACGCTCGAGACCATCTTCGCCATCTACGACGACGCATGCGGGAAGATGGACCACGAGCGCCTGGACCAGGTGCATCAGGAGTGGGAGCGTGCACACCGACGAGCAGGACAGCACATCATGGACTGGACGACGTACCTGAGGAAGAAGCGCATGGAACTGCAGCTCGAGGACCCGCTTCGGCGATCAGCGACCGCGAATTAGCGAGCAAGATGCTCCGTGGCGCCGGGTTGTCGCAGAGGGAGCGCGCGCAGGTGCTCTTCAATTGC
Organism: Prorocentrum cordatum; assembly: GCA_963575745.1. Lineage (NCBI taxonomy): Eukaryota > Dinophyceae > Prorocentrales > Prorocentraceae > Prorocentrum > Prorocentrum cordatum. Next base: position 261,801 of record CAUYUJ010002670.1, read on the forward strand.
GGCGGGGGCGTCTACAACTCAAAGCACATGGAGGTCGTTCTGGAGGCCGCCTACTCGAAGGTGTACGACTCCGAGAAACGCTCTGTGCTTCCTCGCCGCTTGCCGTTGGCCGCGGCGCAGCGCGAGCACGGGCGCCCCTCCAGGAGCTCGGGTGGTCGCTTCCCGCCCCCTCCCCAGGCTCGCAGGCCATTCGCACGAGGACGCCTTGGCCACCAGGTGCACCAGGTGGAGAACGGCGGCGACGACTACGAACACGACGACGACCTGGAGGAGCAGCACGACGAGGATGAAGCAGACGACCAGGACGACGGAGACCCTGGAGGTGAAGGGATCTTCGAGGACGGCGCCGGAGTCGTCGACGAGCTGGGGCCGGACGACGACGAGCCCGACAACGGGGAGTACGAGGCACCAGAGGAACTACAGGAGGCGTTCTTGGCAGGCTGGAGGGCCAAGCAGTAGACGGCAGCACATCGTCAGAAAAACGGTTTCGTTGCCCCTCGGCACCGGGACCCAAGAAGATCAACGCTATCGGCTCCTTCCAGGCCGGCCGCAAGACGACGGACTAGCGCAAGGCCAACAGCCGGTGCGCTGACTGCGATCAGCCTGGCCACTGGCACGCCGGAGTGCCCCAAGGTGAAGATCGGCGAGCGCCAGCGGTACAACAAGAATGGCCACGAGTGGCCAGCCGGCATCGTCCAACCAGCGGAGCCCAGCGCAGCCGCCAGTGCCAAAACAGGCGCACGGGCCTGTCATCCACTGGGTTGGCATGGTCGCCAGCCTCGGGGAGGAGCGCCGCGGCCGCTCGCCACGGCGCCGAGCCCACCTGCCGGGGCTTTCCCAAGGGCATTCGGGACAGGTCCGATCGCTCTTGTTCCCAGGAGCTCCACCCGGAACATTCGACGCCAGAGTGCGCAAGCAGCACGCTCGCACCTGAAAGCCGACACCAGCCCCGGACTCGAGCAGGACGGCGACGAACCTGGTCGTGCGCGCAGCCTTGCAAGGCGCGGCGGCAATCAGCAAGGTGATGCACTTGTGCGCTGCCACCGCATCCTGGCCAATACGCACGCCAAGGGCCACAGCGCGGAGTTGGATTTCCCCGACATGGCAACGGTGCACCGCATGGGGAGCGCGTGGGGAGCAAAAGGCCATCTTTTTCAAGCAGGGACGCTTCGAAGCCATCGACTTCGTCCATGGCCGGCTTGTCCACATGCAGCTCGCCACGTCGAAGCCTTGTGGGGCGGCACAGGTGGACATCGATAAAATCACCGCGACCCTGCTCAAGATCGTGACGGGCGGCCAAGGCGTCAAGTACCGTGGCGACCAACACCGAAGTCGCGACGCTTTGCGCCGTAACGGTCTGGACTGTGACGCCGGAAACCGTGACACCAAGCACCCTGACGCCCAACACAGTGAGGACGAACACCGTAACACCAAGCACGGTGACCCCCAACGCCGTGAATGCGGAAACCGTGGCGCAGTGACCCCCAACGCCGCGAAGGCGGAAACCGTGACACCAAACACCTTGTCGCCCAACACCATGAGGGCGGAAACCGTGACACCAAGCGCCGTGGCGATCATCACCAGGATCGTCGTGACGACCGTCACCGAGATCGTGACGCCCACCGCCGTGATCATCGCGCTTCTCCTTCGCATGGCCGATTCTCATCGCGTTCGAGGTCGCGGAGCGCGCCGGAAGGCTGCGGTGCGAAGGCGGAAGATGAGGCCAGCGACGATGATCAGGCCAGCGACGATGAAGAGGAGAGGGGAACGAGGAGCAGCACGAAGGTCAAGGAGGAGGATGGGGCTGGCAGCGATGTTAGACAGCAACAGGAGGATAATCAGTTCACGAGGGAGGAAATTGACGAGATCATCTAACACTGGCACCCGCGTCACAACATGTTAAAGGATTTCCTGACGCGGCCAATGACCGTTCGCTTCATCACGACAGAAGACCGCATCGTGCGCCTCAACCTCTAACCGTGCGCCCCTGCTTTAAACCCCAGGGGATGGGATAACGAAGTTCGGGGTCCAGGGGGGAAATAAACGATTTCCTGGAGATCGCATCGTGATAATGATGAAGACCATGCTGATGATGGTGATGATGATGATGCTGCTGATGACCGTTCTTGCAAAATGGCCCTGGCAGCGACCCAACTCTGACGGTGCTTGGCGCTCCTCGAGATTTGGCACATAAAGCTTGCATGCGCTCTGGAGGTCCTTGGCGCTCCTCGCCAGGAAACCTCTCTTACGAAACACCTCGAACCAATCGCCCATGCAGGCCCGCATCCCTTGGAACCGTCCATTGCACGGGAGGCACCTCGTGCATTTCGGCGCTGCAGCGCTTGCCTCCTTGAAGGTCTCGCGCTTGGGCTCTAGCGCGGTCGGGCCCTTCGGCGGCCGGGCCTTGCTCTCGCTCTTGGCCTTGGATCCCACACCCTTCAAAAACCAAGGACAAACAATACCTTTGGTCTTCTCGCCTTGTCGCTTCAGATGGGCTCTTCAAGCCTCAACATGGGCCCCATATGGCCCCCAAATCGCCCCAATACAAGCCCAAGAGAAGCCCAAGACGGGGCCAAGAGGACCCCGAGAGGCCGACACCCTTTGACAAAAACCAGCGGGGAATCAGTAGGTTTGGCTTGCTCGGGCTTTCGCTTCCCATCGGCTCTTCAGGCCTCCAGATGGCTCCAAGATGGCCCCCCAGCGTCCCAAAACGAGCCTAAGACAGGCCCAAGACGGGCCCAAGGAGGGCCCCGACAAGTAAACACATGGGGGGAAAACAAAAAGGAAAGATACAGTTTTTGGCCTTCTCGCCTTTTCGCTCCCGCTGGGCTCTTGACTCTTGAAGCCTCAAGATGGCCCCAAGATGGCCCAAGAGAGCCCCGCGCCGGGCCCAGGAGAGGCCGAAGACGGGCCCGAGGGCGCCCAAGAGCGTCCCAAAAGCCAGGAGGAGGAGGAGGAGAAGGAGGAGGAGGAGGAGGAGGAGGAGGAGACCCAGCCCCTGAGGCGCACCGATGTCTCCCGCTGGACGCACCCTGGTAGCGCAAGCGCCCTCACTAAGGCACTGCGCTTCGCGCGCAGTCGGAGCCGACCCTCGAGGAGCTTTACCCCCAGCAGCTGGGACTGCAACTGGCAAGCACGGGGATTGTTGAGACTCGAAACCACTAGATCGGCAGCAGCAGCCTTGGCATATATAGCTTCGGCACTATCGAGAGGGAGCGAAAAGAAATCGAAACAGGCTCGAGGATCGCTGCGCCCCCACCAGACAGGAAGAGAGGGAAGGAGGCGCCTCAGAACAGGAACGAAATGAGGACAAACGAAATGGTGGAGGAGGTCGTCACTACCTGAACACCCGAGTCGACACAGTATATTCGCTTGACGATATCGACGCGACGTATTCACGGCGTTGCACATACATCTCAACATACTGATCCCGATGAAGCACGGGAGCTCGGTACATATTATCTCCAGGCGGAGGAGGGAGGGGAAACTTGTCTTCGGTGAGGCGTGGCCACCACTATCATAGCCTGCGACCTATGGCTTCCTGGACAGGGCAGCGGAAACACATCCTGATACGCGCGTTTCATATCCCTCTGGATCCTTGGGCACTCGAGAACCCCCTCTCCGACGGCCTGTCACGCACAGTGGGTGGCAGCGGCCAGATAATATCACACTCAGCAGTCGTATGCGCAAGAGAGGAGCGGCGGAAAAAAAACTGATTGACCCTCCACCTGGGGATCACCTCATCACTATCCACCACCTACTCAATCTCTTGCTTGCATTCACAGAACCTGGGAGAGCAAACTACATTGCGGCATCGAGCGCCGCGAGCCTCGCGCTCCAGCGTGCGAGCGCTGGTGCCCAGCGACAGGGCGTCACCAAGCTGCTGCAGCATGGAATTCGGAATGGCATAGCGCGGGCAGGCCGTTAAACGCTGGTGCCCCTCTCGGCATCACTGGTGCGATGATTGATTTCGGAAAAAAATCCAATCCAACAATTTCTCGCCCAAAACCGACCGACGCCCCCCTCCTGGCCCCGACGCCCCCGCCCGCGGAACCTCTATTCTTAGGGCCCCCAGCGCCGCGATTCCTCATGAGGACTCCGACCCAAAACCCAAGCACGGTCGCGGGATGGGCCGACGGCCATTTGATAGCTGGCATACGCGCCGCGTCGCGACTTTCGATGCTGCGCACCACTTCGGCACACTCCCAGGGAGCGGCCGGTGATGCGCCGCCGGCGTCCTTGATGACAGCACGGAAATCGCGATCGAGTTGTAGGCGACGAGCGAGGCCCCCCCCCCAACGAACAAATGAATCGATACCTGCCAACACATGTCGCAACAGGAGCAACCCAAGATCTGTTCCATCCATCGCATCCCAGAGTAATGCATTTGCCCCCAGCTCTGGGCCATGAACCTTTGGACCCAAACCCCGTGGCCGGCGAACCTCATCACCTCCTCCTCTCTCGACCGCCCCATAGAAGACAATGGCACACTTGCTGAGGTTGAGAATGAGGCCCGTGGCGAAACCACTGTTGACCATCACCCGTAGGATCACGGGGAGAGATACATTCAGGTCCTGAGAGAAGAACGCCACGACATCCGCGAGTGCGGTAAGCTCCGACAGCGGGGCGGGCAACTGACTCGCTAGCTTCCGCAACACTGGATCCAAGCGGAGGACAAAGATACTACCTGGCATCGGGCAGCCTTGGCGTACTCCATGACGTATCGGGAACCCCTGGAATTTGCGGCCCCCCAGGATCATCTCCACCGAAATGTCAGGCGAAAATCGCAGCCAAGATGGTTTCGGGAATCCCCATGGCCCGCGAACCAAACAGGATCCAGGCGTGGAGCAGGCTTGAAAATGCAGTTTTCACATCGGGGGGAACACATCCAGCTTTCTTCACGCGCTGTAGGACTCCGTATCGGAGCATGTTGCACTCGAGCTTGCAAATGTTGTCGGCCATCTGCCGAGTCCGCGCGAAACCATTCTGAATGGGCGAGGCGCCCAGCTCACACTGGTCGGCCAATGAGCGATCGAGGGCAGACCCCAATATCTTAGCGTCGCTGCTGCTCAAAGTGATGGGGCGCAGCTCGTCGGGGGCCCTCCAAACGCTGACGGAGTCTTCCTCGTGGGAGCCTTTGGGGATGATGACCATCGTGCCTTTGTTGAACTTGGGACCTAGTGGGGCTCCTGTTTGCGAGTGCTGGAGGAGGGCGTAGAAACGCCGATCACGACGGGGCCACCATTTTTCCAGGCAGAATAGCAAAGCCCATCAGGACCAGGTGCGCAACCGTGGAAACGGGAAACCAACATCTCAAATCTCTCCCGAGACATAATGCAGATCACGGCGCGGTCGACACTAGTGATGTACGGTGCGAGCTCGTTTGCGTCCTCGAGGCATCTTCGCGAACACGTGCCCAGTGGTGGCGGAGAGCGCCAGCACCAGCTTCTAGAGTAGGAATCTGAGACCCGTCTGGAGCACGTATGCCCGCAATGGTCATCCGACGATTGCGAGGGGCCCAGGTCTGTACCCGGCGTTGAAGCTTCTGCAATCTAGCATCGCGGAGGCCCTGCGGAAAGAATTGGTCCATCACTTCCCTCCTTTCCTCCTCGAACCCACCCCTGGCCACTTCTCCCATATAGTCGTGGAAACCCTGCCTGTCGATCCACTGGACAGCGTGCGGACCGATGAAGTCGGCAAGCTTCGGGGCGATCTTAAATACAGGCCTGACGGTAGCAGCATTACCAGCGTGCATGGCCCTATTCACTGTGAACAACCAGGACAAATGCTGCGATGCTGACTCGGGAGGGAAGTGCCGGGATTGCGGTTTGACTCTGGAAGCTGCCAAATGCATGCGCTCTTTGATCTCCTGAATTTCCGTAGGCAGGTGGAGGAGCAGGAGGAGGAAAAGGAGGAGGAGGAGGAGGAGGAAAAGGAGGAGGGGAGGACAGCTCCCGATGGTTGGTGCTCTCGCCCGAGTGGCTGCTTTAGGATGGGCTGGTGGGGATTCGCGAAGCGTGAACAATTTTCATTGGGGGGTTCAAAGATGTCGGCTTTCTCTCATTTTCGGGTGTTCCGACGCTCCCAGGCGGCCCAACCGGTCTCCAAGAGCGCCCCACGACGGCCCAAGACACTACCAAGAGGCCCCCAAGACAGCCCAAGAGGGCCCCAAGACAGCCCAAGGCGCGCCCAAGACGGCTCCAAAGGGCCCACTCTGCCCCTGAACCGTAAATTCGAGCATCCCGCCCCAAGACGTTCCCCAGAGGCCCCCAAGACGTCCCAGCGGCCCCCAAGAGGCGCTCAAGAATAGACCCCAAAGAGGCCCCAAGAGGCCCCACAACTATCCCTTAAAGGCTTCAAAAGAGCCCTGAGAGGCCAAAATCGTAAATGCCCTTTGTTTTTTTCAACGAGTTTCGGCTTTCTCGCCTTTCCGGCTTTCCGACGCTCCATGACGAACCAACAGAAACCTAGGAGGCCACCAACACGGTCTGGAAGGACCCCAAGACGGCCAAAGAGCGCTCCAGGACGCCCAAGATGGTCTGAAGACGGCCCAAGAGGCCTCCAAGACGACTCCAGAGGGCCCCGAGAGGACCTCCAAGAAAGCCTCAAGAGGGTAGAATCGTCAAAATCCGGTTGGTTTTTGCTACAGTTTGAGATTATCGCCCTTTCGGTTTTCAAAGCGCCGGCGGCGGTCCAAGAGGTCCCAAAAATCATCGCAACACATCCCAAGAGGCCCCGAGGAGGAGCCAGGACGGCCCAAGACGGACCCAAGATAGCCAAGGGAGCTACCAAGACGACCCCGAGAGGCCCCCCAGTGGCCTTTAGAGGATGAACCCGAACTGACCCTTCCAGCCCTCCACCCCAAGAAAAGCCCACGAGGCCCCCCTAATTAGGCCCCCAAGAGATCTGCAAGAGGACCCCAAGAAAACCCCAAGGAGCCCCCGAAAGGTCCCCCAGAAGCCTCCAAGAGGCCCCAAGAGGCGCTCACTCGCGTGCTGCCAGGCAAGAAGTGCATGGTATGACATGGTATCGCTCGGACACACATCGGGAGCCCTCAGCGCAAGAACCCCGCTTACCCCAAGATGCCCCTCGAAGCTCTCAGACGCCCCCACCCCCCGCATGACACCCAAGGCAGCCTCGACAGCCCCATGGGTTACCAAGATGACATCGAAGGCGCCAGGGGCTCCCAAGAGGTCGCCAAGATGGCCTGGCAGAACATCCGAAAAAAAAACAAGACCCAAGACCCACAAACACAGCAGACCACTTTCCAACCGTTTCCGACAAAGGCGCGGCGGGAGTGAGCCGCGGGCGACGTGCAAGGCTCAGGCTCCATACCACACGCTACACTTCCAGATTTGATAACTAAAGGGGTCCTGGGACACACACACATAAATAGACACAAATAACAGGATTCCCCATGTTTTCCCATATTTGTTTGATTTTCGTCTCCCCCCCCACTTCCCATATGTTCGCATATTTTCCTGGGAGTCGACGATTCATTGTGTCTGTGTGTGTTCTTTCCCCTCCTGAGCAGCCTGGACCGAGCTGGAAACTAGATTCCGAGCTCGGATACCCTGAGGACAGGAACTGAGAGGCACGCAACGAACATGCGCCCGAGGCTTCAGGGGCACCGCTCGCGCGGCCGAACAGGCGAGCACCAGAGGTACAGACACGAGAAGGGCGCGCGAAGCGAGGAGGAAAACCAGGAGGAGGAGGAGGAGGAGGAGGAGGAGGAGGAGGAGGAGGAGACCTTCCCTTCCCGCCCAGCTGAGGCGCCGTGGGTCGGCGGCGGCCACATCTCTGCCTCCCGGGGAATCTCCAGATGTCCCCGGCAGCCCCTCTCCCACGGAGCCCCTCCCGGGAGTGCCAGCGGAGCGCGACCCCCCCGTGGCCTCTGCACGGAAGAGCGTGGCCTCCGGAGGCTCGGCCGAGGGGGCTCCGCCCCGCTCTTCTGGCGAGGGGCCGCCCTCTGCTTCGCCTCTCGCCTCGACCTGGGCGCGCCTTGGCGTGCTCGACCGCCTGCGCGCGTGCGCGCCACCCTCCGAGGCCTTCCGGCTGCTTGCTTCTTGGACCACACAGGTCCTCCCGAGGTCACCGCGCAATGCACACGAGGATCACGAAGATCGCCGCCGTGAGGCGGACGGCTCACACGGAGCCGAGAGAGACCACCACCCGGAAGCAGTAGCCTATGACCGTAGCCCTTTGTCTACTCGAAGTCCTCCTCGAAGCTCCACGCGTGGAATGCCTCATGGGCCCATTCCACGATCGGGGGGGCACAATGGTGGTGTTGGGGCAGAGGCGGGGTTGGAGGGAAAATCGTTCCAAACGGCCCCTGGAAGAGAAGAAAGAAACGCGGTATACGGGAACATCCGGCTGGGCCCGCTACCCAGCCCCACCCTTGGGAAAACCCTCCCTCTACGAACCCCCGACACGAGCGACCCTGGAGCAAACCACCTCGTCGCCGGCAGCGCAGGAGCAGCATCGCCCAGCCCTCTGAAGAGCAGGGACCGCGGCTTGCATCGGGCGCACGCTCGCAGCATCGCCCGCACCACAGCGGGAGAGGCCCGCCAGGAGCGCCCAAGCGCCGCAGCAGGCCGGCCGGGCCTGCCCCGTGCCTTGCCGGCGGACGGCGCCCGCGTGCACTGCCCGGCGGGCCCGCGCGGAGAAACCCTTCCCGCCCCCTGCGCTCCGGACCGGCCCTCCCGAGGTCACCGCGTGGCCGCGCAGCCCGGCGGGCCCGCGCGCAGAGCCCCGCCGCGCGGCGCCTCCCGCGCACGAGCGCCGCCGCCGGCCGCGGCGCCGCCCGCGCCCCCGCGGGGGCCCTGGGCGGCCGCGGCGGCGGGCAGCAGGAGCCCGAGCACGCCGCGGAGGTCCTCACCCTGCGGCTGCCGCCCGCCGCTCGCGCGCCGTCGCCCGCCGCCGCCCGCCGCGTCCCCGCGCCCGCGGGGCGGCGCGGGCGCGGCGGCGGGCGGGAGCCCAGGCGTGCCGCCGAGGTCCTCGCGGGAGCCGCCCTGCCTCAGCCGCTCGCCGCCTGCGCCCGCGGAGAGGCGCCGCCGCCCGAGGCTTAGGTCCTGGAGGCTGCCCGCGGCCGCGGGCGTCGCGTTGAGCTCTCGGAGCCTCTCCTCGCCAGGGCCGCACGCGACGTACATCCCGGACGCGGTCTGCGCGATGGCCGTGACCGTGGCCGCCAGGGCGGCGATGCCAGAGCCGCACATGAGCCTGAAGTCGACCGTGTCGGTGCACTGCATGATGACGACCTGGATCAGGGCTGCGATTGATATGAAGCCCTGAATGGCGCCCGCCACGTCGACTGTGCACTCCGCCGCAACCAGGCTGTTCGCCATGTCGCGACAGGAATGGGTAGCGCTGTTGATTGCAAGCCCCACGTTCGCGGTGGAGATCGCAATCTGATCCGAGAATACCAAGCAATTCAGGGCAACAATTGACGATATACCGCCGCCGTGCGATAACCTTCTGCCCACCGGTATGATGTCGGAGGCCGGTATATTCGACCCGTTGGGGTGCAGCGCCTCTGGGATACAAGTCGAGTGCACGATCGCGGCCGACGCGGCCATCTGTGCAAGAGCACCGACCATACCCGTGATAGACCCGGCGCATATTGCAGGAATGTTTAGCGTCAGGGCGCAGCTGTTAGCGGCCAAGGCGAGCGAAGTGGCGAGCTGACCTACCGCTGCCACCAGCACAAGAGAGTTGATCAGACATCCGCCAGCGTGCCCCGTGGCAAACTGAAGCGTGGTAGAATGCCACGTGATGTCTGGCAAGGCTGCTGTATTCTTCTAAGGGCGCCCCCGCTCTCCGTCACGTCAACTTGCGTGCACCGACCTCTTCTGTCCCTCATGCTGACAAGCGAAATTCCGCGCTCTGAAGGCCACGGCCCTTTATAACACAACCAAGGTTCCTCGCTTCCGAGGTCACGATCCCATGCGAAAAGCTATGGACGGCCGAGGCAGGCAACCAATGCCGCCGAGACGGCCCCAAATGCCTTCAAAATGGCCCAAGGTGGCCCCAAGATGCCCTCAGGACGGCCTCAGACCACCAAGACGGCCCAAGAGAGTCACAAGAGGACCCGCAGTAGGGCCCCAAGAAATCCAAAGATTCGCTTCTCTTGGAATTTTGGAAGATTTGGACGTCTGCGCCTTTTCGGGCGGCTCTCGAGGCCTCCAGCTGGCCCCAAGACGGCTCCCCTGAGAGCTGGGGACTCCTCCAAGATGGCCTCAAACAACCTAGGAAGGCCCCCAGGAGGGCTCAGGAAAGCCCCACGCTGGCCCAAGACTTAGATGTTCTGAAAATCCTGTGGCCGTGGTTGTTCGCTTGTGGGATCCACGTTTTTTCTAAACTATAGGCGCGGCTTGAGTTACGTTTTTCCGTCCAAGATCGGCCGGTGGCCCACCTGCCGGTTTTCTTTCCGTTTTCAAGACGCTGTTCCCCAAATGCTTGCACTTACGGTTTTACGGCTGCTCCGAGTTCTTTGCCACGTTGCCGCCCGTGCCGCCTCGTGGGCGCTCCGTGCGCTGGGGGTATGCCCAGTTTCGCAACGTACAGAGATCAAGCACATCAGTTCTGCAAGCGCCCCAACATGACACTGTCAAAAATCAATTGGGTGTTCAACAAAACTTGTGTATGAACGTGGCATGTGTGCCGAGGTTTCGCCACGTTGCTGCCCGCGCCTCCTCGTAGGCGCCTCGTGGGCGCCCCGCGTTTAGGGGGTATACCGAGGTTTCGCCGCGTTGCCTCTCGTGCTGCCTCGTGGGCGCCTCATGGACTCTCCGTGCGCTGTGCGTGCATGTGTGCATGTGTGTGTGTGTGCGTTTCCACGTTGCCGCCACAACCTTCGGTTTCGCAAGAATTTCAAAAATCGAGTGTCAAAAAAACAAACCCCAAACAAAGGGTTTCGCAACATGGATCTTCAACAAAAGCGTGCGCGCGCGCTCTTGCGTCGTGGTCGTTGTCGCCGTCCTCCCTCCTCCCTCGTCGTCGTCGTCGTCGCCGTCGTCGTCCTCTGTCTTTCCTCATCGTCGTCGTCGTCCTCCTCTTTGGCGTCGTCGTCGTGTCTGTCGTCGTTGTCGCCGTGGTCGTCCTTCCTCCTCCCTCGTCGTCGTCGTCGTCAGTCGTCGGCATCTCGTCGCCGTCCCTCCTATTTCGTCGCCGTCGTCGTCGTCGTCGTCTTCCCTCCTCCCTCGTCGTTGTCGTCGTCGGCGTCGCCGTCCTCCCTCCTTCTTCGTCATTCGCGTCGTCGCCGTCCTCCCTCCTCACTCGTCGTTGTCGTCGTTGTCGCCGTTGTCGTCCTCCCTCCTCCCTCGTCGTCGTCATCGTCTTCGTTGGCGACGTCGTCGTCGTCGTCTTCGTCGTCGTCGTCGTCCGCGTCGTCGTCGACGTCGTCGTCGTCGTCAGCGTCGTCGTCGTTGTCGTCGTCGTCGTCGTCGTCGGCGTCGTCGTCGTCGGTGTCGTCGTCGTCGTCGGCGTCGTCATCGTCGGCGTCGTCGGCGTCATCGTCGTCGTCGTCGTCGGCGTCGGCGTCGTCGGTGTCGTCGTCGTCGGCGTCATCGTCGTCGTCGTCGTCGTCGTCGTCGTCGTCGTCGGCGTCGTCGTCGTCGTCGTCGTCGTCGGCGTCGGTGTCGTCGTCGTCGGTGTCGTCGTCGTCGTCGTCGAAGTCGTCGGAGTCGTCGTCGGTGTCGTCCTAGTCGTCGTCGGCATCGTCGTAGTCGTCGTCGTTGTCGCTGTCGTCGTCGGCGTCGGTGTCGTTGCCAAGTGCCATTTGGTACCTCCCGTCAAGGTCCTACGAGGTCTTGCGACCAAGTTGCGGGTGGGAGGGTGGGATGTTTGCACGAGCAGTGGAGAGGACAGCTTCAAGGCAGTCAAAATGGATTGCACCCCGTAGATTGCACAACATAAACTGTACCACATCGGTTGAAACATACAGATGGTACACCAAATATTAAACCACACAAATTGCACCACACCCTATATTGCACTGCATGTAATGCGCCCCATACTTGCACAAGCCATCGAGTGCACCACATATATTGCACCACGTAAACTGCACCACGTAGATTGCACCACACACACACACATTGCGCCACACAGACATTGCACAACATATATTGCCCCACATAGCACAATCGACGTTGCCAGAAACACACAAGTTTGGGCCCACGCTGGCTAACATGGCATGATCTCGCTCTTCAAAAAACGTGATCGACCCACGAACCCGGAAAGAAATATAATATAGAAATGTAGGGCATGGCAACGTTTCAAAGACACCTGATTGGGCGACGGGCAAATGCAATGCTAAATGTATCGATGTTGATGGTTCGTGCCGAAGGCTGTGCTGTGCTGCGCCGTGCTGAATTACGATGTGCCATGCCGCGATTGTGCTCGATAGCGTCGTGGATTGAGTCCTCCTTTTCATCCGAGTCCTGACCGAACTGATCTGGATCTTAGGCTCGAGCTGCCCGAGCACAGAGTAGCTGCCCCAGAGCTAATTGACAGGGGGGCATGCCAGGAGGACGCGCCGCGGAACGTCTCAAGGGAAGCGCCAAGCGACGTGCCAGGGGACGTGCCATGGGAACGCACCGCGGGACGTGCCAAAGGGACGCGCTACGGAACGTGCCAATGGACGTGCCACGGGACGTGCGAGGGGACGCGCCACGGAACGTGACAAGTTGATGTACCGTGCCGAAGGTTGTGCTGTGCTGCGCCGTGCTGAATTGCGATGTGCCATGCCGCGATTGTGCTCTGTAGCGTTGTGAATCGAGTACTGTGGACGAGCGACTCGCTCGAGACATCCTGCCCAAATCCTCATGCTAGACATCCGCCTGGGCGACCTGGACACGTGAAAACAATCGTTTCGCTCAACACAACCACAACACATCTTCATGCTAGACATCCACCTGGGCGAACTGGACACATGAAAACAAGTGGTTCGCTCGAGACATCCTCAGCACATCTTCATGTTAGACGTCCGCCTGGCGACCTGGACACGTGAAACCAGGCGTCTCGCTCGACACATCCTCAGCACATCCTCATACCAGACATCCGCCTGGGCGACCTGGACACGTGAAAACAAGCGTCTCGATCGAGACTTCCTCAACACATCCTCATGCTAGACATCTGCCTAGACGACCTGGACGCGTGAAAACAAGCGTCTCGCTCGAGATATCCTCAACACATCCTCATGGTAGACATTTGCCTGGACGACCTGGACGCGTGAAAACAAGCGTCTAGCTCGAAATATCCTCAACACATCCTCATGCTAGACCTCTGCCTGGGCAACCTGGACGCGTCAAAACAAGCGTCTCGCTCGAAATATCCTCAACACATCCTCATGCTAGACCTCTGCCTGGGCAACATGAACGCGTGAAACCAAGTGTCTCGCTCGAGACATCCTCCAGATCTGGGCACGTGAAAACAAGCATTTCACCTGAGACATCCTCTGAATTCTGGTCCCCAGGAGAGGCGTTTCGCTCGAGACTTCCTCGACAAATTCTGGAACACAAGCGTTTCGCTCATATCCTCAAAAATAATTTCGCCAGCCCTCTTCCCATCTCGTTATTTACCGCAAAGAATTTCGCCGGCCCTCTTCCCGCCGAATCTGGGGTAAACCTACTAATAGAGAACCCTGGGCCCACGCCCTTTCCGGGAACAAATGAGCATGTGCGCGAACAGTAATCTGCTAGATGTCTTGACTGTTTGCGCGCGGGCTTCCTCACCATCACCCTCATCAGCGCCAGCGCATCACCACCGCCATCGTCATCGTCATTGTTCAATCGCCGCCGTTGCGCCGTCATCACCACAATCACCCTCATCACTGACACGTGCACTTATCAGCATCGTCATTGTCGTCACCAACATCGGCGCCAGCATGGGCTACACCGTCGACGCCGTCATCATCGCCACCACCATCGTGATTACCATCATTGCTGAAGCCGTTGTCGACGTTTCATGAGAGCGCGCCCGCCCAATTCACCGACACGCACTGACGTGCCCACGCGCCAGCGCGGCCTTTGAAACACGCTGGGAAATTCCCATCGTCAACCGCCATCGCGGTCGCATCAACTGTGCCTAACCAGCTGGTCGGCCTGGGCGCGAGCGTTCGCGCGCCAGCGCGGCCGCAGAGATGCGCTACCAAGAGCCAATGCGCCACTGCCATCGTTGGCAAATGTGTTTTTGCCAAGCAAGTCGCGGATTGGAGTGTGGGATGTTTGCGCAAGCAGCGGAGTTGACAACTCACGAGATGACCCACAATTGTTGCACTGGGTAGCTTTCACCCCCAGAGCTCACATCACATAGTTTACACCGCCTTGTTTTCACCTCCGCTGTGCAATAGCACACTGTGTGGGGGTCCACGCTGGCTAAGGTAATTCGTTGTTTGATCTCACGATGCCGCCTGTATGACACCCACATTGTGGGTATCGTTTTGGGTACGTTTTGGTTGAGTCAAGAGCGAAAGGTACAAACAAAACACGCCCCTAACGTTTTAAATGCCGACGAAGGCCCGAGAGGACCTCAGGATGGACACGAGACGGCATTAGGTAACCATTCGATGGCCGAAAGGCGGTCTCAAGACGGCCCAAGATGGCCCGGCGACGGGCCCAAAGTGGCCAAAGGAACACCCAAGACTGCACCACCCTAGGTTCCGGGCTGGCACGGCGGCGGGGTTTGCCGCAGGCAGCGGGATACCTTTCTCTGCTTCGCGGTGGCATTCGGTTGGCAGACATTCGCCATGGCGGCGGAAGTGGCCCCCAGCTTGGCCACCTTGTTCGCCGCCTGCAGGGAGTCGAAGATGCACTTCGCCTGGGTGGCCTGCCCACGCCCGTCGACCGCCGCCGTGCCCTCCACGCCGACCTCCGGCACGAGCGGCTCCACGGTGCCTCTCGGGCCGGGTGAAAGGGGGGATAGCAAAAGGGGGGTTCAGCTCACGTAGCTGATTTTCCCGGCGCCGGGAGGCGCACATGCATCGTGGACTGGGCCCCTCGGTGAGGCCAAAACCAGCTGCATGCAGCAAATTTCGTTACCCCCCCCTTTCTTCCCAATCCCCCCTTTTCGTCCGGCCCGAGCCTCCCCCGCGCGGCGGCTCCGCGCGCCCCGCGGCGGCCCCGTCGGCGCTCCCCCCGGCGTTCCCCTCTGCGGCCGCAGGACCGGCGGTGCTGGGCGCGGGCGCGGGCGAGGGCGCGGCGGGGCCGGCGCCTCGCCGCCCCTCGCGGGCCGCGGCCGCCGCCGCGTGCAGCGTGTGGTTCACGATTCGCTCCGCCTCCTCCGGCGAGCCAACGCCCCTCACAGGGCGGCGGGACCTGCGCACAGCCGCTGCCCCGGGCCTGGCCCGTCATGGGCCGAGGAGCGATGAAACTGCCCTCGTGGCCAGGCCAGGGAGGCCAATGCGCACCGTTCCCGGGCCCAGGTCTGGGCCCCGCCTGAGGCGCCGGCTGCGTGCAGGTCCCGCCGCCCTGCCTCAGGGCCTCGGAGATTGCGGCGAGCCTGGCGCGCACCGCCTCGTCGCCCTCGGGGAGGCCCTGCAGCATGCCGTCCCCGGGGTCGGCTGGCTGGCGTTGGCGGCACGCACGGGGCGCTGGGCGAGGGGTCGAGTTTCTGAGAGGACCTCCGTGCCCCCCGGGAGAGGCCTTCTGCAGACGCCCCCGTACTCGCCCATTCTGAGAAGGAAGCCCTCTGCAGGCCCCATACCTCGCCCAGCTTGGGGGTCTCGAAGACGGCAAAGTAACACTGAAGGGAGGAGGCCGGCCCGCCGGCCGACGCACGCGCGCGCGCCGCAGGCTCGCTCCTTTTCCGCTTCCCTAGTGCCAAAGTGGTATAGCTGCGGAAGCAAAAGCAGTCAGTACGTCGGACAGCGCGCGCAAGGCAAAGAAGCAGACAGGGCGAAAGGATGGTGGTGCGGAAGGGGTGCATTGACTCGCCCAGCTTGGGGGCCTCGAAGACGGACACTTATGCAACTAAACCAAGACGCTGGCACGTGCGAGCAACCTGCGGCCGTGGACTGGAGCATCCTCCACTCGATGTCCTCACAGCCCTCGTTTCTGCAGTGCGCCGGTTTCCGGAGCGCTGCTCCACCCACCACTTTGGCACGAAGGATACCGTTCCTGCACTCCTGGGCTTAGGTCGGGCCTGTCCCCCTATACAGGGGTACTTTCGACGAAAAACATGATGGACCCACGAACCCGGAAAGGGATATAGACATGTGGAGCATGGACACGTTTTCATGATACCCAACTGGGCAACACCTCACGAAACATCCCACGAGACACCTCACGAAACAGCCCACGAGACACCTCACGAAACATTCCACGAGACACCTCACGAAACATTTCACGAGACACCCCGCGAAACATTCCACGAGACACCCCACGAAACATTCCACGACGACAGGCAACCACTCAACCAAGGCGGTGTGGTCGTGCTGGGGAGTGGTCGTGCTGGGGTGTGGTCGTGCTGGGGGGTGGTGGGGGGTGGTCGTGCTGGGGGGGTGGTCGTGCTGGGGGGTGGTGGTCGTGCTGGGGCGTGGTCGTGCTGGGGCGTGGTCGTGCTGGGGCGTGGTCGTGCTGGGGTGTGGTCGTGCTGTGGTAAGGTCGTGCTGGGGTGCGGTCGTGCTGGGGTGTGGTCTTGCTGGGGTGGGGTCGTGCTGGGGTGTGATCGTGCTGGGGTGGGGTCGTGCTGGGGTGTGGTCGTGCTGGGGTGTGGTCGTGCTAGGGTGGGGTCGTGCTGGGGTGGGGTCGTGCTGGGGAGTGGTCGTGCTGGGGTGTGGTCGTGCTGGGGTGTGGTCATGCTGGGGCGTGGTCGTGCTGGGGTGGGGTCGTGCTGGGGTGGGGTCGTGCTGGGGGTGGGGTGCTCCGCACCCTGTGATTTATCGATCGGGTCGTGCTGGGGTGTGGTCGTGCTGGGGTGTGTGGTCGTGCTGGGGTGTGGTCGTGCTGGGGAGTGGTCGTGCTGGGGTGTGGTCGTGCTGGGGGGTGGTCGTGTCGTGGTCTGGGGGGGTGGTCGTGCTGGGGGGTGGTCGTGCTGGGGCGTGGTCGTGCTGGGGCGTGGTCGTGCTGGGGCGTGGTCGTGCTGGGGTGTGGTCGTGCTGTGGTGAGGTCGTGCTGGGGTGTGGTCGTGCTGGGGTGTGGTCTTGCTGGGGTAGGGTCGTGCTGGGGTCGGGTCGTGCTGGGGTGTGGTCGTGCTGGGGTATGGTCGTGCTGGGGTGGGGTCGTGCTGGGGTGGGGTCGTGCTGGGGTCTGGTCGTGCTGGGGTGTGGTCGTGCTGGGGTATGGTCGTGCTAGGGTGGGGTCGTGCATTTCGCTCGAGACATCCTGCCAAAATTCCAGGAAATCGTACAAAAACAAACGAATTAGTCGAGACATCATCGAAATTCCTTCGCGCGGGGCGCTTTTCCGCGTCGCGGTCGGCTCTGCAAAACAAGCGTTTCGCTCGAGACATCCTCGGCAAACTCTGCGGAGCAAGCGTTTCGCTCGAGACATCCTCAACGCACGAAAAAGTGGCCCGCACCCTGTGATTTATCGATCGGGATTTCAAAAACAAGCGTTTCGCTCGAGACATCCTCAAATTTTAATCTGCCGGCCTCCTTCGACCTCGATATTTATCAGGGAAAAAATCCGCCGGCCTCCTTCAAGTTGGCACCGGGGGACAGGTTTACCCACTAATTACCCACTAAAAGAGAACCCTGGGCCGGCGCCCTTTCCGGGAATAATAAATACCCCCAAAATCATCCAAAAATAGTCTGGGGACTACTTTTGGATTATTTGTTTACCTTTTTGGGGTATTTGTTTTCATTTGTCGTCGAAAACCCTCCTGTAGGGGACACGCCCGACTTAATCCTGGGCCTCCCCACGAGATCAATGTTTCCCCGGCCGTCCCGCGGTGCCGGGTCCTCGCTCTGAAGAGACAGCACCCCGCGCCTCCTCTCCTGCTGCCCCTGCCGTGCGCCCTCCTCCCCCCTGCTTACGCTGATCTCCACGAGTTCATGTTGGCGCTCGCTTTGAAGAGAGACATCACCCCGTCTCATCTCCCGCTGCCCCTGCCGTGCGCCCTCCTCCCCCCTGCTTCTGCCTCTCCACGAGCTCATGTCGGCGCACACCTCACGCGCCTCGTGGCCCCAGAGGGGGCTCCACCGAACTTCGGCGGTGGACAAACCTCCCTTTAGCAAAGCACCCTTTAGTGAAAACAGCCTAGGGCCGAAACCGACGGACCTGGACCCGCAAAAATGACGGCCGCGACGCCATCTCGCGAACCGAGAACAGCCAATTGGCTAATCGACGTGTCATGGTAGGAGGCCTGCCAGCCTCCGATCATTAAGGCCCCCCAAAGTCTGAGTTCGCACGCCAGGTCCACGACATGTTGGCGCACCCCTCACACACTGCGTGGCCCATAAAGTCTGGCTCCGCAGTGCCTGGCCTGATGGTCTGATGGTTCGTCTTGGGTTGTTCTCTGACGGCCCCGGACCCGGGGACGGCCTTGCAAACCCGAGAACTACCAGAAACCTCATAACCCGTGTCCCTCGACAAATCAGCGACAACACTAAACACAACCGACCACCGACCGAGCCGACAGCTTGTAGAGAAAATACTTACTACTGTACTACAACATAAGCATTGTACTACTTCTTTTCCTCTACATGCACTACGTCTTTTCCTCTGCATCTGTGACCGAGCAGAACTACAAAAAAAGACAGCGACAACACAACCGACCACCGACCGAGCCGACAGCGAGACCGAAGCAGACCGATACACACGGGCCGCAAGCAGCACAGACCGGCGCAGCGACGCAGCAACGATACAACAACCGACCGACCCGACCCCAGCCGAACGCAACCGACTGCGACGCAGCCGAGCCGACCGAACCGTGGACGTCCCTGGTGACCATCGTCTGGCTTCCGGGTCGACGCGGGCAGCCCCCGCGGCGCTCTCGGCGAGGCGTAGCTGCCGGAACGCACACCGAGGCCTGGCCATCGCTCGGACGTCCATTCCCTGTGCTTTCTTCGGTTTTGTGCGTGGTTTTGTTCGCCAAATGATGAAGGATGCTCCTCGATGGTCCTCGCCGAAGGGAAAATCCACACGTCCGAGCGACGCCGAGAGGCAGGAGAACCTCCAGGATCTGGAGAGCTGGCACGCGCTCGCTCCGTGGCGGCCCCCGCCCCGCCCCGCCGCGCGCGCCGCCGGCTCGGACCCCGCCGCCTCTGCCAGGCCCGCCGCGCGCCCTGCCAGGCCTGAGCCGCAGCGACCGTCGCAAGAACGCATCGCGTCGGGCACGGGCCGGCGCGACGGCGCACCGCCCCAAATCTCGAGTCGCAGTCGGCATCGCTGCGCAGGGCTCCGGCTGGCCCCAGCCGATGCCGGCGAACCGACCCTCGAAGCGAATCTCGGGACCGCGGCCCCGGCTGGCCGAGTCGAAGCGCACAGCGTCGGACCGCACGCGGCGGCCCCGCCTGCCGCTGCGCGCCCTGCCGCCGCACACGGCGGCTCGGCGCCTGCCAGCGCGGCGCCCGCCGCGACGCTCACCGCCAGCGCCGCGGCAGCCGCGGCGGCGGCCGCGCGCCGGCAGCGCGCGGGGCGCGGCGCGGCTGGGGCGGCCGCGCAGCCGGGGGCGGAGGCTCGGCTGCACGCGAGGGCGGCCCTGGGCCCAGGCCTCCGACGAGGTACCCTTTGCACCGCGGGCCGTGGGTTTGCTGTGTCCTTCGCTTCGGCCCCTGGGGTCAGGTCGGGCATGCCCTCCTACAGGCGGACCCTGGAAAGAGAAATCAAGGACGGTCAAAAAGCACTCCAACAGAATGAGCAGATAGTCGGAAACTCGCCCCCAGACTACCTTCTTACAATTTCTGAACATTCCACCTGTAGAGAGGGGCAGGCCCGACTGAACCCTGGGGGCGCCGCGCTCGGGCCCTGGGACGAGCAAGAGGATGTCTGGGGTGCAGAGGCTGCCCCCCGGCGGTGCAGGTCGGGAGGTCTGGGGCCGCGGATGGCCACACGCAGAGCGGTGTCCGGGGAAGGGGTGGCCTCCTCTTGGCGGCGCGCACAAGGAGGTGGAGGGAAGGGGGGGGGCTTCTTCGAGGGAGGCTGCTGCTCAGAAGGCGCCGGCCCTCATGACATCTATGGATGAGGCCCGCGCCTTCCAAGAAGCAGGGGTGCTTCTAAGAAGCCCTCCCCCCTCCCCCACCCCCCTTTGCGCGTGGCTGACTCTCCTGAGAGCCTGGTTCACACTGTGCGCCTTTCCCTGGGTGCGGGTCTCAGGGGCCCAGGGGTCCTCACAGGTCGGTCGGGGATGGACAGACCCCCCTTTAGCAAAACGTGGTTTAGTGAAAACGACCTGAGGCCCAAACCTGGCGGGCGCAAGCCTGGAAAATAACGACCACGGCGCCCTCTCGAGAACCGAAAACGGACAATTCACTAATCGACGTGTCACTGTTGGGGGTTCTGTCCACCCCCGAGTCGGTCCAGCTAGAGAAATGCCACAGGACGCGGGGGCCAGAGCTCCGGTCGCGATGTCCCACGATGCTGCAGTTGTGTCGCGACGTCGGGACTCGGGACTTGATGTGCGGCTCGCCGATCGCTGCATGCGATACGACAGAGGCGGCATGCGCGCTCCCGTTTGACTCTCCGCACCCCCGCGAAGCCGCGCACCAGAGCTCACGCTCGCAAGGTCACTCGACGTTCGCGCCATCACTTGGGTCTCCGGCGGCCGTGCGGGACGACCCGGGCACCCCTGGAGAACCCTCGGCGAGGCGCAGCCGCTGAGACAACACATCCCGAGGCGGGTAAACGACCAGGAACCGGCGAAGGAAGGAAGGAGGGAAGGAAGGACATCAGGAACCGCCAACAAGAAGCAAGGACGGAAGGAAGGAAGGAAGGAAAGAAGGGCATCAGGAAGGAAGTTCCTGGCTGGAACGCATCCCAGGGCAGGAAGGACATCAGGAGCCGACAGTAAAAAGCATCGCCGAGTCCTGCTCGCGGCTACCGCCACAAAAGCCGCGCACAAGAGGGCCACCCAGACATGCGACGTCCTGATGTTTTCAATGCGGCGTCCCTGGAAGTCCAGGCCCTTTCCCCCGGGGCTGTTTTTTCCCAACCCTCCTGCGTTGGATTCTCGCTTTGAACAGAGCACTGCGGTCTCCGTCCTCTCCCGCCCTCTCCTCCTCTCCTCCCTCCTCCTCTGCTCTCTTGCCTTTTACCTCCTCGCCTCGCCGTCCTACGTCACCTTGCCATCCCTGGGGGGCTGCGATCTGCGAAACTGCTGCCACTTTCGAGGGCTGCTGGTGGGTCCAGCGGAGTGAGGCACCACCCAGAGACAGATTAGACCTCGACATCCCTGGGGGTTGCGATCTGTGAAACTGTCGCCACGTTCGAGGGCTGCTGATAGGTCCAACGGACTGAGCACCACCCAGATTCAGATTAGTCCTCGACATCTCTGGGGGGCCGCGATCTGTGAAACTGCTGCCACTTTCGAGGGCTGCTGGGGGGTCCAGCGGAATGAGGCACCACCCAGATTCAGATTAGACAACGACATCCCTGGGGGGCTGCGATCTGCGAAATAATCGCCACTTTCGAAGGCTGCTGGCTGGTCCAGCGGAGTGAGGCACCACCCAGATTCAGATTACACCTCGACATCCCTTGGTGGCTGCGGTCTGCGAAACTGGCGACACTTTCAAGGTTGCTGGTGGTCCAGCGGAGTGAGGCACCACCCAGATTCAGATTACACCTCGACATCCCTTGGGGGCTGCGGTCTGCGAAACTGGCGACACTTTCAAGGTTGCTGGTGGTCCAGCGGAGTGAGGCACCACCCATATTCAGGTTAGTCCTCGACATCCCTGGGGGGCTGCGATCTGTGCAACTGCTGCCACTTTCGAGGGCTGCTGGTGGGTCCAGCGGAGTGAGGCACCACCCAGAGACAGATTAGACCTCGACATCCCTGGGGGTTGCGATCTGTGAAACTGTCACCACTTTCGAAGGCTGCTGGGGGGTCCATCGGAGTGGCGCGCAGATCAGACCTCGCCATCCCTGGGTGGTTGCGATCTGCGAAACTGTCGCCACCTTCGAGGGCTGCTGGGGGGCCAGCGGAGTGGGGTCCCACGCAGATTCGGATTCGACCTCATCCTCCCTGGGGGGCTGCGATCTGTGAAGCTGTCGCCACATTCGAGGGCTGTTGGGGGGTCCAGCGAGTGACGTCCTACGCAGATTCAGAGTCGACCTCGTCATCCCTGGGGGGCTGCGATCTGCGAAACCGTCGACACCTTCGAGGGCTGCTGGGGGGGCCAGCGGAGTGGGGTCCCACGCAGATTCGGATTCGACCTCGTCATCCCTGGGGGGCTGCGATCTGTGAAGCTGTCGCCACTTTCGAGGGCTGCTGGTGGGTCCAGCGGAGTGACGTCTTACGCGGATTCAATTTAAACCTCGCCGTCCCTGGGTCGCGGAAACTTTTTGTCAGCCGTTTGTCGTGGCATGTTCGGCTACAGCGCCGCCTGCAGACTGGGACCACCACGCGAGGCACGCCGCAACCTGCATGCAGCAAGCCGCCAAAGCATCGCCCAGAGCGAGACGGGCCGAGGCGAAGAGGCCCAGGGATCCGGCAAGGCACCTCAGATCTTGTCGAGCTCCGGGATCGGGCCAGGACTGAGCGCCAGCACGGCTTGGGTTTGGAAAGAGAGCCATCGAGGCAGATCCGGCACTCGGCGCGACGTGACAGAGCGGCATGGCCGGACGGCGTCGTGGCCAACGGGAACTGGGAAGGCCTCAGACAATCGCAAAAGAGGAGGCGCAGGTTCCAAGGCAGGATCCGAAATCGAGACGGAGACCTCGTGGAAAGCGACCACAGAGCCGAGACCTTGGCCACGTTCTTCTCGGAGGTCCAGTGGTCGGCGCCTCCCCCCGGTCGCCATTTGCCACGTGGTCGAAGACCAGACAGTTTACTGCAGCTCCCACTCGAGGAATTTTATGGGATAGAGCTGGACCGGGTGCTGCGCAAACTGAAATCGGGGAAGGCGGCCGGGCCCGACGACATCCCTCCAGACTTCTGGAAAATGCTGCACAGGAGCGCAGAAGCTTGCAACATTCTGCTGGGCCTCTGGAACAGTTGCTGGCGAGGCAAGGCGGTGCCACAGGAGTGGCGGCACAGCCGGATCGCCGCCATATTCAAGAAGAGAGACGAGTCTTTGCCGGAGGATTTCCGGCCAATCTCGCTTCTTCCTATCGGATACGAGGTGTTGGCGTCTCTTCTTCTTAACAGGCTCGCAGACGGCGGCGTGGAGGACCGACTCAGACCCAGCCAATTTGGATTCTGGAGCAAGCGCGGCACCGGGGACACAGTCTTTATCCTGCACAGTTCCATTGAGAATGCGTGGGCCTCCAAGCACGGCAAGGCGTCTGCAATACTCCTGGACTGGTCGAAAGCGTTCGACAAGGTGGACCACTCCGCTCTACTACTATCGTTGGCTTGCTCTAGAATCCCAGACCCCTACATTGACATGATCAGCGCCATTTATGACGGGAGAACCTTTGAAATCAAAGACAGAGATGGCGAAAGCAGGATTCACGGACAAGGATCAGGAATAACACAGGGATGCCCTCTTAGCCTGTACCTGTTTATCATAATGCTGACCGTCTTGATGGACGACGTAGAACAGGATGTTATTGACAAGTTCGGCGACCCCCCGCGGGAGCGCAGTGCGCCGACGTCGTGTATGCACATGACACGGCCTTGGTCTCCAACGACTTCCAGCGTTTACAATTCTATTTAGACCGGCTGATCATGCGAGCGCAGATGTATGGCTTGGAACCAAATTGGGGGAAAACTGTGCACCTCCAGATCCGGCACGCCAATGATATCTTCACGCCGCAGGGCGCGCCCGTAAAGGTCGTGAGTTCGGCGGTGTACCTTGGAAGACTCCGGCAAATGGAAGCACTGGAGCCTCGATCGCCCGAGGAGTCGGGGAAGCGCGCGGGGCATTCGATTATCTGAGGAATGTTTGGGAACACGCCAACATTACAAGGCAGAGGAAGTTTTCTCTATTCAACGCATGCGTGGTGACTAAATAGATATACAGTTTGGAGGCACTATGCTTGCACCAGGCAGACAGGGACAATATCGACGCTTTCCAAACACAATGCTTGCGCAAGATATTCGGCGTCACACACTCAATGATCTCTCGGGTCAGCAATGAGGCAGTGCGCAGTATGTCGCGCCAGCGCAAGATAAGCTTACGTGCTCTTTCAAACCAGCTGGTGTATTTTGACAAGTTGGCATCAGCGTCTGACACGAGTTTGCCACATTCATACGTACTCCAGAAAGGAAGCTCTGCTTTGGTCGACCATGGACGGTGAGGGCGAGGCCGCCCGAGACTGCAGTGGGCCAGAGTCATGCAAGCGCATTCGCAGACGATGAAGCAGATCCACGGACAAGCCGCTCTTCATGGCGAAGCATGGCGGAAGGCTGTGTGCAAGTACGTATATCATTGACACCAAGTTCTGAGGACCACTCTTCTTCCCGTCGCCCCCTCCTCGCCCCTCGTCCTCCTCCTCCTCTTCCTCCACCTCCCCTCTGGCGGAGAATATATCAATTTATACATTGTCATACTTATTTTTCCAGGCTGCTTACGACCGCGCCGCTGCGAGCCGGGCGACTGCCTTCTGCCAGCGGCAGTGCGTGCAGCAACCGCCGCGCACTGCAACCGATGTGCCGTCCAAGGCACGGTTCTGACTTGACTTGACTCGTCCCTGGGGGGCCTGCGATCTGCGAAACTGCCGCCACTTTCGAGGGCTGCTGGTGGGTCCAGCGGAGTGAGGCACCACCCAGACTCAGATCAGACCTCGCCATCCCTGAGAGGCTGCGATATGCGAAAGTGTCACCACTTTCGAGCCCGCGTGCGTCTCCCCCACCCAGTACAGCGTTTCGTGACCCCATAGGGAGCTCCACCGAGGGTCCCAGTGGCACGGTCCGCATGCGTCTGCCCGGCCCGGTGCAGCGTCTCGTGGCCCTATAATCAGGGGGGGCTCCACCGAGGACGATACCTATCACTGCGGCATTCACAACTGCATATCTGGCCATCGCTCGGACGTCCATTCCCCGTGTTTTTTTCTGGTTTCGTGCGTGGTTTTTTCGCCAAATGATCAAGGATGCTCCTCGATGGTCCTCGCCGAAGGAAAAATGCACACGTCCGAGCGATGCCAAGATATGGTTGGGCCCTTCGCCAGGCTAGCTCACGACGCGAGGAGCCCTGGGTCCAACGAGCCACTCCTGCGCGCAGCCGCGGAGGCGGCGAGCGCGGGCGCCCGGCCCTCCGTCGCGCAGCGGCCCGGCTCCGCCGCCCCGCGTGGCCCGCCTAGGGGCCTCCCAGAGGGGGTCGGAGGTGGCGGCGCCGAGGCGTCGCTGACGTCGGCGTGTGGAAGACGCTGTTCTGTTTGACCCGACGTCGTCGTCGTCGTCGTCGTCGTCGTCGTCGTCGTCGTCGTCGTCGTCGTCGTCGTCGTCGTCGTCGTCGCGTTGAAACCCACTTTCCCTGGGCCCGTCGCCGCTCCCCGCCCCGTCACTGGGCCCTCCTCGAGCAACTGGCCCAAGACGCCATACATGGCCTCCTGACAGCCCAAGCGGCTTCCAAGACACTCGAAGAGGCCTCCAAGAGCACACTAAGAGGGATCCAACAGGCAAAATTCAATGATTTTCTCCAGGGTTTTTGAAAGATGCTGGCGTTCTCGCCTTTTCGGTTTCCCGACGCCCCAAGACGGCCCGAGATGCCACCAAGATCGGCACAAGAGGCCCCCAAGAGGTTCCCAAGACAGCCCTAAAATGACCCAAGAGTGCCCCAAGACTGCCCAAGAGGCCTCCCAGACGGCCCAAGAGGACCCCCAAACGGCTCCAAGGTTGTGCTCACACGGGAGCCCGAACGAACAGTTCGAGCCCTCGGCCCCGAGAAGATCCCAGGAGGCCCCAAGAGGCCCTCGAGAGGCCCCCCAAGAGGCCCCCACGAGGCCCCCATTAGGCCCCGAGGAAACCCGAAGGTCCCCCCAAGAGGCTCCCAGGAGGCCCCCAAGATGTTCTCAAGAGGCCCCAAAAACTACCTGCCAGGCCTACGAGCGCACTCCGAAGAAGCCCCACGAAGCAGACTGAGGACTCTACCTCACGTCAACGCCGTCGTCGCCGCCGACGCCGCCGTCGTGGTCGTCGCCCCCCTTCAGGGTCGTCGGCACTGGCCGTGAGGGCCTCCCAATCTGGCTCCGCATCGAGCCGCCTCACCAATGCGTCAGCGGTGCGGCGAGATCCTCTGACCTCATCTGCTCGGACCCCATCTGATCGAGCCACTCTGGTCATGGTAATAACAGGATCTGGGATTCTGAATTCAGTAGACCGGTGTTTGGCGCTTGCTAAATGGCGCCTTGTCTTGTCTTGAGTCGGCGGCGCAGTCCAAGAAATCCACCCCTCGCTGTAGCGAACCATCCCTGTGCTTTCAATCATCTGTGTGAAGAGCGCGCGCTCATTCGCTGCCACGACCTACAGTCGGGGCATTGACCTAAGGAACCCTAAATAAGGAACGAGGCCCCCATTTTCCATGAGCTTAACTTCGATGTCATACCGAAAGCCAAAAGACAGCCTAAGGCAAACTGCGAAACAATTCAGGCACACGGAGCCCCTCCCCAACGGAAAGGGTTCCTTCTTCAGGGCCCCGACTGTACGTTAGCCGGTGACCCTCTGGGAGGCCTGGACCGCCAGCGGCGGCGAGGACGAACGCCCTGCCCACGGCCGCGTAGCGGCCGGCCTCGCCGCCGCGCATGGCTCCGCGGCGGGCCGCAGGGCCCCGCCGGCGCGCGGGCGCGGCCCTCCGCCCGTGGCCGCCCGGGGGGAGGGCGGCGCCGCGCCCCCTGGGGCCGCGCATACGGGGCACGAGCAGGAGCGCGAGAAGACGGGGGGGGGCAAGCTAGGTGCGCTCGCGTCATATCTGACGTCCTACCCCTCCCTCCCATCCCTTACCATGGCGCTGATTTTCTCTATCCGCGGACGCGTGTCGTAGCGGACCTGTGGCTCCGCGCGCGCGTGCGTAGTGGGTGGTGGTGCGCGTGCGTGCGTGCGTGCGTGTGTGCGTGGTTGTGGTGGTGGTGGTGGTTGTGGTGGTGCTGGTGCTGCTGCTGCTGGTGCTGGTGCTGGTGCTGGTGCTGGTGGTGGTGGTGGTGCTGGTGGTGGTGGTGGTGGTGGTGGTGGTGGTGGTGGTGGTGGTGGTGGTGGTGGTGGTGGGTGGTGTGTGTGTGTGTGCGTGTGTGCGCGTGTGCTGTGGCATGGCACGGGAAATGACGCCAGCGCTGCAGCGGGAGCACGAGTCGAAATGGGCGGAAGCGCGGAAATGAGACCAGCGCTGCAGCGGGAGCACGATTCGGAACGAGCGGAAGCACGGAAATGAGGCAGCGCTGCAGCGGGAGCGCGATTCGGAACGAGCGGGGCCCGAAAATGAGGGCGGCGCCTCGGCGAGAGCAGCATTTTGAAAAAAATGCAGGCGAAAGCCCAACTCCCGGGAATCCTGTGTGTAAACAAGCAGGACGCGGGGGGGGGGTCGGCTACTTTCAGGCCGCCATCGGGGGAAGAGGGAGAGTAGTATTCATATTGAGTAATTGTCGAGGAGGCTGGCGGTAACGACGACGAGGCGGTTCTGGTGGTGCCGGTGAATGGTGGCGATGAGGGTGGTGAGGGTGGTGAGGGTGACGATGGTGATGGTGCTGGTGATGCTGGCGATGGCGAGGGCGAGGGTTCGGACCGCGCGCTTCGCGGGCGTGCAGGCCAGCTCGTGACGACGGCGACCACACAGCCCTTGGGGCGCCGTGCGCAGGCGCTGAGGCGTGATGGCCATGGGAGCCAGCGGCCCCGAGCCGAGTGCGACTGACTGGCATCGCCGTGGCGCCTGGGAGGACATGCCGCGGGAGCAGCAAGAGAAACTCGTCCCACTGCTGGGGAGGCGCACGACGACGGCAGCAGAACCACGACGAGCAACGACGACGACTACCACCACCACTCCGCCACGGCTACGACGACCACCACGGCGAAGGCAACGACGACGACCACCACGCCCCGACGGAGGCGGCGACGACCTCGATGACGGCGACGACAATGACGACCACCACCATCACCCTTCACCACCACTACCAAAGACCTCGACGACGGCGACCGCGACCACGACGACGACGACCACGGAGACGACGACGATAATGGTGACGACCAGTGTCGTCAGGAGGAGTCTGGAGGTCCTCTCAGGCTCCCGAACGCCTCTGGAGCCAGAAAAACACTGACAACGATAGAAAACCTAAATCCTCGAACGATGAATGGGGGTCTGCGACGACCACCACAACCACTGCGGAAGACCCCGTCGACGACGACCACGACCACGAAGTCGACGACGACCACGGCGGCGACCACGACGACGTCCGACATCGTCTAGAGGTCCCCAGAGGTCCCTGGAGGTTCCCCCCTGGAGGTCACCAGAGCTCCAAGGGAGACCGAAACCGCCCGAACATCTCGGCCGACCCTCCCTCGACCATTCGAAGGACGAAGTGCCCCCGCGACGGCGACCACGACGACGACGACGCCGACGGCGGCCACGGTGCCGACGGCGACGACGACCACGACGACAACGGCGAGGGCGACCACGATCACCGCAACGACTAGAGGGCACGAAATCTAGCCTCATAATGAGCACGCGAAGCCGCTTAGTAGACGCACCAACGGAAAGGAATCGAACAGGGGAGGACTCTTTAGTAAACGATTAGTATACGAACAGGGCTGTTTGGTAAAAGCCAGCTGTTGGGGTCGGGGTGGCTTTCCCTCCTTGGAATAACAGTGGCGGCGTCGAGGACGGCGTCGGCATCGGCCACGGCGACGACGCCCCGAACCACGGGCATGGCGATGACGGCGACGGCCACGACGGCGACACCCGCGGCGACAAGCCGTCGTCGACGACGACGACGGCGACGACGGCGACGACGTCGTCGGCGACGGCGTCGGCGTCGGGCATCGCGCTCCGAGGCGACGGCCGTGCTGCTGCGCGCACTGCCGCGCCGTGCTGGCGCGCTGGGGCAGGTCGTCGCCCCGGGGCGTCCGCGCGGGCTGCGGGGGCGTCATCTCACTGAGGAGGAGGAGGAGGAGGAGGAGGAGGAGGAGGAGGAGGAGGAGGAGGAGGAGGAGGAGGAGGAGGAGGGAGGAGGAGGAGGAGGAGGAGGAGGAGGAGGAGGAGGAGGAGGAGGAGGAGGAGGAGGAGGAGGAGGAGGAGGAGGAGGAGGAGGAGGAGGAGGAGGAGGAGGAGGACGGGCGAGGAACAACCGACAGACGGCGACGGGAAGACAGGCTTCGGCGACGACAGACAGCGACAGACGATGACAGACGACGACGATCACAGACGACGACAGATGACCACGGGCAGACCACGGCGGCGGCGGCCTTCGCGGCGGCGGCGGCGCGGGAACGACGATGGCGATGAAAACGACAAGGAGGACCACGGCGGCGGCGGGGTGTGAGCCAAGGGACGCCAGCGACAACCGCGAAGCCCCGCCGCGTGCGACGACGCGACGACGACGGTGGCGGAAGTGCGGCGCTGGAGACGGCGTGGTGACGCCGTTTCTGCCGACGAAGCGAGGACGGTGGCGACGAAGCAGACCCAAAGACGTGTCCTCCGGCGGCGACAAGTCCGCCAGGCGGTCGACGCCAGCGGCCCCGGGCGCCCGCTTCTGCTGCGTCCTGGGCGGTGCCCCGCACGAGGGGGAGGGACCGGGAGCAGTGAGCACCCCGCTGGAGCCGCCAACACCGGGATCCTGCTCCTCCGCCGTGCCGGCGAAGACGACGAGAACAACGATCAACATCGCCAGCAAGCATGATCAACTCCAAAAAAACGTGCGAAATCAACATATGTTTTCGTTCCCGCCCCCCCCCCAAAAAAAAACACCGCGCTCTGGAACACACAGCTCTGGCGATGTGTTTTTCGCAACCAGCGTTCTTTCCTCGAGCTCGGCCCTCGGGGGGCGTCTCGGGGATCAAGCATGCTGCTGGACGGAGAACTGTGGAGCCTCCGGGGCCGGGCAGCCAAAAACAGATCGGCGGATAAGGAAGAGGAGGAGCAGGAGGAGGAGGAGGAGGAGAAGGAGGAAGAGGAGTCGGAGGAAGAGGAGTAGGAGGAGGAGGAGGAGACGGAGGAGGAGGAGGAGGAGAAGGAGGAGGCGGAGGAGGAGGAGGAGGAGCGAGCGTCCCAGAAACGTCTCGTCGCCTCACCCGCGCTCGCGCCCGCCTCGAAGCCTCTCAGGGGCATCATGTCAACGTCGAGGGAGCCGCCGTCAAGGAGGGGCTCGGTGACGTCGCCGACGTCGGTGTGGACGTCCATGAAGTCGTCGAACTCGCGATGAACATCAGGTACATGATCAGGGAAAACACCTCCCTCGAGCTCCTCCGCCAGCTCGAGAAAGATGGGGTCGGACTCCGTCAAGTCCGTCGGCCAGTTGTCGGCGTCATGGACCAGCGGGAGGAACTCAGGATCTTCCGCCTCCTCAATAGAACCATCATCAGCAGGTCCAGGAAGCCCATCTTGATAAGTGGCTTCAGCATCTGCAGCACCAGACGGGGCATTCTCAAGCAGGTTGCAAGGATGAAGTAATAGCCAGGTGATCAAGCCCCCCTTGTCGTCCATGATGGTGGGGAAGAGGGTGTGGAGCACGTGCAGCGCCAGGTGAAGTTGATCAGGCTCAAGAGCGGCAGGAAGAGGAGGCTGCCCGCCACTCGTGACTGGGGGAGCGGCAGGCGGACGAGAGGAACCAGGCGCCGCCAGGGAGGTCGTCAGTGACAGTGGGATGAAGTGGGGAATCAGCAAGTTGATCGCGTCCAAGGTGTTTTGCTGCAGCGATTCCCACAGCGGCGATTCGTTCAACCCCCAAGGCCCAGTGCTAGCAGCCTGGGGACCCAACGCATTCCCTTGGTCTGCAGCGCGCACCCGTGGAGGCAGCCGAGGACGGAGTAGCTCCCTGGGTTCATCCTGTGGTCGCCGCAGGGGACGGAGTAGCTGTCTGTGAGCATCAGGAGGCAGATGAAGCTCAGGGAGAGGTTGTCCCACATGTGCCACACCGCCATGACGCACAGGAGGTAGACTAAGCCAGTCAAGAACATCAGCATCGGCACCAGGGGGCGGGGGATCACCAGAACCTGCTGCCGGCCACGACGGAGGCGTGGATGGTAATGGCAGAGGTCGTACTTGCCATGCTCCAGATGCCAACAGGTAGTCGTGCTCGTCGCTCTTGAAGTCGTCCTCGGGAGGCGGCGGGATGCCCTTGGTCAGCAGCGAAGGGTTGTCCGAGCATGCGTTCATGGTGCGGAGGTCCTCGTCCGTGGGCGAGGGGTAGTCGGTGTGAACGGCCGCATCGATGTTGGGGAACCAGAAGAGCGGGTTGGGTGCAGGCACATTGGAGGACCCAGGTGCTGCACGCCAGGTCTCAGTAGTAGCCTTCCATTGTTGAAAGCGTGTACGATTCAGATCCTCCATCCGAGAAGGGTCAGGACGCCATTCGAGCATTGCCATGTGCGAGCGAGTCTTCACGAAAGTCCTGTGAAGGAAAACGGGATTACTCTGTGAAATGCCACGCAGAAGTTGCAGACGTAATTGCTCTCGAGAAGAAGTAGATCCGTGCCAGCCCGCACTGCAAATTTCTTCAGCAGCTCTCTTCATGTCCTGGATCAGGGCGGGGCTGTCGTTCGCGAATAGGGCAGATAATCCGCGATAGTGTAGCACCCCGAAGATGTAGTCCACACACCGATCCCTCCACGCGTCGAAGTCACTATGGGGGGCAGTGAAGAAGATGGATGGTAGCCAAGAAGACGCCCAGCAGGTGACCCGATTGGAAAGTTCCCGTCGTTGCCTCTCAGAGTCCTGCAAGGGAAATCGCCCCAAAGACGGCGAAGAAGGACGCGGCGTACCCACAGTTCCATCAGCATGCGAGGATTGGGACCCTTGTACGACTAGGGGTCGGTCCAGGGCTTCAGCAACGCCAGGGACGACTGGGCGGCGGGGTGAGGCAGGTGAGCAGTGCGTACCCACGTGGCACCTGCACACGGGTCGGTACTCTCTGCCTGCCAAAGAGTCATGCGTGCCACAAGTCACACAGCCAGCCACGTGGACTCCAGCCACAAGTTCGAAAGCGCCGCCAATGGTCCTCATGGACGGGCGAGTGGCGGATGTACGTCCACTGTCTGACGAGTCCTCTGCGCTGCTCAACGCCACAGAAGGCGACGGAGAGGAAGAAGAAGAAGAAGAAGCGGGGGCCGACGAAGACAATGAGATCGGAGGCTTGCGCCTTGGCGCTGAGGGCTTGGACCGCCGCCACGGTAGATGATCAGGTCGCCGCGCTTCGAGGGAAACAGCACGAATAGCAGCCAAAACATGGGAGCGAACGAAGGCAGGTGACCAGGTCCCAGACGGGGCATCGTGTGACGCCGCGTGGTAGGCGAAGTGCATCACCACAATGTCGAAGACCACCTTGCTGATATCCACCGCGGATCCAAGGAGGCCAAGAGGACCACGCGGGTGGGCAGGGCGAGAGAAGCCCAACGCATCTTCACAAATATTGCGGAACTTCGGGCACGAGACATTGCGCTTGAGCTGGTCTGCCGCGTCAGCACAGCCGAAGCGACAGGGAAGGCGACCGCGGCCACCAAGGATGCGGGAAGACGTAGTCCACCCGTTGGGGGCAGTTTTTAAGTGCGCCATAGCCCACGAGGTTGAGCAAGAGCGAAGGTATTTCATGATATGGGACCATCTCGTCGCAGGCACTTTAGATACATCACCCTCGTACATGTCAGGGTGGGCGAGGGCGAGCCTCGCGACCAGAAAGTTCCAGAGCGGACTAGAGTGAAGATGCTTCTTGACCGCCAACGTAATATACCTCTGCAGGCCCACGCCAGACGGCTGATCGGAGAGCCGATGCGTAGCTGCCTGGCGCGCAATAGACAGCAACTCGTGTGTGCAAACCGTGGACTGGAACGGGCCGTGCTTGATGTTGAACAGCGTCTCCACAAAAGCCTCGCTGCGCCAGAAAGCGGGGTATGGTCGAGATGATGACAGCTGTGCAAATGAGATGCGATCTCCTAGTCGACTGTACTGACGGTAGAGCCACGAATGCAACCGCTCGAACTCAGGCAGGGCGCGGTACGCAGTACGAAGAAGGGACCCAGTGCTCATCGCCAACCAAGAGTTAATCGTCGGCCCGCCCGCCGAGCGCAACTGGAGCCATGCCGACATCGAGAAAGTACCCAATGGTAAAAGAAAAGAACTTGATAAGGCCACAAGTTCGCTCTGAACTCGCCACCGTGGCATCAGACGGAATTGGGCAACATGCGATAGCACAGTGGTGATGCGGGTGCTGTGGTGAACTGGCAAGCGAGACGCAGGAAGGTGGCTGTGGCCGACTAACTTGGATCTTTCATGAGCCTTCATCGCAAGGGAAGTCCAGCACGAGCCGGCATCGGCAGCAGGGCCAAGAATAAGGCCCAAATACTTGAGGGACTCGACAATGTTGATGCGATTGAAGAAAGGGACGTGTGCACGGAGCAGCGAGCGAACCTCTGATGCCACATTTTCGGAGAAAGGCTTGTGCAGCGGGACGAGGTTGCATTTGTCGATCCTCAAGGACAGCGTAGCAAATCTTTCAGCAAGAAGCATGATGTCCGCTAAGATGGACAGGCTGAGAATGTCTCTGATGGCGGCACCAATGTCGTCGGCGCAATCACGAGCTACACCTTTCCTCGGCGTCTCAAGCTGGCGCTGGAGGTCGACCAGAAAAGGAGCAGCGGCCGCCGCGTAGAGTGAACCGCTCAAAGAGCAGCCCTGGACAATGCCAGACGTAACCCACAATGCGTGGGTAGGAGCATTGCGGACCATTGCAAAAGCCTCGAGCTCTAAGTACAGCTGGTCGATGATGGACAGGAAGGCCCGCGGCACCTGCATCTCGTTGAGCACCACATACATGAACTCCTGCGAGAGACTTGGCAAAGCAGCTCCATAGTCAAGTGCAATCAGGACTGGGACATTGGATTCGGCTGACGGCGCATCAGAGTAGACTCAGAGTAGACCCTGCTGACCGTGTCGAGCTCCAGAATTTTCAGCCCAAAGTTCCTCCGAGGGATAAAACCTCGCTGAGAGCGAGGGGCCCAAGTTTTGAAAAGAACACTGAAGCGTGCATTGATCGTTGCCGTAATGATCCTAATGCCTGTATGGCGTAGTCCAAGCACTCTGACCGAGGATGGTGACCGAGTGCATCCTGCGGCCACACTGTCCGCAGGGTCATCGCCTTCAGGAAGCCACACTTGGAGAGTATCGTTGGAGGACTTGAACAACGCCTGCCCAGAGAGAACCCACATCATGGCCTCTGAGAGCACCGAGGGACCAAGCGATGATGAACTCCACGCCGAGTAGGGAATGCCGCCAAGGCCTGGCTCTGAGTGACGAAACCTCTTGGCAACTGCCCGCAGAAGTGACGGGGTCGGTGGCGGCACCTCATCAAAACACATTGGTTGGACCAACCTCTTCACATAACCGCGGGCAGCGGGAATATTGATAGGTTTGGCAGTGAAAATCTGCGCCCAGTGCTCCACCAGCTTGTCATGCACCAATGCCTGAATCTTTGATGCCTGGAAGAACCAGCCGACGAGAAAGAGGCGACCAAATAGCTGCACGCCTCTCAAGAGCTCGAAGTTGGTGGCGGAGCTGAGGGGAAGACCGTCCACCCGCGAGCTCTGTTTCCAGGCGACGGCGGCGGGGGTCAGCATGACGCACTTGCACTGCTTCGCTCCGCTGCTGGAACGAGGGGGCATGAACAAGCAAGACGGTGCCCGACGAGACGTCCGCGAAGTCTCTGGCTGCCTGATGAGTAGCACGAAGGCGAACGGCTGGAGAGACATCATTGCGCCAAACCGCCCGAGAAATCTGCCTCGCTAGTAGAAGCTGCGGGCCCAGGGATTCGGAGTCGCGCCGCATCAGACGATCGCGAATCTCACGCGCAACCTCCTTCACTGCCCACTTGAAGAGTTCAATCTGCCTGGGAGGCGAGCGGGGCGTGAAAGCTAGCTGGCAAGTAACGGTATCGAACAAGTCCTGGAACGCTTTGGACTCGAAAATGTGCCTCTTGCGGTGCCCCTCGAGCTTTGCGGATCGCTGCGAGAAAGAGCACGGTTGGGCTGCATGGTCACTCACCTCCTTCTCGGCTAAGGCCTCGGGAAGCCCCAGTACGCGTGGAACGGCGTGAATTTGGCATACAATCCAACCGGGGAGACTGACCCAGAGCCTATCTATTGCAGAGACCGAGTGAGCGCTGACGCCATAATGAGTAGGCTCGTCCGACGTGAACTCCATGAGAGGTGCCAGAAGTTTGGACCAGTTGGCGGCTTGATCATGCCGTCCTTTACCTGGGCCCCCTCGGCGACCAGGACGGTGGAGGAGAAGAGGAGGTGAAACGGCAAAATTGAAGTCCCCATGTACTGCCACCGTGGCCGTCAACAGCGAACTTCCGGCAAAACTGGTACCAGCCCCGAGCGCCCTACCTACCTTCAGGAGTTGGGCGCCACTGAGACAATGGTTGTGTACATTGTAGTGGGAGAGATGGCGCCCCTCGTGCTGCAGATGAAGACGGAGCACTCGACCTGGGGCAAGTTCGTCAGAATGAACCACTGCAGGACAGGAGGCGGGCAAAACTGTGGCGACCCCGCCTTTCACTAGCGTTTCCTTGCAGTGGGAAGAGAATATGCGCACACCACGATGAGCTTTCCCGATAAAGTCTCGTAGCTGCACAGCATCTTCATGTACCTCCTGAAGGCAAACCACCCCATTCAAAAAGTCAAACCGACGAAGGTAGTCCAGCTTCACCTTGGAGTGAGCACCCTGGCATTGAAGAAGCGCCCTCGCATTCCATGAAGTGAAGGAAACCAAACCGTGTCCACTATACTCACCTCGAAGTAACCTTCCCAGCCCACTAAAGACACCACACAGCCGATTCTGGTAGTGCAACGATGGCGGCAGCAGCTGCGGGAAACTGTTGCTTCGGCAGGCCAAGCTTCGCAATGAGGTTGTCGGCCCAGTTGAGCGTGGAGGGTGCGTTGCCAGGATTCGGGCTGATCTTTAGAATCGGGTCCCAGCCTGCCATGACATAGCCTCGGTCCTTGTCCACATACCAGCGCTTGGAAGAGTCGATCTCTTTGAAGGCGTCTCGAATCTTCCGAGCCTGCATCTCCATGCGAATCTGCCGCGGATTCTTGTCGGGGCCGATGTGAAGAGCCGTGGACTGTCCGTCTGCTGCTGTGGTCTCGAAGCCCTTCCATTGGCCAGGCCCGAGGCGTTGGGCACCAAGCACCTTGGCAACACGACGAGCAGCGGGGGCGGGTGCACCAACGAAGTTGATGGAGAAGCTGCGGCTGACGGCTTCAGGGGAAGAGATCTTGAAGAATTTAGGCTCAACACCAACCTCAGCGATCCTATCAGAGAGGGTCTGCTGTACCTGATCGAGGGCCGTGAGCTTGGCTGCGATGACTTTGATAACACACGGTTCGGCGTCGCGATCAAAGCCGGCGGCGGAGAGCAGCGGGGCCTTGGGGACGTCGTTGGCGACGGCGAGGAGCTCGTGCAGATTGCTGATCTCCGCCTTGAGGTAGGAAATGTCGGAGTCGTGGGTGTCCAATCTGGTCTCATGGGCGCGCAGCCGAATATGCATCCCGTCGATATGCTCCTGAAGGCGGCGATTCTGACCATCCAAGCACTTAGCAGCAGCATCGTCAACCATCTTGGGGAGGTCCTTGACACCTTGGGCGAGCTCAACAGCGGACTCGGCGTGCTTGGAGAGCTGCTCTGCGAAGGGGTTGGTGGCCCGTCCGCTGTGGACCTGATGGAGTCCAGCATCGTCTGCTTGTACTCGCGGAGCAGCTTGGTGGCCTCCTCCTTCGCCAGGTACCGAGTGTACTCGTCAGGTCCAGTCTCCTCCCAGCCCCAATCTTCATTTTCATCTTCAGCATGAGCGTCATGAGCAGGGTCGCAACCAGCAGCGGCAGGAGGATTATCTGCAGCGGGAGCAGCAGAAGCACCAGCGCCACCAGGAGGCGGAGGAGTGGCCCCTGAGGCGTCACTGTTGTCGCCTTCGATGTCGTGCTTCCTCGGGCCCTTCTTCGGCTTCTTCGGCTTCTTGACGCCGAGAGACGCCACAGGCATGCGGCGGCCCGCGCGCGGGGCGCCCCGATCACTGAGCCAGGAGGCTACGGATGGGTCCAAAGCTAATCGCAACACCTCGGTTCAACGAACCTTCGTTACGTTTAGCCTTGAGCCAAAATGGCTACGGAGGAGGAGGAGGAGGAGGAGGAGGAGGAGGAGGAGGAGCAGGATGAGGAGGGGGAGGGGGAGGGGGAGGGAATCGCGGCCTCGGATCGGATCGGCATGTGCGTCGGATCGAGCCGCGTCGGCACAGGGCAGGAATTCGGATCGGACTGGCCGCGCCGTCATGCACAGCAGCGCTACTCGAGCATCGGGCAACGCCGCACCGCGGGAAACTCAGAATCGGGTCGGGTCGGGCTGACCAAAACGGATACCGAATCGGATCGGTTACATCAAAACAGGCCCCGGAAACAGCGAGGATGGGCACTCTCGAAGCTCAAAGGGGAGGCAATGACTTGGAATCGGACACTCATCGCCCCTAGATGCATCGCTGGGGCGCCCCGGCGCCGATCGCTTCGAGGATAGCGGCCGATGCGCCCCCCCCCTTCCCTCCTGGGCCCCAAGGGGCCTACACACCCCCTGGGCATCGCTCGGACGTCCATTCCCTGTGCTTTTTTCGGTTTCGTGCGTCGCTTTTTCACCAAATGATCAAGGATGCTCCTCGATGGTCCTCGCCGAGGAAAAAATGCACACGTCCGAACGATGCCAGGCCCCCGTCATTGCCCCTGAAGTTGGCTGGGCAGGATCAAGCAAGGGCGCCCGCCATGATCCTCGACGCGGCGCCCGGAAGTCTGGGCCCGCGCCCCCCCCAGCGCTCTCGCGGCGCCGCCGCCGTGCCGCCGAGCCCCCCCCACCCAAGACGAAGGCAGAGTGAGGACAGAGCGGGATGGGGACAGGAGGGGTAGGACAAATCAGGATTACGCCTTTTCGGCCCGCAGTGGTTGCGGCCATCTGAGGCCGCTCTAGGGACACTCTCCTGCACTCCTCGATCCCCCCTCCCGCGTGCATTACCCCCCACCCGTTGCCGCCCACCCAACCGAAGCAGCGCATCAAGCATCAAGGGCCACCCCAGCGAGAGGGCCACTCCTGCGCGTAGCCGAGCGCCGGCCCTCTCCGCCCTGCGAGCCCCAGGGGCCGCCGAGGGCCAGCGGGGCCCTCTCTGAAAGGCCCTCGGCGTGCCCGAACGCCCCCCCCCGCCTCGGGGGCGCCTCGGGGCTCCGCCGGCCCTGCGGGCCCGAGAGGCCGCCGAGGGCGAGAGGTGCCCCTCGAGGGGCGCGGGCCCTCTCCTGGGGCCCTCTGCCCCAGGCGCCAGACGGCGTGACCTGAGCCCTGCGCGGCCCCCACGAGGTCCCCGACCCCTGTCACGGGGGGGCATTGTTCGTCCCGGGTCCATGTCTCAAGGCTTGTTGCCGTCCCGGGCCCCGATGACCCACACAAGCCTAGATCGAAGAAGAACATCGGGATGTACAATTAGCCTGGCGAAGGACCCAACCATATTCAGCTGTAAGTACCGCGATCGCGTGCATAATCTTCGGTGGGGTTTCTTATGGTGGGGGCGCGAAATGTGTGAGGGTGTCTCCCTCTGTGGGTCACGAGGCGGTGCCTGCTCTGCAGTACGCCGCGCAGGGCTCCGCAGCTCCGTGGGTTGCTCCACCCAGCTGGAGCTCCTCGTGGGGCCGCGAAACGCTGTCCTGGGTGGGTGGGGGAGACGCATGCGAACACCGCCACTGGGGGCCGTAGGTGGAGCTCCCTGTGGGGCGACGAAACGCTGTCCTGGGTGAGGGGGGACGCATGCGAACTCCGCCACTGGGGCCGTAGGTGGAGCTCCCTGTGGGGCGACGAAACGCTGTCCTGGGTGGGGGAGACGCATGCGAACTCCGCCACTGGGGCCGTAGGTGGAGCTCCCTGTGGGGCCACGAAACGATGTGCTGGGCGGGGGAGACGCATGCGAACACCGCCTTTGGGGCCACGAAACGTGTAAGGGGTGTGGCGAAATTGGTGGCGATGACGGTGACGATAACGGTGGTGATCATGACGTCGATGATGATGATGACGATGATGATGACGATGATGATGATGACGACGACGACGATGATGATGATGATGATGACGATGATGATGACATGGCGATGGCGATGGCGATGACGATGATGACGATGATGATAATGATGACGATGATGCTGATGATGCTGATGATGCTGATCATGATGATGATGCTGCTGATTATGATGCTGATCAAGAGGATGATGCTGATGGTGATGATGGTGATGACGACGACGATGATGATGATGCTGATGCTGCTGCTGCTGCTGCTGCTGATGCTGATGCTGATGATGACGACGACGACGAGGACATGCGAAGGGCAGAGGCAGGGACGGGAGGAGGGAGGAGGGCGAGGAGGAAGGAAGGAAGGAAGGAAGGAAGGAAGGAAGGAAGGAAGGAAGGAAGGAAGGAAGGAAGGAGGAGGGAAGGAGAAAGGAACGCGGGGCACTCTCTCTTTAAAACGAGGACCCAACACCACAGGATGGTTTGGAAAAACACCTCGTCGGAGACATCAGGGTGCGTGCCGCGTGCCTGGGCCCGCCCCCCCCCCCTACCCTCGGATCAGGGCGGCAGGGCGAGTTGAGACGACGGCAGCTCAAAAGCGGTCCCCAGACCCATCCCCGGGTCCAAGCTCGCCAGTCTTCCGAGCTGCGCCCAGGCGTGGCGACGAGGGGGGCCCCCTTACGGCCAACTATCATCGTCTCGAGTCGACCTCCGCTGATGGAGGCCTCCCAGATGAAGTCGGGATGCGGTTGGAGGATCGAGCCGCGTCGCCGATGCATCACCGATGCATCGACGGTGTATCGGCGACGCCGGCGATGCATCGGCGACGTCGGCGTGGAGAAAATCGGGCTCCGCATCGAGCCGCATCGCCGCTGAAGCGGCGATGCGGCGCGATTCCCCGACCCCATCCACTGCGACCCCATCCGGGAGGCCGAGATCGGTTTCCCCGCCCCACCCCTGAGGCGCAACGATAGGAGGGGACTGGCATAAAGGGAGGGAAGCATCGACCAGGAACGGGCGGGGTGGGGCTATCGGGCCCCGTATCGGCGATGAGTGGACGACTAGGGGTCGATGCATCCCCCCCATAGCGTTGCCCCCTGGCGTTGCCCCTGTGCTCCTCCCCCCCCCCTTGAGTCTCGTTTAACCGATCCCCATCCCCGGCGGCGTGGCCTGGGCCCCACTGGCCGATTTACCCCCCTAGATGGGATATAGGTCGTTCCCTTCGGGTTTCGAGGGGTGTATCCCCAACTGGGGGGGGGTAATTTGGTGGGGGTCTCGAAAGTGACGCGGATGGGGATGGGGGTCGGTTCAAGGATACCGAGCCTTGCCCGCTCCGGCACATCCCGAAGAGGAGGAGGAGGAGGAGGAGGAGGAGGACGAGGAGGAGGAGGAGGAGGAAGACTCTCCTGCTGCGCGCTGGGGATGGGGATGGGGGTCGGTCAAAGGATGCCGACCCCAGTCGCTGCCCCTGGCTCCCCCCGCAGCGCCTCGGGGTGGCCCTGCGCCCCGCTTGGCCGGCCATGGCCGCCTGGCGCCCGCTCAGCGTGGCCGGGCAGGGGCGCCCGCTGCCGCGCCTGGCTGCGGGGCCCCCGGCGGGGCGGCGGGGCCGACGGGGTCGGCACGGCATGCGAACTGCGCCCCTGGGAACCTTGGCGGTGCGCAAAAGGGGGTGGAGGGAGGGGGAAGGCTTCTTAGAAGGAGGCTGCTTCTTAGAAGGCGCCGGCCTTATATCTGTAGACAACGCCCGCGCCTTCTAAGAAGCAGGGGTGCTTCCAAGAAGCCCTCCCCCCTCCCCCCGCCCCCCTCTGCGCGCGGCTGAGAACCCGTGGAGCGTGCGAACTGCATGGACGCCATGCCGTCCAGCACGCGAGCACTCGGGCAGGCGTGCGCACTGCTCGAGCGCAGTTCGCATGCAATCCAGCGGGGGCCAGAAACTGGAGACCGGCAGCGCTGAACCCGCACGGTGTTTGTCGTTGTCGCTCTGGTTTCGTCTTCCCTCGTTTCGCCTGCAGCCCGTCCGTGCCGCGAAAACGAAATCGAACCGAAGACGGCCCACGAAGTCGCCAAAAACACCGTTCAGGAGGAGGAGGAGGAGGAGGAGGAGGAGGAGGAGGAGGAGGAGGAGGAGGAGGAGGAGGAGTCGCCAAAAACACCGTTCCGGTCCAGCCCTGCGGCGGGGCGGACGAGATCGGCACAGCAGGGGCAGGAGACTGGAGACTGGAGACGGCTCGGCGGCGCGCCCAGGGGGGGAAGGGGGAAGCGAGATGGGGCAGGCCTTCTCGGAGAGCGGCGGGGCTCCTCGGGAGTGGAGGGGCACACAAGCGCACCGAGAAATACACGCAACTCCCAGGAGCCCCCATGTTTTCCTACATTTTCTGGGTTTCTGTCTTCCCCCCGTGTCTGTATTTTCCAACCTTTTCGTGGGAATTGACGACTGATTGTGTCTGTGTTTTTGTTTCCCCTCCCGAAGGAGGCGCTCCGGCCTTCTGCGAAACCGGGTCTGTCTTCGGAGAAGGCCGAGAAAACTTCTCCGACGGCCTGGGGCCTTCCCCTTCTGAGAAGACCCGCCACCTCTGCACTCCCCCTTGGGATCGCCGCCGGATGGGACTAGAGACTGGAAACTGCGCCTGTAACAAGGGCTCCCAAGTTCGCGCTTCGCGCTGCGCGAAGCGCGAAGTGCGAATAACTTCGCGGTCTCACGCCGCCTCCCAGGGGAGAAGAGGAGGATGAGGAGGAATCGGAGCCGAACCGCGAAGCGCGAATAACTTCGCGCCCTCGAAGGCGCCCTTGCTGTAACGTCACAGGGGGCGGCCCTACGCAAGGCTAGGCGGTGGCCCTGGGGCGCTGGCATCAGTCGAAAAGCGGACAGCGCATCCTTGCCGATCCAATCCATACCCCATGGTTGTGTCGCTGTGTGTCGTCCTGTGCGGGACTCGTGCGAGCGGGGGCAATAACAGAAACGTTCGGGGGGGGGGGGACTGGCTCAGAGGGGGAGCATCCGGCTGGAATCGGCGATACTATCAGCGATAAGCCCCCGATGGCAAGTCCACACGCTTTTGGGCGGGGTGTGCTATCGGGCCCCCTATTGACAATACATGGGCGATTGGGAGTCGATCCGTTACCGCCTGAGCCTACTCCCTCTTATCCTTGCAAGCGAGGCCATTGCGACCCCAGCCGACTATGTGTCGTTTTCGACTGGACCCAGAACTTGGGGCCCATCGTCGACAGGGGAGCGTTCGACCAGCCCCCAGGCGGTGCACCCCCGAGTTTATAATTTTCTCCGAACGGCATGATTTTTCGAGGGCGCCTCGGGGATTCGGGACGAGAGCTCGCCTGCAACCGGATCAGATATGACCGCAAGAAACCCTCGCAGGAAAACCAGCCCTGAAACGCCGCGTAGTGCAGCACCGCATGATTGACACCGCCAGCGGTGCAGCGGGCGGGATGTCCGGCTGCAGGACGAGGCAGGTGAGCTGCGCACGATGAGCTCAGAAGGTGGAGGAGGAGGAGGAGGAGGAGGAGGAGGAGGAGGAGGAGGAGGAGGAGGAGGAGGAGGAAGGGGAGGAGCAGGAGGAGGAGGAGGAGGAGGAGGAGGAGAGGAGGAGGAGGAGGAGGAGGAGGAGGAGGAGGGAAGGGAGGAGCAGGAGGAGGAGGAGGAGGAGGAGGAGGAGGAGAGGAGGAGGAGGAGAAGGAGGAGGAGGAGGAGGAGGAGGAGGAGGAGGAGGAGGAGGAGGAGGAGGAGGAGGAAGGGAGGAGGAAGAGGAGGAGGAGGAGG
The DNA here is from genome assembly GCA_963575745.1 of Prorocentrum cordatum. NCBI lineage: Eukaryota > Dinophyceae > Prorocentrales > Prorocentraceae > Prorocentrum > Prorocentrum cordatum. Next base: position 304,832 of record CAUYUJ010002670.1, read on the forward strand.
AGGAGGAGGAGGAGGAGGAGGAGGAGGAGGAGGAGGAGGAGGAGGAGGAGGAGGAAGAGGAGGCTAGGTCGTCTGTAGGCCTGAGGCTCCAGGAGAGTGTGGTGCAGCGTCTTCCAGGCGACGAGGAGCCGGAGCCACACGCGGCTGGATTCCACTGCGGAGCATTCAGAAGCCACTCACTGGGCACATCCGGTGGGCCGGCGTTCCCCCCCAGCTGCCGCCCAGGCCAGCCGACCACGTCATCTGTATGCAATCTCCTGGCGCGAAATGACGGATGCCTGCTCACACCAGATCGTTTAAGCCTGACTTTACTAGAAACTTGCCAGTGTGCCTACACTAAAATCCCGCCCATGATCTGGCATTAAGGAGCGGCGCCTGTACACACGCCTGGAACTGTACCTCCAAGCAATGGTGCACCGCTTAAGCTCAAAGCGACTCTGCAATGGTACGCGTACAATGCGATTCAAATCAGCAGCTTAGTGTAGCGATCGTCGAGCACATAATGCGTGCCGAACAGCTCCAGTATCAGGGGTCCGAATATCGATTCTAAATGCGTATCATACTTGTCATTTCGTGGGCACGCCGCCTGCATATTACGATCGAAACGACTTCTCAAGGACACCAACTCAGGAGAGACCCTCGGAGGTATCGTCGCAGAGATCCGGCTGCCATCCCCAGTGAGCAACACCAAATGATGCCTAGCCCCCAGCCCTCCAGACTTCTGGGGCCACCAAAGCAATGGCTCCAACGACTCTGCAAGTGATGGCGTCGCAATGCTGTCTTCACACTCGGTGGACTTTGAAAAGTCGTCCACTGCCTGATGAAAGAATGATCGGATGGACCTATGAAGTGGTACCAGGGGCTGGCGCAGCTCTTCGTGGAAGCCGCCCTGTCGTAGCAATGCGTCCATATGCCGATTGAAGACACGAACGCGGCTCAATAATGACACCTGCCCTGCCTCTAACTCATCCACGGCACGCTGGACACGTGCTGCTACTCGACCAGTGGCGATCGTCCGAGTACAGTTAGGCATGAGCTGCAACAAAGACCAGCACGGAGTATGGTCTAGTTCCTGAACTGGCGGTGGGGCCACACTTGCAGTAGAACGACTTGTAAGCAGTACGGACCCACTGTCGTCCATGTTAATAGCCAAGCCGCATGCCGCATAGAGCGCACGCAGACGCGTCCACACCCCATTGGCGTCAGAGGCACGCGTGAGAAGCCATACATCGTCGCCGCAGCGTACCATTGCCAGCAAGGGCGTCTTACAACCAAAGACTTTTGGAAGCGATCTGGAAGCCGTACATGCGGAAACGGGCGGACTAGAACGCCCTTCTACCTTGACGTCCGCAACCATGCTTGTCTCCTTGCGAAGCTGTGTCTTTGCCTCTGCCACTTCAACAAAGCCGCGGTGCAGCCAAGCGTCTAGGAAAGAACCCACGACCTCCAGCAGCAATGTCGAGAGCGAAGGGCCAAGGGGCAGACCACGTACAACCGAGCGTCCAGACGGCAATGGAGCTACCATGTACCTTGTGAAGAACGCAAGCCAATTTTCGCATAGACCCAGGGCGCGGAGACAGTGCAAGACCAAACGGTGTGGCACGGTGTTGCTGAATGCGCGGAGGTCAACCTTCATGACTGCAAGATCTTCGCCGACAATCTCGAAGTCAGTGGCCTCGCTGTCTGAACCATCGCTAGCCTCACTGGCCGAATTTCCTCGCAACTCTTCGGACGCCGTCTTGGTGTGGCGTTCGCTGTCGAACTTCCAAGTTCCATGAACGACGCTACACAACTCGAACTCAGCATGCAAGCTTGCAAACATCGTGGCAAAAACGTCGCTGCTGCCATCATAGCAGAAGCCGTGCGACAACGGAAATTCAAACCGCTGTCTCAATCGTAAGCGCTCCTGCTGCAACTGCTGCAGCTGGATTAGCAAGGCGCGCTGTCGATGTCCAGGCATGGCAACGGCATAAGGAAGCGGACGCCCTTCGTTGGGATTCTCAGCGGCCCGTCTTCGTGTTGCACGCTGCTCACGTCCAAGAGTGGCAAGCACAGCGACATCCTGTCCGCGCACCTCGTGTTTGTGGCGCAAACGTTGCAGTGGATTCAAAGATTTAGCTACTTCTGGAAAGAGACGACTGCAAAGTACTTCGAGGAATACCATCATGAGAACCTCTGCTGGTTGACAGAAACATCGACATTTCTTCAGGCCATGTACAGCATGATGATGAGGAAATGCATCTCCCCATTGCCAAAATCTGCCCTCCGTCTCGAGCATCGCTCCAATAGCCACAGCGAAGTTCTCTGGGACAGAGCGTTGGTCCAAACCACGCTGCGCCTCTTTGCGCATTTTCTGGCTCAACGATTGGTGTTTGAAGATGTGCCCCAGCGCTTTCCGGACCTCGCAGACAGTAACTGGCTTACTGAGCGCCTCGAGGCTTACGAGTCGAAGCTTTTGTGGTGCAGGTGGCAAACTTGGCAATGATTCCCACGCTTCCCCCGCAGTGCCGCCACTCTCGAGCTGATGCAGTGCTGCTTGGCATTCTGCGCACGAAACTTCCTGCGCTGACTCAGATTCACTCCCAAAAGCTTCCTCTCGCTGCAGAGATCCCATCAGCAAATGCCTTTGGAACTGCGCAGCTCGACTTCGACGTCTTGCCTGAAGATTTGAAAGGGCGACTCGCTTCTGCCACGACTTACACAGTAAGTCAGAATCGGCAGCCAATCCACGAGACCGTAGGTCGTCACAAAAAGCCGAAGGCGATTCCATGTCCTGCTGACTCACACATGTCAGGTCTGAAGAAGCATCCTGGTCACAGAGTAGAGTTAGTTGGTACCGCAGCTTGGCCGAGGTCCCCGTAGGATCAGCGAGCACAGCCTGTACCAGCAGTGCAGCCGCAACTTCCTTTGCAGAGGAAGACTGCATTGCAAAACGCCCGATGCCCTTTGCACTGAGATGAAGCCTGTCACCGAGGCTGTACAAAATCCGGCAGTCCCCTGCAAGGCTGGCAAAGAATTGCCGGACTGCTGTCTGGCAGGTGCTTCTTGCCGTCTCTCGGTTTCTCGCTTTGTATCTCCAATCCTGTCTCCTTTCTACTGCCTGTTGAGCCAAGGGGGCCTGGAAGTGGTCCCAAGAGGCCCTGTGTTGATCCAAGAAGGACCCCAAACTGCCGCAAACATAGCCAGATAGTTGCTCAGCCTGGGGGGCCGGCGGCAGAGGGCGCAGCCAATCAAATCTGCCCAACCGGTTAGAGAGGAAGGCAAGCTACCTTGTCTGCTCGTGAAAACGCGCCACTTGAGCTGAAGTGCGCACGGACCCTGGTGCACAAGGAAATTGAGAAGAAGGAGGAAGAGCAGGATGATGACGAGGAGGGGAAGGAGTACAAGGTGAAGGAAGACGACTCCGAAGAATATGAACGTGAGGCGGGGGAGTGCGAGCAGGAAGTTGAGGAGAGGAAGAGTGCCAGACGGGACGGGGAGACGAGGAGGGAGCGGAGAGAGGAGAGAAGAGCAGGCGGAGGACGACGATGAGGAGGAGGAGACGGATAAGACGCAGGAGGAGAAGGAGGAGGACAGGCGAGGAGGAGAGACGAAGAGAGACGAGGCAATACGAGGAGGAGGAGGAAGACGGAAGGCGCGGGCCGCACGCACTGTACTATGTGGAGGGGCGGTCCCTTTTGAGAAACCCCATCGAGCCCGTGTGAAGGTCGACCCCGGCGAGACTGCCCCCCTTGCGCGCCGCCGCACCACGCTGCCGCGTGAGCGCAGAATCCCACCAGCCCTTTGGGCGTGAGTGGTTTAGGGAGCTCTCTCTGTTCTCAACCCCCCTTCTTCCCCTTCGGGGAGGGGTTTACCCCTCCCCCTACCCCCTCCCCCTGGACCTGGAGAGGGGGTTTCGCGGGTCGTTGGAGGGGTCTTTTTCGACTCCTGGGAGGGCTAAAAAACGACGACGACCCTCACGAGGATTCTGGCCCCGACGGGGGGCCGGAGAAAAAACCCTCTCCTCGTCTTTGAAGCCACAATCATTGATTTTACTACGGTTTTGGCCCCATTTTGGCCTCCTGAGGGGGCCGCGCTTCTCTTCCTTCATAGCAAAATCATTGATTTTACGAAGGTTTTGGGCTCCTTTTGTCCTTCTCAGGGGGCAGCGCTCATTTGCGCTTCTGAGGAGGTCGCAAGAGGCCCCAAGATGGCCCCAAGAGGCCCCCAGGAGCCTCCCAAGAGGCCTCCAAGAGGCCCCCAAGAGGCCCCCAAGAGGCCCCAAGAGGCCCCCAAGATGGCCCCAAGAGGCCCCCAAGAGGCCCCCAGAGGCCCCACGAGGCCCCCAAGAGGCCCCCAAGAGGCCCCCAAGAGGCCCCCAAGAGGCCCCAAGAGGCTCCAAGAGGCCCCCAAGAGGCCCCACGAGGAGATGCCCCCAAGATGTCTCCAAGAGGCGCCCCCAGAGGCCTCCGACCAAAAGACATCCACTACTACTTCTACTCCTACGACTACTACTACTACGCCTCCAAGAGGCCCCCAAGATGCCCCCAAGAGGCCCCCAAGAGGCCCCAAGAGGCTCCCCCGAGGCACCCAAGACGCTCCTGGAAGCCCCTGGGGCCGCCAAGAGGCCCCCAAAAGGCCCCCAAGACGCCCCAAACGGCCTCCAAGAGGCTCCCAAGAGGCCCGAAGAGGCTCCCCCAAGGCACCCAAGACGCTCCTAGAAGCCCCTGGGGCCGCCAAGAGGCCCCCAAGACGCCCCAAAAGGGGACGAGGTGCCCGAACGCCTCACGCCACGAGGAGCCCGAACGACTCACACCAGGACGAGGGGCCCGAACGACTCACACCACGAAGAGCCCGAACGACTCACACCAGAAGGAGGGGCCCGAACGACTCACACCAGGACGAGGCGCCCGAACGACTCACACCACGAGGAGCCCGAACGACTCACACCACGACGAGGGCCCCGAACGACTCACACCACGAGGAGCCCGAACGAGTCACACCAGGAGGAGGGGCCCGAACGACTCACACCAGGACGAGGGGCCCGAACAACTCACACCACGAGAAGCCCGAACGACTCACACCAGGACGAAGAGCCCGAACGACTCACACCACGAAGAGCCCGAACGACTCACACCAGGAAGAAGGGCCCGAACGACTCACACCAGGACGAGAAACCCCAAACGACTCAAACCACGAGGAGCGCTTTCTCTCCCTCCTCCTCCGCCTCGTCCTTCTCCCGCTCCCCCCACAAGGAGGATGTACAAGGAGGCGGGAGGAAGGAGGAACAGGGGAGATATGCGGGGGCAAGCGGACACACGCCTGCAAAACACATCTGTCGGCATGCTTCGCAAGAGTTGCTGTTGTGAGATGGGCTGGTGGGGATACGCGAAGCGTAAAGAATTCCAGCAAATCTGATCCGACGGGCCGCACATGTGTCAGAAAACTTGCCCCTGGTCACGAGCGGCGAACATAGCCGTGTCGGCGGGCTCGCTGCCTGGATTCTGGGGCGCGATCCCGCAGATACGCGGTCGGCGGTCGCACGGATGCGTTTCGCGTGGGGCAACAGCGAAAAAACGTCCTGCAGGAGGAGGAGGAGGAGGAGGAGGAGGAGGAGGAGGAGGAGGAGGAGGAGGAGGAGGAGGAGGGAGGGAGGGAGGGAGGGAGGGAGGAGGGGGGAGGGAGGGAGGGAGGAGGAGGAGGAGGAGGAGGAGGAGGAGGAGGAGGAGGAGGAGGATTAGGAGGAGGAGGAGAAGGAGAGGAGGAGGAGGAGGAGGAGGAGGAGGAGGAGGAGGAGGAGGAGGAGGAGGAGGAGGAGGAGAAGGGAGGAGAAGGAGGAATATGAGAAGAAGGAGGAGGAGAAGGAGGAGGAGGAGGGCGCAGGGAGGAGGAGAAGGAAGAGGAGGAGGAGAAGGAAGAGGAGGAGGAGGAGGAGGAGGAGGAGGAGGAGGAGGAGGAGGAGGAAGAGGAGGAGGGGGATAAGGAGGAGGAGGAAGAGAAGGAGGAGGACATCCGCGGGGTCGCGGCTCAGGGGCCCGGCCCGCGTGGCTGCGGATACGGACCTGTTCTTCGCCCACGACCTGGCCAAGAGGCGCCCAGTCGCTCAGGCCTCCTTGGAGGGCTCCCTGAAGATCTTCGGAGACCTCCGGATGTGGATAGCCCAGGGAGAGCCCAGAATCGAACCGATGAGTCGAATCGGCGATCGAAATGAATCGGATCGGCGGGAATCGGCAGCCGAGTTGGGAGGAGTCGAATCGGCTGAAATCGCTGGAACAATACGGCCTCATTGAGAAATCGGAATCCCGGTCAGAATCCGAAGTCAAATCGAGTCGGAATCGGAAACCATCAAAGTCCAATCGACTCGAATCGGGAGAATCGAAACGAGCCCTGAAAGCCTCGATCCTCGCGACCTCGGGCCAGATGCGATATACAGGTGTCGGCTCTTGGCACCGTGGGCGGCCGTCGGGCGGCGACCCGGCGGGGTCGGACCAGAGGGCGCAAGCCGCTGCTGTCTCATCGCGCTACTCGCTTTCGGGGGCCCCGGTTGGTCCGCACTGCCTGCGCACTGCACGCAGAGGCCACTCCTCGCCATCGCTCGGACGTCCATTCCCTGTGTTTTTTTCGGTTTCGTGCGTGGTTTTTTCGCCAAATGATCAAGGATGCTCCTCGATGGCCCTCGCCGAGAAAAAATGCACACGTCCGAGCGATGCCAGGACTCCGGCGAGGTGCCACTCTCATGCGGAGCCGAAGCAGGGGCCCCGCCTCAGCGTGCTGTCGCGGACACTGGCTTCCTTCCCCGTGCGAGCGCACCAGCAGGACTGCACATCTCCCCTGGATGGGGCAGGTCGACTTCGACGCGAGCCAGATCGACCTAAGCGACTGCACAAGGTGAGCGCACAGCCAGGCAGCAGCCCAGAACAGGGGGTCCCGAGGCAGCGCAAGACCAAATCCGCCGACCCCTTGTGGGTCATCAGCCGTGTGATATTGTTCCCCCCATAATCCCCTCCCCTGGGGGACCCCAAACCCCCAATTTGACCCCATCCCCCAGGCCCGGGCTGGTCCGTGACAATGCGCGTCGGAAGGGGGGTAGAGAAACCCCAAGAGGCCCCGATGATGCGCCCCAAGAGGGTCCCCAGACGCAACACTGGTACCATTCCCTTCGCAAAACGTGCATTTTAAAAGAAACTCGCCTTTTGGCTTTCCGACGCTCCAAGCAAGCGCAAAGGCGACAATTGGGCCTAACGCAGTTTGACCGCTACGGGAATGATAATGATGCATGTTCGGCACAAACAGGGTGGGTTGCGGATCCTCTCTGAGAAGGTCGTACAACAAGAGGAGATCCGTGACAACGAGCGTATCCTCTTGCGAGTGAGTATATGCAGATGAGATCCTGCCCTATGCATCTCCTGCCCTTCACAGCCGGGCTCAGCCACCATCATAATGAGCTCGGTGAGCTTTACTTCATCAATATTGTTACACCCGAGTGTCGTAACTAACGCCCCCATGGACGAAGACAGAACTGATGCCAGGATGACGCGAATGTTTTCAGAGGTCGGGAGCACAAAGATGCAACGGTGGTGGACAGTGGCATTGTGTGCTGCCGCAGATCTTGAACTGCGCACAGGTCCTGGAAATGCCGCTTCTGCTTCGCAGCGCTCATCGGTCCTGGAATTCGAGCTTACACCCTGCCTCCGCCAGCCCCGTGGACCACGCACACTCCCGAGTCTTGGAGGCCAGGATTGATGAGCACGCTCTACAGCCCCTGTTCCAGCCCTCCCAGCGGGACGAAGCCCGATATGACGAGGCAACCTACATGCGGATCATTAGTGCGGAAAACATGCTTCCAGCCCAAGCTACAGCCTTGTGGTGACGCGATGAGGCTGCAGACCAGAACGTGCTGTCTTGGCTCACGTGCCCAAGGGTGTGCCTCCTTGGCTCTCGGCCGACAGCCGTTCCTGTTCTGGTGGTGACGCCCGCCACTACCCCAGGAGCTGTGACGCTCCCCGGCCCTCTGACAGGGGAGTGGCGACGAGCGCCCCGAAGATGCCCGAGGAACCTCCCACCGATCCTCGGCACCATTCGATCCGATCCTCGAGCGAGGACCTTCCGCGAGGCCCGCAGGGGCGACTTCGCGGCACGGCGCGCCGTGCCGCGAACGCTCCGCCGGCGACGCGCTTTTCAGCGCGGAGACCAACGCACGAAAGAGAAGATGGAGCTCGTCTGCCTTCCAAGCGAGCCGATCCAGCAGGGAAGGTTCGCGAGGAAACGAGCAGGGGGCGACTTCGCCCATCGTCGACGCCAGGGCGGCGTCGTCGTGGCCGCCGCCGCCGCCGCCGTCGCCGCCTTCGTCGTGGTCGTCGTCGCCGTCGTCGTCGTCGTCGTCGTCGTCGTCGTCGTCGTCGTCGTCGTCGTCGTCGTCGTCGTCGTCGCCAACGCCGCCGCCAACGACGGCGGCGGCGACAGCGACAACGGCGGCGCGACGGCCCGAGGGGTCTTCTACAAGGCCCGCCGGGACGACCCCGCGGCAAGGCGCGGGCCCTCGCGCCGCTCCCGGCGGCGGTGCGCGGCTGCGGCGTCGACGCCGAGGGCAGACGGCCGACGGCGGCGGCGGTGCGCCGAGGGGCCAAGGCCGGCCTTCGGCGAGGCCCGCGGGCAGCCCCCGCGGCATTGGCGCGGGGCCCACGCGCGCTGACCTGCGCGGCGGGGGGCCGCCGCTGTGCGGCCAGCGGGCGCGCGCTGGAGCCACGCGGGGGGCGGTCGCCTCCTCGATAGGGGGCAGGGAGCGAGCGAGCGAACGGGCCACTGGTGCGGAGCATAATCCAGACCTGTCTAAAGTAGGCGGGCGGGGCCGCGGCCTCAATAGAAATACTCCCCAAGCAGTGTTTGCACTGAGGCCTTTGAGCTTCTTTTCTGAGGAAGTGGGCCTGCGGGCCGGTCTGGCGGCTACTTTGTCGCCGTCGCCGCCCCGTCGCCGCCGCGTCGCCGCCTCGTCGCTGCCGGGTCGCCGCCTAGATTGCACAACATGGGCACCACATACATTGCACCGCGTCGGCTGCCCACATAGATTGCAACACCACGTCGATTGCACCGCACAGATTGCACCATCTCTGCTGCACCTCGTAGCCTGCAGCACATTCATTGTACAACATCGATTACACAACATATTTTGCACCACATATCTTGCACCACATCGACTGCACGAGATAAATTGCACAACGTCACGTGGATTGCACCACGCAAAATGTTCCACCTAAACTGCACAACTTACTGCTAGAAATGCATCGTTTGGAATCCGTGCTGGCTAACACCAACACGCACACACACACACACACAGGTGGACCGGCAACGCAATAAACGTCCCAAGAAAACCCTGAGAACCTTCCCCAGAAGGCCTCGGGAGGCAAACGTCATGCATTTTCATTGTGTGTTTCAATGTTTTGGGGGCTCTCGCCTTTCCAAACTTCCCAAGCCGACAAACAGCCCAAGAGACCCCCAAGAGAACCCCAACACCACCGAAGAGGCCCCTTAGATGGATGGATGGGCAGCGCCCGGAAAGGTCGGGAGGTGACAGCACCAAAAGACAGCACTGGGGGAGTTAAATCGCCCCTGAGGCTCGCGCAGCCTCTTCTTTAGCTGCAACTCTGGCGACCAAGGCCGCCATTCGCTGCTCATGGTCGGGGGCTGAGGGGGCATCCGAGAAAGCTCGCGGCACTGATGTAACACTCAGACCGCACCTCGAGCTGGCATCCGCTTCAAAGCCAAGTCGCGCCACAGGCAACGCCTTATCAAGCACTTCGCGGACCTTCAAGTTCGGGCCAAAGAATCGGCTCAGGACACACAGTCCTTACTCGCTGGCTTCTGGCAGACCTCGGCGAGTTTCACGGTTCCTCCCGTGCCTCCAGCCCCCGCATTTCAAACACAGAATCCGCCGACCCTGTCGGCGTGTGTGAGGGGCTTTTCCGTTCGAGCCGTCATCTCCGTCCTTCTTTGTACTCGTCGTCTCTGTCCTTCACTTTCCCTGGGAGACCTCTTCCCCTGGGCTCCAGCCAAGCCGACCTTGAGCAACCTCGTAATTGAGTCGAAGGGAAGCCCCTTCCCTTTGATCCCTCCCCCGCCGGGAGGGGGGGGGGGTAGCGACCCCCCCCCCGGGTCAGATACGACGCCCCCCCCTGGGACTCCTCTTCCCCTGGGCTCCAGCCAAGCCGACCTTGAGCAACCTCGTAATTGAGTCGAAGGGAAGCCCCTTCCCTTTGATCCCTCCCCCGCCGGGAGGGGGGGGGGGTAGCGACCCCCCCCCCGGGTCAGATACGACGCCCCCCCCTGGGACTCCTCTTCCCCTGGGCTCCAGCCAAGCCGACCTTGAGCAACCTCGTAATTGAGTCGAAGGGAAGCCCCTTCCCTTTGATCCCTCCCCCGCCGGGAGGGGGGGGGGGGGTAGCGACCCCCCCCCCGGGTCAGATACGACGCCCCCCCCTGGGACTCCTCTTCCCCCTCCAGGGTCCAGTCGAACGCCCCGCCCCTGGGACTCCTCTTCCCCTGGGCTCCAGCCAAGCCGACCTTGAGCAACCTCGTAATTGAGTCGAAGGGAAGCCCCTTCCCTTTGATCCCTCCCCCGCCGGGAGGGGGGGGGGGTAGCGACCCCCCCCCCCGGGTCAGATACGACGCCCCCCCCTGGGACTCCTCTTCCCCTGGGCTCCAGCCAAGCCGACCTTGAGCAACCTCGTAATTGAGTCGAAGGGAAGCCCCTTCCCTTTGATCCCTCCCCCGCCGGGAGGGGGGGGGGGGGTAGCGACCCCCCCCCCGGGTCAGATACGACGCCCCCCCCTGGGACTCCTCTTCCCCTGGGCTCCAGCCAAGCCGACCTTGAGCAACCTCGTAATTGAGTCGAAGGGAAGCCCCTTCCCTTTCATTCCTCCCCCCCCCCCGAGTCAGATACGACGCCCCCCCCCCGTACCGACCTTGAGCAACGTCGTCATTGAGTCGAAGGGAAGCCCCTTCCCTTTCCCTTCCCCGACGGGGGGGGGAGAGGAGGTCCCGGGGGGGGTCCCGGGGGAGTCCCGGGGAAGTCCCGGGTCAGATACGACACCTCCCTCCCCCACCTTCTCGTCCTTCTCCCCGTTCCCCCAAACCATCCCACAGCCCGTGCCTCTTGCTGCGCATTGCGAACAGGGTCGGCGGCACCGGCCGTCAGGCCTTCGCAATATGCTGCTCGCGACACGGGCCCCCGCAGGCTCCAAAGCGAGCAGCATCAAGAGCCGAACTCGACGCGGCGACGAGGAGGTGCCTCATGGGTTCACGCAGCAGCTTCTGGAGAGCAGGGGGCGGGCCACGACATCCAGTCATTGGCCGATCGGGTCGACCGCACACCATCCATCGATCGCACACCATCCACACCAAGACGCCCCCACGGTGCTCCCAAGAGGCTCCCAAGAGACCCCCAGGAGGCCCACCCAAGACGCCCCAAGAGGCCTCGGAGAGAAGGCCAAACACATGTCTTGTACCAAGGTGTTGGTCACAGTTCGGCCTCCTGGAGGGGGGCTCATCGAGTGCTGCCCGTTATTTGATCGATGTTCTCCAAGATGGCCCCAAGGTGGCCCCCGAGGCTCCCAAAGGTGTTCCAAGACGGCCCCAAGGGGCGCCCAGGAGGCCCCAAGATGCCCCCAAGAGGCCCCCAAGATCCTGGCTAAATTGTGAGGAAGTCTCAGGCGGGAGCCGTTGTTGTTGTAACCCGGGGGCCATCAACGCAGGTTGAGGAAGAAGACTTTCCGTGATAAAAAAACAATGGGCGAGCGCCGGGAGGGGCACTTCAATTGACAAAAATACATTGTGCACCGGAGGGGGGATCAACTATACTTACTTTTCATGAGTGAGAGTTCAACAGCAACAATCATTCCAAAACTGTTCGCTCCTACCGGCCCGCGTGTCATTCACTATGCATATCCTAAACCCCAAACCCTGGATACCCGCCCTCTTCGTCTTCGATCGTGCCCCCTTGCCACATGTAATTGGAGAAGCCCCTAAACAGGGAAACGACAAGGAAAAGACAACATGAGAGGACGAAGGGATCGGAGGAAGGGAGGGATTAGAGGGGCAAGAAGGAGGGACGACGATGATTTGTGCCGTGAGTTGCGATTCAGCTTGCGCCATGGCTTGCGCCAGCCATTCCAACACAGATTAACAAAACCTTCGCCATGGGTCACGCCATAAACAGCGCCATGTAACACCTCTGGTGCTGCTCGGGAGCCGTTGTTGTTGCTGTTGTTGTTGCTGCTGCTGACGTTGTTGTGGTTGTTGTTGTTGTTGTTGTTGTTGTTGTTGTTGTTGTTGTTGTTGTAGCCGGGGGCCCTGGGGAACAGTTTGGCTCGGATGATTTTCCCTGTCAAATAAACAAGGTGCGAGCGTCGAGGGGCGCACTTTGACGAAGAAATGCGCAACGTGGTGGGGCCTCTGTGGGCGCGTTCGGGGCCTCTGTGGGCTGCGTCTGGGGCCTCAGTGAGCAGCGTAGTGGGGCCTCTGTGGGTTCGGGGCCTCTGTGGGCTGCGTCTGGGGTCTCACTGGGCAGGGTGTTGGGGCCTCTGTGGGCAGTGTGGTTGGGCCTCAATGGGCGCGTTCGGGGCCTTTGTGGGCTGCGTCAGGGGCCTCAGTGGGCAGCGGGGTGGGGCCTCTGTAGGCGCGTTCGGGGCCTCTGTGGGCTGGGTTTGGGGCCTCAGTCAGTGGGCAGCGTGGCGGGGCCTCCGTGGGCGCGTTCGGGGCCTCCGTGGGCTGCGCCGAGGGCCTCAGTGGGCAGCGTGGCGGAGCCTCCGTGGGCGCGTTCGGGGCCTCTGTGGGTTGGCTTTGGGGCCTGAGTGGGAAATTTGGCGGGACCTCTGTGGGCGCGTTCGGGGCCTTTGTGGGCTGCGGCAGGGGCCTCTGTGGGCAGCGTGGCGGGGCCTCACTGGGCGCGTCTGAGACGGGAGCCGTTGTTGTTGTAGCTGGGGGCCCAGGAGCACAGTTTGGCCCGGATGACTTTCCCTATCAAATAAACAAGGTGCGAGCGTCGAGGGGCGCCGCACCGTGACTTAGAAAAAACAATGAGCACAGGTGGGGGGGACCAACAGAAATCATTTTTCAGGAATGAAAGTTCAACATCAGCTGACGTGCAAGGGAGAAGGAATCGGAAGGAGAGGGGAGGCGGCACGGGAGGAGGGAGGAGCAAGAAGGTACGAGTGCGAACGTTCGAAGAGGTCCTAGGCGAAAGCGCCATTCCACAAGAAAGTCTCGGGCGGCAGCCCACGACGGGCTGGCGATCCTCTGACGGGCGGGTCGGGCGGGTGGGACATTCAAGCGGGATGCCTGAGTAGGGCGAGAGCGCGATTCCTAAGTAAAGTGTGACGGCGTCCTTGGCGCGAGCGTGGTGCCTGAGCGTAGATCGCGCGATTTCTGAATAAACTGCGAAAGAAGTCACAAGCGAGAGTGCAATTCCTGAAAAGGGGATGTCTGGCGGGAGCGGGGGTCGAATTACACTAAACGCAAGGATATCTTGAGCGGGAGCGCCGTTCTTGAATAATTTGTAAGGAAATCTCAGACGGGAGGGGGGCTCCTGACTAAATTGTGAAGAAATCACAAGCGGGAGCGCCGATCCTGAGCAAATTGGGAGGAAGTCTCAAGCGGGAGCGGGGGTCATGAGTAAACGGAGGAAATCTCAGGCGGGAGCCGTTGTTGCTGTAGCCCGGGGGAGCAACAACGCAGTTTGACCTGGACTAAAGTGTGAGGGAGTCTCAAGCGGGAGCGCCGTTCCTGAGTAAATTGGGAGGAAGTCACAGACGGGAGGGGGGGGGCTGAGTTCATTGGGAGGAAATCTCACGCGGGAACCGTTGTTGTTGTTGTTGTTGTTGTAGTCTGGGGGGCCAGGGGCCCAATTTGACCAAGAAGACTTTTCCCCTGTCAAAAAACCGGGTGCGAGCGTCGAAGGGCACACTTTGACGGAGAAAAAACAATATGCACAGGTGATGGGGGGATCAACAATAATTATTCTTCAGAAATGAAGGTTCAACAACACCAACAATCATTCGAATATTCTAAGACTGTTCGTTCTTACTTGCCCGTGTGTCATTCAAAACGCGTCCCCCACACCCTCGATACCCGCCCTTCTAGTCTTCGATCACACCCCCTTTGGGGGGATTATTTCTCTTTGCGGGGGGCGGCGGGCTTTAGACACGCGGGCAAACCTGAACGGGCGGACAATCCTTCGCGGGCGTAGATGTGCCCGCCATTGGAATTGG